>JAPMUY010003052.1:0-249313 GCA_026901105.3 Galaxias olidus | reverse complement strand
TCGATAGAAACGTAACCTGTACTTTATTTTTGTTTGGTGTACCAAATGTTCAGAAATGCATTTAATGGGTTTAGAAAAAACTTAGAAAAAACCATAAACAAAATGACCACTTTCTCTTCATCTAGGGGCAGGTTAATCTGAATGTGATTATATTGTCAGATAAATACACAATCTTTCTTTAAACAGCATGCCAAATGGTAGCATCCAGGAAGGTGGCAGCCTTGATGGGAAGCGATGACTAAGTTGTGCCTAGAATGCTTTTCTGTTAATCAATGCTAAAGTTGTACATCGAGAAACATCTGTTGTACATCTATTTCCATTGGTGTGAGAGTCACTGGATGACACCAATCGGACCTGCTCCACAGGTATTGTGTTGCCACTGCTCAGGTATGCAAACCTACCTGGAAGATATGCCCACTGTTTGTGCAACAGGTGAACATAGTACCGTACTGTGTTGTGTTTGCGCACACTATCACACTGTTTGTCCCACTCCCTCCTTTTCAAATAGACACCAGAGCAAAACAGGAAGTATAACAATGTGGCACTCTCCACTGTGATTCTAGACAATAGCTAGTCTTGTTCGGGTATCTCTATAGTAGATGTACTGTAGAGGTGCATTAAGGTTTATGACATTAGAGTAACAAATCTTCAGAGCATTATTTTACCATATTACATTATTTCATTTTTAAGCATTGATAGCTCAGCAAATTCACAAAACAATGTCCTCAAACAGGACAGTAGACATTAGGCAATTAAAATCCAATAAGCAATTACTCGATCATAGTCACATAGCTTAGAAACTTCTCATAATAGAATTAAGAGGGAAGGGCGTGCCGGCATGCAATACTCATGTTGGTCATTTGCGGGATATTGCACGGCAGAGCCTGTAGTTAGACATTAGTGTTGCATTATGAAGGTGGTACTTCTCCAGAACAGTGCTGCCTCTATTAATAGCTCCACGCAGTGACCTCTGGTAAAGTTTGTCAATCTGCCGCAACATTTTATTGCATATATTTGCCACTGGAACAATGAAAGGACCTGTGTGCTATTGGTGATGGAAAAAAAACAGGCTGCTGGCCGAATGGCCGGCGAATCGACTTATGTTAATGCTGTCCCCCCGGCGTGAAAGGTGAGGGTGTGGGTGCTTCACAGAGTAAACATGCTGCCCTGATGTTGTCACAGCCATGACTCTAGAGTGGCCTAAGGGGAAAGGCTGAGTCATGCCTTACATTTTGGGGTCCGTGACCTTGGACAGACTGTAATATTTTTTAATTCATAGCGGCTTGTTCCCCCTGCCCCCAAGTGTTTATGCAAAGATTTTGTTGACAATTAGGAGTAACTGAAGGTCTCATGTGAATTTGTCATGGTGTTTTTCCGTGTGTGTTGTTGTTGTTTTATACGCTGCCTGGTTTTTCTACAGCCTTATTGTTTTGTTCTTCATGCAAAAATATATATACAGGAATATACAGTAATATGTATATGAGAAATATATATCCATTTCCCCAACAATTAAGTATGTGATGAGCTGCATTATAATTTATAGCTGAGACACTTTTCTTGTTCATCTAAATGATTTAGCTACATTCCGACAAGATCAGGTGCAGTCCTGATATTAGTATTTTACTCTTCTCCAATCATCCTCTCTTTCAGATGTCCCTACCTGACCATCCATCTTTCACCGGCCATCCCATTCTTTGCTGTCGTGCTCTTCCTGTTTGTCATGGCCATGCTGCTGAGGACCAGCTTCAGTGACCCAGGGGTGCTACCTCGAGCTCTTCCTGAGGAGGCCACCTACATTGAAATGGAGATAGGTAAGTTAGTGGGATTGTTCAAACTTTATACCTTCAACTATTACTTCTCTGCCTGTGGAGAAATACTTTTACTAGGTTGTGTACATTTTACTATCATCATGCTTTTTTATCACAACATGTATATCTTTATAATTTAAACTTTGGTTTTATTTTAATGGCTGATTCAGTTCTTATGATATACTATCATAACCAGTACATCCCACACTTTATCAAAAATTATGTCATAGTGAGACATTGACATTTTAGACTTTTACCTGTCTCCCCATCATCCCTGTTCTGTCTAAATTTACTTATGTAACATTCTCTTGCAATAGAGACCTGGATCTCCCACAGCCAATTAAGTGGAGCCAAGTGAAGTGAAAATTGTTTTGAGGCATCAATACTTCATCATGCTGGCTGGCTAGTAGTGCAGCACCGGCCCCTGTTCTTTTGGTTTATTCATGTTTGTTATGTTTTACGGTGGATAGGGTTGGGGCGCTCCTCCGTTGATGCTGAGCTCATCCATAGCCCCCTACCAATTAGTTCCTAACTCCTTTTGTTCAGCAACACAATACCTCACATAGCCAGAGGGATCATTCGCTTTGCCTTCGATTGAGGCATCCTTCAGTAAAATGACCCAGACAGAAGACCTATGTGTATTGGTAATGGAGTCGCATACCAGGGTTTCAGACCAAATCAATTTGTATTCTTGCCTCTTTGATTATCACCATTGACCATAGCGCTTGTTGTTCAGAATGAACATTCTCAGACTTGTTTTATTAGTCTACTTCCTTGTTGACGATCCGCTATGGAGGGGATTTAACTGTCTCGCCCAGTCTAGCCCTTTTATTCTATTCTATCGTCCCTTCCCTCCCCGCCTCGGGCTGGATGTTCAGCGTGGAGCCACTTGTCTGCGGTGAAGATTCACCGTGCCCTTCAGTCGATTGCCCTCCTGTCTCATTACAGAGGAGAGGCGTGGGTGGAGTCCGGTCAGAGATCCTCTTTACAAAGGACCGAATAAAATCAGCATGGGCTGGCACAGGTGGTCCGTCCTCGGAGAGAGATGCTGCCAGCTAGTGCTCCCTGTGTCACTACTCTGACTCATACTCTCCACTAGCAGACAAATAGCAGTAGGCAAAAGTAGATAACTCGATTTTAAGGTTAGTGCAACTGTGTATTTTTATGGATTTGGCACAGTGGAAGTTACAGGAGAGTGTTGCTAATAGCTATAGATGTCTTGTATTATGGCAAGATTTGGCAGGATTTATTGCATAGTTGGAGGTGCCCTTTTCATCAGCTGAACCACTTAAATCATTTTAAAATAGTAAAAGATCCATAGTTGAAACTGTATTAAATGGGTCACTCACCTAGACCAATTTGACTGCAATAAAACCGTGAAATTCTGAGGGTTATACATAATGGATGTGGTTTGATATAGCTAGATATCTTTAGGCATATCTGGTATTGACTGTCAGGCAGGCAGACACTGGTGTTGAGTCCCAAAGCCCAGTCTAAGGCTGAGGGTAGAATGAACCCACAACCGTGCATTCTTTTTTTGTGTGCAAATTGAAAGCTCTTGAAGAAAAGCTCATCAGAATCCACTAAGAAAGAAAACATTCCCATGGAAAACACAATAACATTTGCAGACCAAGCCTAGCTCCCTTAGGGGTTGGCTTTATTCTCCGGGGAGTGTGCTGGCTCATTTATTTACCTCGCACACGCTCTACCCTGAATGCGATTTGTTCGATTTTCTCTGTATTTACATTGGCTGTATTTTCTGCTCGCTCTTTAATTGTTCGGTAAGGAATTAACCCCTTTGGAGCACATTAGGTTTCTGCTTTGAGTCTGTTTTTTTTTTTTTTTTTTTTGTTTACTTGTCTTTGTTGCATTAGCTTTTAAGACTCAATTCGAGTGCATTTGCTAGCCTGTCTGCAGTAGGAAAGCTAGGGGGATAAAATAAGGCCAGGAGTGCTAGCTGAGAGTAGCTCTGTGTTTACAATCTTAATTTTGTTCACCATGCATTTCAATCTCAGTCCAGCTAATAAAATCCCTGAAAAATGCTTTTAAAGCTGTTTAAATATGTTTTAAGTTATCTAAAAGGAAATTGAGCAACACATATAAGGCTCTATGTTAAACCCTTCCCTGAAACTTGACCCATCTTGCCCAGACGCAGCTAATCAAGTCAGGGACTTGCCAGTAAATAAGGATAGCAGCCCGTCTATGATAACAGATCATCATAAATAGCAAGGGGGCATGTGCGAGACCTTGGACGGAGGCGATGATGCCATTCGCTGACTCTGTCAAGGTTCAAAAGCACTGATTTACCTACATCCTTCCAAAGTCCTTCCGTTCATCTTTAATCTCTACCTTGTCCTGTTGGCCTCACTCCCCCTGGGATTCATGGCCCAGATGAGTTTCCCCAACTTTGTGGAATACACTAAAGGGCAGGCTGGCCAAACAGACCTTGAACAAATCTCAAAGTAGAGAAGTGTAAAACATTACCATCAATGATTACATGCCATGATTAGATCAAAATTATTCGATTGGGAACGAGCACGAACAACAAAATGGAAAATTAGGATTTAAACAGTTGTCTGACACAGAATATAGCCATTGTATGTTTTGTTACTGTTCTGCTTCGTTGCAATTGTTTGTAAAAGAGAATCCTTTAATCAAATATTAATAACTATATATTTTTCTTGGTTTTCCACAGAGGCAGCCAATGGGAATGTCCCTGCAGGGCAACGGCCGCCCCCTCGAATCCGCAACGTTCAAATCAACAACCAGATTGTCAAGCTCAAATACTGCTACACCTGTAAGATCTTCCGACCTCCTCGCGCATCCCACTGCAGCATCTGTGACAATTGTGTGGGTAAGAAGGAGCCCTGACCCCTTGAACTGTCAAAAATTGTTTCAGCAGAAGCCATGGAAAAACAGATAAATGTAACGGTTTATTTTCAATTCCTTTACTGGTATTGTTGAAGACGTGCCTTTCTGTGAGAAAAGTCAGTGACATATTCTTTTGATGTTATTGTAGTTTTATATTTCTTTGTGAAAGCCTTGACCTCATTCACTCTTCTGCCAACTGATTTGTCACAATGTTTCTACAGGTGACCTCAGATCAGACAGGGCAGAAAATGTTTTACTTTAGAAACTCAATTCATTGACTGCACGGTCTTAAACAAACTCTTAAGGCTGTGAAAATGTGTTTCCAAATGGGCATGTCATTTGAACCCACAGTAATAGCATTCCTTTGACTGCTGATTCTTAAGGAATCCACAGTTATGGTTTATGAAACACACACACACACACACACACACGCACACGTGCACACGTTCATAGCGGTATGCAGTGATTTCAGAGAAGACAGTGGAGGCTCAGTGTGCGTTCTAATGCCCAGTCACTGTGAACACAGGGCCATCTGTGTGGGACAAGTCCACCTGCTGCTTTCTATATACACACATATTGTGTACACACACACACACACACACACACACACACACACACGTCCCAGACTGCCTTCTATGCTCTCAAGTCAGCAACTGAAAGTCTGTTCAGTGCCAGTAAAAACCATATCATACACATACTGACACACCTGTTTGGTGGTTGAATCACAGGATAATAAATATAGGCAAAGACAAAAGTCTTTGTAGAACTTTGCCGAAAATATAGGTTTATAATTTACAACAGTTGTGCCTTGGCTAGCTGAATTGTAGGTCAGTGTGTTGGAATGCATCCAAAGATTAGCATTTTAGAAATTACAGTCACAATGACAAAGCAAACTAGGAACTAACACGCACACAAAAAGAGTATGACATGCTGCAGTAATATTTAGGCCTACTCAACGTAATTGTTGTCTTATTTAAGACTAACTAGTTTGGGTTCTAGCTATATTGATGCAAAGGGAATATCTGTAAATCTTAGCCCACAAGTTCTAAGCTCTGTAAATTTGAGCCCATAAGTTGTAAGCTCTGCTGGCAAGCTATTTTATTTAGTACCACTTGGTGCCAAAGTAGCCACCGGGGGAATATGTAAGACTGGCCCCTTGATATGAACGCACACACATTATGGCAAGTCTGTTTTGGCTGCTTCCTTAAAAGGTAGAAAACCTTTCTAACACTCTACTGGTTAGACTGGAACAGCTTGTTTGCTGGACTGCCTTTAAATCACTAGAACACATTGTAAGCATTGAGACAGCATAGTATATTTTGACCTTGCAATGCACTCAAACGTTTGAGAGTTTCCGCACTATTGTAAATGCTTTGAAACCCTATTATGGATGTGTGGTGTTGTTAGGATCTGAGGTAAATTGTATAGCTACGTTAAATATTTGCCTTTGTTAGCAATTTGACCCTGGGTGGCTTCAGTCTGGCTCGCCTCAAAATGGAATAAGCAGAGCAGACCGTATTTTGATCAGTTTTAGGAAATGGGTTCCGTTACCTGAAAAACTCTACTGATGTTATTAATAGACATTATCAAGTGCCTTTCATCTTTTAAATCATAATATATATATAGCTTTAGCCAGACTAAACTAGGGCAGTCTGTGTGGTTTGCAAAATGTTACTGTTTTCTTGTCTTGTTTCCCTTGTTTTTTTTTTGGTTCCTCCTTTAAAAAAAAAAAAAAAAAAAAAAGAGTCAAAACAATCTGACCTGTATTCTCTTTTCCTCAGACCGTTTTGACCATCACTGTCCCTGGGTGGGTAACTGTGTGGGCAAGAGGAACTACCGCTATTTCTACCTGTTCACCCTCTCCCTCTCCTTGCTAACCATCTACATCTTCACCTTTGACATCGTCCATGTGGTCATGCGTAAGTATCCGTGCGTGGTGAGAGGACACATTTGTTTTTATTTGGATGCGTGTGTTTTGTGTTTTGTAATCGAAAGCATACATAATGTGATTGTGCACTATGGTACGGCCAGAAGCGATAGATTGTTAGATATACAAAGATAGATTAGTGGGGTTAATTTGTTGTGTTTGTTGTAACTATTTATAAGTCATTTGTGTTTATAAATACTCACAGTGGCGTTCTTCTTGAGAGAAGCATAGCTGATGGAATTTGGCAGAGTGTGACAGAACAGGGAGGGTGATGGGGGATGCAGGCTACCCTAGTACAACCTCTATTACATCTACACACACACACCTGCACACAAGCCTGTGCAAATACACAGACAAATTCTTTGGATGACACTTGGCCTAGAGCCAGACGTGACATGCAACTGTAAATGAATGGGTGAAATGCTCTCCCTTTCATCTTTCTCCGCGGGCTCCAGAATTCCAGCCCTGGCAGACGACAGCGAGAGCAAATGGATGAGAATACGATTGAGCTGTGTAGCCAGGGAATGCATTAACAGTCAGGATAATTAGCTTAATTTTAGGCTACAGCATACTTCGAATGTCATTCTTAATTTAAATTCTATCACGTCACTTTTATTGGCGCGAAGAGAGTGTGAGGGGAATGAGTCATTCAGTCTCCACCGACTGAGGCTACGATTTGTGTGTGTGTGTGTGTGTGTGTGTGTGTGTGTGTGTGTGTGTGTGTGTGTGTGTCTGTGTGTGAGCGCCACACACGCCATGTGCACGCTCCTGTAACGGCATGCTCCTCTCTCCACAGGCTCAGTGGATTCTGGCTTCGTGAAAACTCTTCAGGACACACCTGGAACATATCCTTTTATGTATTTGTTATTCGATATGTTTGAAAATATTAGATGTCCTCTGAGTTTCTAGTACAGTATACCGTCATAACCAAATCAAAACCTTTGTGTTGCTTGCGTCACAAAAAGCGTATAGCTGGCAAACAAATTTCAGTTTCAGTTCAAACGGTTTCAGTTCTAAAATTGGCATCTTTCCCTGAAGGGCAAAATACTGTATTTGGAATTTTTAGCTCAGTATGAGTGACATCAGTATGAGTCTGCATAGAAGAATATGGTTAAAATAATGTCTTTTGTAAAGTTTTTACATCAATTCAATAAATTAAATAAATGAAATCAGTGATTAGATCAGCCATTCCTGTTGGATGTCCTTAACACAATGCCCACTGTGCTGGAGGTGCTGGTGTGTTTCTTCACCCTGTGGTCGGTGGTGGGCCTGACAGGCTTCCATACCTACCTGATCTCCCTCAACCAGACCACCAATGAGGATGTAAGTATCCCTGCATCCAGGGCCGTGCACAGACATTTTAGGGTCAGGGGCTGAAAAATAAAAAAGGGCACATCCACATAACGTAACACCCGGCCTTTTAATATTGGGACAGTACAGTGCCATTGGCCCACATTTGGATTTGAGACTGATATAATGAAGACTTATTTATAATTTATATGTGTTTATGAAATGTTTTATTTCTTAACAAAAGATACTGGTTCAATAATATTGCAATCTGTTCTATTGTAAGGCTGTCCTGTTTAAGGCTCCCTTAACAATGAGTCAGAAATGAGACGATGAATGCTCTAGCCCCCTATCGGCACATCCCTCCCTGTATCCACACACTATTAGAAAAAAAAAGGGTCGTTAATGGGTTGGAGGTAGAACTTGCCTTAACCCTTATATTAAATGTCGGACTAACCTAAGCCCAACTCTAGCATTATCCACAAGTCATTGGGATGATGGAAAAATTATTACTGTGATGGATGGGATCAAACACCGAATCAGTATTACTATCTTTTTGCTCACTTTGTTTCGCGTGCGTGCGTGCGTGCGTGTGTGTGTGTGCATGCGCCATCATGGCCTTCACGTGGTTGGAAAGACAAATATAGTCGCCAAGCCTTTGCCTTATGACATAACACTCCAAAGTTCTTTAGCCACTCAATGTTTCCTTGAAAACGACACCATCTTTTTATATGTATCGAGGGTGGAAAATGGCTTTATTCTTTAGCTTTTTGCCTCCTTTTCTTTCCGGTGGTCAACAGTTGAATAGATTCGATATACAGCAACTGCACAGTGGAACTTTTTAGTTTGTGTTTGTGTGTGTGCACACTGTGTACTTATGATGTGTTCTTTGTCTGAGGCAGTGTTAGCTGATAAAAGGACAAGGCAGGGAGGAAGCATTGGGGGGGCTCTGCTGTTGGAAGCCTCTGGAATCCTCAGAACACTCTCAGGCCTTATGCTCCTGATTTATTTATTCTTTCCTTCCTCTCTCCATCACAATGCCATCCATTTTATGTATACTATAATGAGCTGGACCACCACAAAACGGTTCACTAATGTCCTCCCAGTACATGCAAGGTGGCTGACAAGCTGGCCTATCTAGCTCTGTGATTGGACTAATAATAGACGCACCAATACCTGCAGAGCCCTGGCGGACTGCCAAACATGCTGGTCTGGCTGGTGAGTGGGGGAGGAAAGGAGGGGTAGAGAGAAAGTGGTGTAGAAAAGAATGAGAGAAAGAGAGGAAGCAAAGAGATAATCAGTGGAAGCTGCCTAGAGAGCACCATAAGGCCTGCGGTCTCCACGGAGATAAACACATGGGCTATCAGTGGTGTCCCTAGGCAAAGAGAAACACCACCAAAACGCGCGCAGACACAGCTAATCTAAATGATCAACCATACCGCATACACTCACTGCTGACCTGACCTGTATATCTATAGATAGACAAAACACCACTGCCCTTATTTACTTCCGTTGCGCCTTTTGGACGTCATTCATGCTCTACAGTCTACAGCAAGCTCTACTAGGCGTCGAGTTCTGCGAGAGTAATTAGGATCTGTGCTCTAGCTACAGTACCATCTTTGCCACGCTAAGTTAATACGGTTTGCCTTCAGCCAAGACTTGCTAAATGACATACCCCATAAAAAATGTTGAATGTCCAAGTGCAAGCATCTGGGAATAAGATCTAAAAATGGAACTGTGCTTTTGAATAAGGTATAAGCCCAAGGCGTATCTCTCTGCAGCCGAGACAACCAAGCAACGCTTTTTGTCCGGATTGTAAGAAGTTAGGGGAACGTTCCAAATCCCTGATCCCTGTGACGTGATTTCGGCATGAGAGGAAGGATACCGAGACATAAAGATGGCCTGGTCGTTTTGAATTATTACATGTGTGTGATTTGTACCCCAGATCAAAGGCTCGTGGTCGGGAAAGAACCGAGTGCAGAACCCCTACAGCCACAAGAACCTGATCAAGAACTGCTGTGAGGTGCTGTGTGGACCTGCATATCCCAGGTAGCAGATAACCCTTATCACTGCACTCCAGGCATAGTTACAGAATCAAACAGACCACAAATAGCCTTTTAACGTTCTCATCTTTTTTGCCACTCCTTGTCACGCACTTCTCATTTCGTCCTCGCTCTCTGAGGACTTTGTGTTTATCAACCGTGTGAGGCTGTTGTTGTTGACTCGTTGTCTGTCTGTATCTACCTCCACGGCAGTGTCTTGGACAGGAGAGGGCTGATGCCGGAGGATCTGCCTGCTACTGTTCCTGCAGACTCTGCTGCACCTGCCTGCAAGAGCAGCAATCCAGTACCACAAACCACGGTCAGCCAATGAATGCACACACACACACACACACACACACACACATCCATATTCACCACGGCCTCATCACCACACTGTATGTCTGGCACTAAAATGGTTGCAGGCTGCCAGACACAGAGTTGTGTGGAGTGAGCAGGCATAAAAGGGAGCCTGAACAAATGATTAAGAGAGAGGAGGCCGAGAGGGAGAGCAAAGAAGGCGGGCGTGGAGAACAATGCAATGCTGAGTTTTACATAATACATATTTTAGCGATACCGTTGATCCGTGTAAGCTTGATGAAACCATTATGCGCCTGCTTCTTGTTTAAACGTCGCTATTTTTGTGCACTTCAGCCTAAATTGTTGCCATTTCAGGCGTTGTCATTTAAACGTTTAATGTTTATTTCTTCATTGGTACACAGCCATTTCAGTACTCTAAAATGCAGTGTTTTTTTTGTTTTTTTTACACTATTGCTGAATAAATCATTAAAATGTTTTATTTTGTGTCTACAGAAAACCACAGCACCACTCATCCCAAACGAGCACACGCCTGACGAGGCCAAGCCCAGCATCGTCTCGACCAACGCCGCAGAGAAGAGCCCCTCCCCCAAGCAGGAGAAACCTCCCACTCCCAAGGTCCCGCCCCTTGCCTCACCCGAGACTGACGCTGAGCTACCGGTCCCGATCGTCAAGGATAAGAGCCACTAGCTGTGTGAAGGAGGCGGGGTCTCTCTCATAGCCCCTCCCACAGCCTCTCTTCCTACTTCCTGCTTTGTGGGGTGACCAATGGAACATTAGTCCACGTCTGTGGTCCAGAACTGAACTGCCTTTGCCGTGTGTGACAGAGACCCTTCACCAACGCCTGCCCTACATTCCACCGGACTTGCAGTGTGTTCGCTGCCGCACTCTCATCCCTCTTTACTCCAAATCTGTGACCTGAATACGGTTGACACTTGCCACCCTAAATGGCAGTGCTTAGTGGAACACGCAGATTCTTCGTTTCCCTGAACTTTGCATGAAAAAAAATAACTCATGGGGACAAAGCCTAAAAAAACCTGAAACCATTTAAAGCGGACAACATCTCCGGATGCCTGTGGCTCATGGTTGCCTGCGGTCTTGCTTGTAACGTCAATGCTACTTTTGTTTTTGTTTTTGTTTTTATAAAGTTTAAAATGACTTCTTGTGCAATGTCAGTTCAAATAGCCTATACTCTTAGAATTGCAAGTGTCTCACAAAGACAATATTATGTCTGGACATGTGTAAATCCTCTTCCACGTTCACAGTTAGTACGTTTTCAATTTGTCCAGTACGCACATCACAGGCCCTATGCAATTCAAGGAACGGTTGGCAAAGCAGCTTTTTGAATAGCACACAAAAAGACACGATGTGCTTGTGGTGGTGTTGGTAATCATCCTACGGCCGAGATACAAGAGAATATCTCCGAGGCCCCTGAAGTGAAGTCAAACTCTGCCTCATGTACTGAAATTGCTGCCTGCAGGGATGTTGTTGTTACTAGCATGTTTGAAGGGTACAATCTCAGCTATCGGCCTTTCCATTTTTATATCGTCAAGTTGACAGAGGGGCCACTTGCCCTGGGATTGTGGAAAAGGCTATTAGCTGGGGTAATGTCTAAAAGGAGACACTTCTTGTCTAAGTGTGTGTGAGAGAGAAGGCCTGATTGCGGTTGATAGTTGATACTAGTAACAGTGCCTTATTGAAAAGTTGCACTTTTACATGCAACTCACTAAGGTTATCTACAGAGAAACCAGGAGATCCCATCCTCACCACATGTACAACTCACTAAGGTTATCTACAGAGAAACCAGGAGAACCCATCCTCACCACATGTACATACAGTGTTAAACGAGAAATGTCAAGTTTTTTTTTATGTTGCCATACTTGCGAATCTGAGAAGCAAAAAAGAAGAGAAATGAAGCCATTGTTCAAATGTACATACTGTATCTAGTTGTAAACGTAAAAAAAAAAGCTCTCGGATGTTTGACAGAACAGAAGATGGCCAACAGATTGTTGTATTTTCGGTGTGTGCTGCCAGTAAATATAAACCTGTGGTCACAGACTTTTGTTTTCTAAAAGTCATGTCTGCCCTGTCCTCTCCTCTCTCAGTTCTGTCTTAAAACACAGCTATTCCTGAGGAGGATGTCTGTCATAGTTTACTCTGGGCTCCATTTTCGTCTCCCTGATCTTTGCTGTGAAAGTTATTCAGTGGCCAAGGCCAAGCAGCCACCATACAAGCCGCTTATTGTACACTCGTTATCACACACAACACGTCAGAGACACTTTCATTTCTCCTCCTTTTCCCATATGTTAATTTCCCGCTAAATCAAGCACAGGATTATCGGGGGAACAGAAAGACATGGAGAACTTTGATTGCAGAGGTATCGTAAGGGAATTAATTATGACAGGGAGTAATATACAATTACAAATGAAGATGACTCGTTTGGTATGATGTTAGCTGATTGGAGGTATTGTACTAGTAATTGTATTGTATGCGAGGCAAAGTTAATGTTTGTGATGTATACGTGTATAGACCTTCTAGTCAAGGACTGTGTGAATATTCTCTAGGCCCCTCAGAGCTGGCCCCTAATGTCTTCCTAAACCATTAACGTCTTTAACCATATAGCTTTTGAGCATGGAGAATACATTGTGTTGAAACTGGCTTTTTTGGGGACCACCATTATTTGAACCTCTGTAAAATTCTTCTTCTAGACCTCGAAAGTAAAAATAATTATGTCATGAAAAGGTAAGCTTAGTGAGGAGTTCCAATTTAATAACCAAATTCAACTTGGGGAATTGCAATTTGGAAACATAATTTAAGTACATTTGAAACAGATACTAAGATGGGGATATATGTTGGGACCAATATATTTGATGCCAGTAAGGGGGGCTGTTTTTCTACTACAGTCATTAAGCGTCTGTTTATCTAACTCTTCCAACCACAATACTATTGTTAATATTTTAGGTTGGGGGCATTTAGCTTTGGAGGGACAGCCAAATCCTAATATCAGTGAATGTGACAACTTTCAAACGGCTCATGATGACACACCTATAATGTCTAAGGTTGTTATTTTTCTGAATGCGTGTGCTCAAAAGCTTGCAAGGAAGGTACACATTCTCCTGCCAAGATATCTCAATCAATGCTTACCTCAAATAAGTCCGCTTGTTATGTTCTAATTGATAAATTTTTCCAAGTCAGTGAAAAGTGTGAATGCAACCGTGGTTGTGTTTGTAAAAAGGGATTTTTGTTTTTATGTTTGAGATATATAAAATGGCTTGAAAGGTTTTTTAATTCAACCGACTATGGGACTTAAATGTAACAATACAGTTATTTACAGGTCATGTCCTTAGTACATAGTGTATATTACAAAATACTGCACCAATCCACTAATGGAACTCTAATTTATGTTCACGTTGTTTAGTAATGTGACTGTAATTATGTATATTTCATTCAAATCCCCTCACTTGTTTTTACATGATTGATGTGTCTGCTCAATAAACATATTGTCTTATTATTCAGAATCGTTCCCCTTGTATTTGTAGTTTGGACAGATTGGCTCGGCTCAATATTCTTACACCTGTGAAGTAAAAAAAAAGTTGGACGTATGAAAAAAGATTTTATTATTCTGAATATATTTACAGTTCTGTTTAGTTATGACTTATAGAAACACATGCACTTAAAGAAATGTAGCACATTTTTACGAAAATATGTGAAGTGGTCATGGTAAATGAAATGTCTTGCAAAATATCTAAGCATTCATCATCCGTCATAAAAGCGTTGATGCTACAACATAGTACATATGACATGCATACTAAACATAAGACATTTTACATTCACTGCCCAAGATAAAACCCCTCCAGAGAGTGCACACAAGCCAAACCTGATGTGCGAAGAAAAGTGGACGTTAACATAGTAGGTCAGAAAAGAAGACTGTCAATGTCTTCTAAAACCCTTAGTCACAAAGTACCACGGGGGGGGGGGGATAATGCATTCTTCTCATCGATATTTTAATCCGCTGGGGGAAAAAACGGTTCTCAGGAGTCATTGTCCACTTTCAACTCTTGCATTTGGTCCTGCAGTTGTTGCTGTGCGTCTTGATTCTGGGGCTGCTGGTCCGTCTCGGCCTCTTCGCGTCCGACTCCGTTCAGCAGGTTCTCGGAGCTTTCAAAGCAACCAGAATCCCTGGGTTCCTCACTCTTCCCCACCCCAGTGGTGTCCTCCTCATCCGGATCAGATTCGTCTTCCGCTGATGGAAGAAAGCACACAAATGATCAAAATCGGTAAAGTTCACCAAAATGTCAACAGCTCCTAAAGCCAACACCACTTGCATTATATGGCACAGTATAAATATCTTACACAGATGTTACATGCTCCAATTTGTAACCTACTGCTAATACCACCTTTTTCTAAACAGTTCTTACATTATACAGTATCACTCCCAATGACTGCTCAGTATTGCTCAGTAGTGTGTGGGAGGGAGGGGCACACCTATTGCCAATGAGCAAAACTATACAATATCAGGAGTATTTTAGCATCATATTGCATAAGGTATGAGTTTTGTGCCTTCTTCAGACAGGCTTACGTCTATAGTAGCTTTAAGGAAACAATTTAACATCCTGAATGAATATCACTAGCACAACAAAATGTAATTGAAATTGGTTATTCACATTTTCCCAACTTCAATGAGCCATGATCATCATTTAGGACTAAGAATTATCGAGTAAGCAATTTATAGGTAGCAGAAACCGGAAAGAGTCCTTCATATAACAAATATATTTTAGCTGTAAAGTGAGTGTGTTTGTGTGTGTTCTTTTGCGTAATTCTTTAACTATGGACTTACAATCCCTCAGCAGCTCACTAGCAGTCAGGATCTTTGTGCGTTGCTCTTGGTCCGTGATATTGAGCTCGTTCAGGTGTGACTCCTTCAGCCCTGCAAAGTCCTCCAGGCTCTGGAAGCCATGCATAGACAGCAGAGAACCCAGTTCCTGGGACACACAAATAGACAGTGTTGGCATAAATAACCTTGCCCATAAAGGCCTATTTCCATCAAGCAAAGTTGCTGTTAAAAAGTCCTCAGCAGTCCTCTATTTGACTCCATTAACAATATATACTATACTATCTTCATCTACGTCATATTGATTGTTTTACAAATATGTCAAATCAAATCAAATCAAATACAGTACCAGTCAAATGTTTGGACACACTTTCCCATTAAAGTGAGTGGGAAAGTGTGTCCAAACCTTTGACAGGTACTGTACATTGTATTTGTATAGCACATTTTATGCACAGAGACAATTCAATGTGCTTTACTCAGTAAGTTTGACTTACGGTCAGGCCGATGCGCTCCAGAACCTCCTCCAGGGTTTTGGGTTTGGCATTGACCCGCCGGCCGGTCTTGCTGGCGCAGCGTTTCCTCGGGGGCGGGGTGCTCTCCTCAGGGAGGATGTTGACATAGATGAACTTAAAGGAGCCCACCTTGTTGTTGAGCTTCCCCGTCCAGGTACCCACCGGGGGCTTCTCAATGATCTGGATAATGTCTCCTTTCTGCGGGACAAACGCATGCGTTGCGACCTTGCAAGATGTAACTAAACAAAACAATGGTTAACTAAGACTAAACGAATGAAATAATGCTAGAAAATGCTTTGGATGGTCAGTGTGACATGGACGTATTGTAAATGGATGGTTCATTTAAGTTTCCCTCTTTTTGACACAATTAGTGGTCAGACCACAATGAAAAAAACTGCTGTTTCACTGTCTGCTAACAAGTTCCCCATAGTTGCAACAGAACTGAGGAGCAATAGCTGAAGACCACAGCAAAGGCTCTGGTCCCTGCTACTTACTTGGAGCTTGAGGGACTCCACATCATAAGGGCTGGGTGTGAAGTCTGTGTGGACCCTGGCACGGCCACAAAAAGGTCCAGTGTAGGCCAGGCCGTTCTCTTCCAGACGCATGCTGTCTCTTTGACTATAACCACTGTCCAGACTCTGTCGGTCCCCACCTTAACATTTCAATTCATACGAAATTTCATATCTATAAATGCAATGTAGTCCAACAATAATGGGTATTCACACATGGTGTTTCAAATATGAATACAGGACCAAGATTGATCTTTCAAAAGCCTTGAATTGGCTGTGTTAATATTTTTATGTGGATGCAAGGCACTTTGCATGGGATTGTGCTGGACTGAATCACACAGTTATTCTTCCCTGTATGGTGTAATATTTAGTTAGGCTGTGGGTCACTCACAGCCAGAGAGCTGGCGGGTAAGGGGGCTGTGCACTGTGTCCTCTGATCCAGTGGAGCACATCGATGTCCTCTGGCCAGGGAGCCAGTCACTGACAGGGGACATAGAGTCATCTTCGCCACTGTCCGCCTGGAACCACACATCATTTCAATGGTTATGGTTCATGGTTGTACCTGTTTGACAATGCCCACTAGAGGGAGACATTTTCAATCCTTTGTGAAAGAGATTTCCATGTGCTGAAATTCTCATTCAGACCAGTCATAAGGACCCATAAAATAGAAAATGTGCATGGTAATAGTAGTAAGTGTGGAAAAAGTAATGAAAAGGTTTCAAAATACAACATATTCTATTTACACTTTAATATAACATTTCTGGTAATAATAATAATACTGTATATCAGCACTAATTTGCCTACCCCCTCCTCTGCCAGGGCCTTCTGTACCATCTTGGATGTTTTGCGGGTCATAGTACGTGAGATCACAGTGCGCCACTTCTTCCCCAGCTTGCTGCCACTCTTCACTTGGTCCTCCACTGGCAAACCCTCAGCCTAGAAAAAGAGTTGACACCATATGTTTATAAATTCTCTTGCATGCACACTCTATCTTTCTATCTCAACTTGTCTTTGGCTAATACACACACATACATGTTCCTAACCCCTGAGATGACTCACAAAATATCGACAGTATGAGAGTGGAAACAAGGAGGTAACAGACCAGAAGGAGAACAGATGAGCTTACACCACTGGCTCCACCAGCACTGCAATAAGTCACACTGACTCCACCTTGTATACAAACAGCACTGGAGATAGTGTGACTTTGTAAAAAAAATCGTATAAACCTACACTGCAGCAGCATCAACACACTGCTACCAACGTTTCTCATCAACGTTTGACAGGAGGTTGGATGACGAGATACAAGCTGGGGGGTTTCAGAGCCCGAGAGGAAGTAGTCAAGAGGATGAAGCCGAGAGAGCTGCAATTGGCTGCTAAAACCACAGTGAAGTTAAATGACAGAAATATACCCATGAGGGATGTCTGCGTCTGCTGCAAGCTAATCAACCAAAAATCCTGTCTCAGAGACACAGGATGCTTCATGGTCCGTTTTCTGCTCACTCAAGCAAGCTAATCACTGTTCAAATAATGTCACAGCACTACTCCAATAAGTGGCATGGATTCTGTGGTTGCTTATGTAGTAGGTTGGAAAACGCTATATAATAAGTTTTGTTCCCAAAGTCATGTGATGAGATAATTGATTTTGTTGCTACCATGCCTTGCGAGGGCTTGCATGTTTTTTTCAAGGCGCTTGCTAACCATTAGGCATCCTTTGTACTGTAGTTCTGTAAATTATATTTACCTGCAAATGTGAGTGAGGAAGTACAGTATTAATATCAATTGTTGTTGCCCACAGTTCCTTCGTTGAAATGTTTTCTGGAACAGTACTGCATTTTATTTTTGCTGTATTTTATCTCATGCAATGACCCTAAAAATGTCTGCGAACAGCCCTAGTAGCAGTGTCAGTGTAATGAGTGAAGAGGTATCTTTTGGAATGTACTGCAGGACTCTTAAAACAATAACACTCACTGTCTCGTCCAAGTTGAACTCTTTGTCTACCACCACTGGGGATTTGGGCTTCATGAAGTCTTTGAAGCTGCTGGACCTCTGGAGACCTAGCTATAGGCACATAGAAATATATAGAAAGATTAGATCAAAATACATAGAAAGATAAGATTCATCGGACCCACTTCCTTTTCTATAAACATTGCTGCTCAATAGGTTAGTCTTGTTTCTGGCACAAAGAGGGAGAGAGAGAGCAGCATTGATGCAAGTTATTAAAACCCTGCCTTGGATATTGGTAATTTCACTACCTTTTCACCACATGCTCTTATCTCCTTATACTCCCAGAATAAATATTTATTTTGTTTAGTCAGGCAACCAGGGCGTCTCTGCAGCTCACCATGTAGTAAATACCATGGGCTAAACAGTTGTAAAGCATGATCGATATTTACTACTCAGAATGGGAAAGCTCCCAGCACTGATTGGGATGGTTGCTCTGCCCAATTGGAAATCCATATTGATGGATCCATACTGAGTGTTTGACGGTTCAGGTTGGCGTGACAACGGCTTTTTCCTGTTTTCATAAATATCCACTTGGCTCAATTGACAAGCTTCCAATAACTAGACTGAAAATCATGGAAATATTTGCATTACAGTAATGTTGGCTTATCTCCAGCCACCTTCATGAACTTCTTGTCAAAAAAACTAAACAAAGGATGTGGGCACAGCTTGGGCAACTGTCAACAGTCAATTGTTGCTGACATTCCAGACAGCCTTGGTGTCTGGTGGTCGGTGTCTCCTGTCGACTGCTGAATTTTGCTCTCTATGCAAACATGAACACCAATACAACTGAAAGACTAGGAACCTCTATAAACAGAGACCCCCTATAAAACATTCAACATATCTTATCTTTTATAAGCTAAAGTTATGACTTTGCTCTCGAAGTTGTTATGTGGTGTTAATGAGGTAAGCTACAGTTATAGACTATGTAACAAACAGGCCTGGATCAGACCAGAAAGACCTGGAGGGAAAAGCGGGTGCATTGGTGACGTGGGAGGCTATTGCGAAAAAACCCAATAAGGCAGGAGCGAGAAGCCACAAAGTTCATTCTGACTCACAAAGTAGAGCGTCAATGACTTGCACACCCATATTAGAGGAACTTAACAATTGTAGAAAGGTGGAAGTTTCCAAAATGTCACTCCCTGGTGCCTCGTTTTGCTGGGCTGTCCAATAGCGAAACCTCTACATTGCATCACCTATATTTTGGTGTCACCACAAATATGAGCTCAAAGTTTAGCAGCGCATCCTGTCAAACGGTAACCTGCGCACAATGGATAGTCTGTGAGACGTCTTTGTCAGCATCAAACATGAATTTGCCTAATGTGAATGTGATGTGAAAGATTATTACAAAAATAACGGGTATGATTAAATTAGACTATTTCAAATGACTCTACATCATGTGAACCTTCAGCAATGTGTGCCTTAACAAATGCGTTTTTATATTTGAACCAATAAGTCTTTACATTTTCAACATAACACAAATTCTAACTCACCTTCTTCTTCTGCACCTGCACCGGCTCCTTCTCCTTCTCCTTCTCCTTATCTGAGACATTGGAGGGTTTTCGCCTTAACATCTTCTGTCCTCGGAGGTCCTCTGATCTCTTCTCAGCAGGATAGTACCAGGCAGTGTAGAAGATATGGACCCCTGTCCCTTTACTGTCAGAGAAAGAGCGCTCAGACAAAACAGAGGAAGATAGAGACGTAGGAGTGCCTTCCTGTTCAGCAGAGTGAAGCTACAGACTAAGAGGAAGTCACATGGCCACACAGGAACTACAGAGGCAAACCTTTTTTTTTAGGTGCTCTGGATTGGGTACACAAAGAAAATACAAGTTTTTTTTATTTCTGTGCATTGTGTGCAAAGCGCCTTGTGTGCAGACAACAGTCAGAGAGCTCTTGTCTGACCAAAAGGTTTTAATAAAAACTCCGAAGTATAATTTTAAATGTACCTATAGAACTAGTAATACCACCAAAAGTGTATGAGATTTGAGTTATCATCCAGTGTATGATAAAATTGCAGAACAAGAATGGCTGCATGTTGTCTATAATTACATTTCTGAGTGACACAGACAGTCCAACGTCTTTGTCCTTGTGTCCAAAGTGTTGGAATATGTGAATCATTGAGTCTATGACAAATAAAGTAACAAACTATAGTTTGTAAAACATTTGTGTAAACCTCAGTTGTTATACTGGACAAGAATACCCCCTCACCTGTTCCATCACCAACCAGTGCTTCAAGTCAGTCTATGCTTCAAATAGATTTTGAAGCTACAGTGGCAGGTTGTCTAGCCATTGAGACATGTGTAGTTTAACATCGCCTGTATTGTGAGCCAAGTTTGAAAGCTCTGTACTCATGATTCAGGCCAAAGGGTTCATCTACTTTACGTAGTGAACATTCACAGTTCCATCTGAAACAGTCCAGTAGTAATCTAGATTAGAATTGCATGGGTCCACCAACGCTATTCTTTTCTGTGAGAGACTGAAACTCTGGAAGTGAAAGCAATCTTGATAAGCTGACAAAGTTCGAAACTGACAGCATGCTCTGGGCAGGTGCAATGGAGGCCCGCAGAGGGTCACGCCTGCCAGAGCAGACACATGAGGAGAGAAATGTTGACAATCAAGGGATTATTAAACAAGGAAGTCAGGCTGACCTAAGGGTTACACACGTATATTCAGTTGTTTTGGTGTGGTCACCGACCCAATGATATAATGCCCTGCTTTAGTCTCTCCATTCTTTGAATGGGATGTTGGCAACGTGTGTGTTTTCTTTTCTTGGAGAGACAGGAAAAAAAAAAGCCAAGTGGTTTTCTGTGGAAAGGAACCTATAGTGTAATTGTGCAAAGTAACTGTACAGACTCAGAAATGAACAAAGATCTGCTTTCAGCAAACACTTTGATTATATTTGCAACATTAGTGAGTCATCGCACTGTTCCTCTTTTAGCGTAATTTTTACTGAAGCCCAACCCTGCTAGCCCAATACTGTTGAGTGTCATATATCAGTGTGTCTGAAACATCCAAACAGAAATAGTAAGCGATAAAGTACCACTGTGGTACTTGTTTTCAGCTGGTAGAGGGGATGCCTCTTAAACAAAAACATGCACATGCAGGCAGGGCGGACGTGAGAAAAAAACCATATTCACACCTTCCTGCCGCTTTGACAGGGTAGTTGCCAAGCAACGGGCTGGTAAGAGAACCTCACATGTGGCGTACTGAACCTCAAAAGGTAAAGTCAGGGAGCGAGAGACTCACACAAGCCACTGAGAGCGAAGACGCTCTCTTTCTTAATTGTGACTGACTTCCATCATCTTTCTTTGGCAGATGTAAATCTACTTTAATATTGACTATAATATACGCATATGATATAATTTTATTATATAATTAATGGCTACATATATACACAAATAAACTTCATCAGGAAAAACAACCTGGCAAATTACCAAAATGCTAATGAATGGACGTGATTTTGGCCAAATAAACTGAAAATAAGCCTTAGTAAAGTAAATCCAGAACACTTTGGCATAAAATAGTTTTCCTTTAATACATTATCAATCAATATTTATTTATCAACAGGCTTAAGACCTCTGCACACAAAAAAAGTCATTTACTTTTTAGACACGTAAACTATCGGCAGTGTTGAGTTTGGTAGAGACATTTTCCTGTACTGATAATTAATTGAATAATTACAATGGTTGTTAACAACAAAGGCTAATGAAATCGTATGACTTTAAGATTCCCTTTAGATTCCATTGACCCACTGGACTACTCTGGCATAACGTAAAGTAAAACCATAATAACTGATTGGATATGTCATTGCTTCAAATGAGCAAGTGACTAAAATACTATGACATTCTTTTTGAGAATATGTTGTAAGTATTCCTTGAATTGAACTTATACCCAGAGTTTCTGTATATGGAGTGAACATGACGAGAGATGGGGTTTACTGTGTATGCATTAGTCAGTGGACATTGTAGAAGAGGGCAGTGGTCAATGCAGCCATGGTCAGTGATAGAGAGGACACAGCAGCAGAGGAACCAGCCTTCTGGAAGGGTTCCGTATGTTTCATCATCCACTCTTTCTCCTCACTCAGCTTTTGTTTCTCCAGCTCTGGCCCCATTATTCGACGAATGGTGTCGTAGTAAGTGTCCAACCACTGCAGCTGTGGGGAGAGATTGGAGCGGCTAGTTAACTGATTGTCCACACAAAATACACACACTTACACACAAACAGACACCTACACAAACTGTTAGTTTCAACTTCAAAACATAAAATGTTGGATGTGGTGAGTGTAGTAAACACGTGGTATGTTGTATAAAATGTAAGGTATTAGAATAGTTGCATGAGCTTGACTTAAAAAAAAAAAAACTTCACACATGATATTATTTTCTAAAAAGATCCAAGCTGAAGTAAAGCAGATTGAGTGAGAGGGTTTTGAGAGGAAACAGATAGTTATCAGCCTAGGAACCAGAAGAAAACATGCTAACCATGCATTTAAAGTCTATTGACATGTGAAACAGGAAGTACAAAAATGTGCATCCGTGGAATGATCCAACACTTAATTTTACTGTAATGTCAATGTGTTTTAAAATCTTTTTAAATAAATTCCCGTCCAAATTCAATGGAGAAATGCAAATGCAGATATTTCTTACCTGTTGAGGGCTAAGGAGAGAGATGTCAATCAATTTTCTGTCATACGGGACCAGTGATACAGTGTCAAAGGTCAGGTAATTATACCCGTACTGAGTGAAAAATGCAAAGTAGCAAACATCCGTTAGACTTGGCACATTTATAGTCTCTGTTACAGTATTATATAAATATTATTATTATATTCAAAGTTTTACCTTTGTGGTAGCAGGTACAACGACAGCAACATCTTCTATACGGATTCCAAAATCATTCTCCTTGTAATATCCTGGTTCTGAAAGTTAGACCATTACTGTATAATAGTACATTTATTTTTTACGTTATAAAGTTAATCAAACATAAATAAAAAAATTTGCTCTTAAGGAGAATTGCATTGCGGCACTCTGCATTGTAATACTGATGAAATGTAAACTGTCAACGTTCCTAACCAAAAATGTTTTGCATTTACAATCAATGTGTGCTGCTTCATCTTATATTTTATCCTATAAGTGACCATCTTAAGCAGCCATTCATAATTTTTACCACTTTGGGTTTTATTTAAATTTTTACTATGTGCTTTTAACCTACCTATGGACGTGAACATGCCCTCTCGGAATGGAATGTTGTTGCTCTGGAAGCCAACAGGCCCTGTCATAGTGGCATAAGAGTAATCATGGATAATCAGTCTCTTGGATCTTAAATTTGATGATATTCTTAGAAGACTAAAATGTTGAAATGTTTGAAACAATTTATATGATTCAGCAAGCAGGTACATTAATTGAATCCTGTCACGGTCTACAGTATAGTAGTTCAATATGAAAGACTTGGTCACAACTTTTTTGTTGTTGTTGTTAAATAGCCATACACTCATGGACTCCAAAGTAGTTTCCCACGCCGTGACCTGTCCCATGGCCGTAGTTGAGTCCTACCTCCCACAGGGCCCGGCGGCCCAGCATCTCAATGTTTGAACCTGATGGTAAACAGAGGCACAACTAAACTTCCTGTTGTGGTACACCTGTTCCTGTTTTCGCAGCAAAGACACAGCAGTTACTTTTTGGTGCGAAAAGAGCGCACCCTGGTGGTAAAATGAAATCGGCATTTTCATACCTATTGACACAGCTCTGCGATCAAAGAAAACCTTCAATGAGGCGCTGTGTTAATTGAAAATCTGACCATGAGTACAGAGTGCAATGTGCCCCCACCTCTTGTGCCTGAAGGGAAGATGGTGCGCGATATCTCAATGTTTCCCATCAACACACGCGTAAATGCCTCCTTTAAGGTCAGAGAAAAGGACAGCAAGGTGAGGAAATGGGAAACCTTATCTAAATGAACACTGAAAAAAAATGCTTTGATGGTTGAACCTTCTGCATTTGTGTTGGGGTCCCCCAGTGAACTGTCCGTGTGATGTCAGTCGTTCCATCTCTACAGGTTGACATGGTGACATGTTTAAGGACTTGCAACTCAGAGAACACAGAATAACGCTTCATTTTAGATGTGCTCCGTGTATAGCATCGTATGCTGGTCTACTCACAAGTACTGGCCACCAGAATCCACTAAGTACATCTCATCCTCTCTTAGCTTTCTGCTAGTTTCATTCGAAGGACTGCAATGCAGAGTTCATAATATGATAACCCAAAACGAATCTGAAGTTGCATTTTTGTGATGTCATTTTTGCCATTCACCACATTCCTTGACATTTGTTTAAATGTGGGGTAAACTTATTACGGTGAGAGAGAAGAGGCAGGGAAGGGGCTCACCTGTAATGGGCCAGAGCAGCATTGGGCCCACTTGCAGAGATGGTTTCAAAACTTGGCCCTCTGCTGAACACCTGTTTGCTACGACGTACACAGAACGGTTAGAAGGGTAAGCCTCCGTGTCAAAGCTCGCTCGTGCGCGTGTGGCTGTCAGCGTGAGAGTACCTGCGACGTTCATCGACGTAGTGTGCCGCTGTCAGCTCGGTCTCTTCGTTCAGTGGGACAGCTTTCTCCAACCACACCAGAAACTCGATGACTGCCACGGCGTCCCTCACCTACGCAGAGCCAGAGAGGACACGTTGAACTGTTCACCATCAATAGTTCAACACAAGAGCAAAACCAGTGACATAATTCCACGATTTGTGTCGAGAGTGAGAATAACCACTGCAGACATACACGTTGTACAGCTTTTGATCATTAAAAATGATCTGCAATGTGGTAAGGATCATAAATCAAGCAGGCTGTTTATCATAACTGTTTGTGTGGTCAATGCAAGGCATCCATTTATCCTTGGGCAACATGTCTCCTCTTGTGTGAGTGCCATAATGCAAGGGGGAATGTGGGAACTGTGATAACCCATTCGATCCGAATGTTCTCAGACAGAGGCATGGAAGCCAATGGCGTCAGACTGAGGGACATTATGGCTTGGTACAGTAGGGGCTTGAGCAGACTATTGACTACCACATCCAACCCACGTGAGCCTCTCTTAGGATGCGCTGCTCCGTCTCGTCCTTCACTGCTTTAGTGGTCAGCACTGGGGAGTAGGCGGAGGTCATTAATTGATCCTAAAAGAGAAATAGATGATAAGGAATGATGATATTTGTTCTTATTACGTTTCTGAATATATCTGACACATAATCTGAGTATAACTACATTGAAGTCATGACAAAATTAAAATAAACGTTGTTTTTTTTCTTTTCTGCATTATTTATGTAACAAGGCAAGTTCCATTGATGGAGACATCTCTTTTTGAAGGGCAGCCCTAGCCTAAAGGAGAACATAAGCGTAAAACCAAACTAAAAACAGAGCTGTACGCCGTGCCCACGTTACGGTCTCCCTAATATCACAGGGAGTCACCTCGGCCCCCTCCTCACCTGTGGAGTGATGAGCTCAAACAGAGCGTAGTTGGTGTACTCAGTGCCGATCCACACCTTCACATTGGGCTCCTTCATGTAGTCCGTCAGGGACCTCCGAACATCGTCATACTCTTTCACTTGCACACAGTAGGCCTCCTTGCAGGAGGTGTTGAGGTAGACGTCCAGCTCCGCCGTCACTCGTTCCTTATGGACGAAGAGCCTGAGAGGGAGGACGGTACAGTGAAAGAAAAAAAAAGGCGGGAAGAGAGAGATGGAAACGGTTTTTCTCACACGTATCGTCAAAGACATTTGCACAGCACTCCTCTTACTGTATGAACGTCTCATTTCATGAGTCTCAAAAGAATTTGACTTTCCAGATGTGCTCCAGGGTCAGCAGTGTGTAGGAGTAGAAGAAAGGGTTGTAGGGGATGTCATTCCCACGGAGATTAAACAGCCCTGAAACAGAACAGGAGACCCTTGTTGTCATACATACACTTGAGGTATTTCATCTATCTGAGCCAATGCAAGGTCCCCATTGGGACTGCATGGATTTCCATTATATGGAAACAATTTCGTAACTAATTACATTGGTTGCACTGTGCATTTGTGAGTGTGTGTTTGTGTGTGTGTTTGTGTGTGTGTGTGTTTGATGGGTGAGTGTAAGTGTGTGTGTGTGTGTGTGTGTGTGTGTGTGTGTGTGTGTGTGTGTGTGTGTGTGTGTGTGTGTGTGTGTGTGTGTGTGTGTGTGTGTGTGTGTGTGTGTCTGTGTGTGTGTATGTAAAGATGAAGATGTAGGACTCTTCTTACAAGCAGTCTCGTCCAGTGCAGACAGCAGAACTGCCGTGGGCTTGTAAGGATTGTCTCTCATCTGACCCCTTATCTGCTCCACCTTCATCTGCCAGGTTCTCTCTGTGGATCAGCATGTCCCACACACACGCACACACACACGCGCACACCCACAAAAACACGCAACATAGTTACCATCACGGCCGTTATCCATTTTTAGTGCTCTCTATTTATGTACTCTCATCGTGATAATAGGGCCAAGACGATGATTACCGGGACAGATGGAGCCGAAGGCACACAAACCCCGTATCGTGTGTGCAGACAACTCCAATAACCGCTCGCCATTCTTTCAGCCCTGAAAGTAATTTCCTGTACTGATAACCAGCAATAAACCAGCAGATTGGTGGTTTATGGCAGTGTTTGTGATGTGCTTATGGCGTTCGGTCCAGTTTGCAGGCATTCATCGGAGCACCGATAAGAACCAGCGCGGTGCACATGTGCTACTAATGCACACAAGATATAAAAATATACAAGCTTAGAATAAATAGTGGTGTGTCTAGTTGCACACATAAACACAGACAGACACAAACACACACACACACACACACACACACACACACACACACACACACACACACAGAGGCATACCTATGACCGTGTCCGGCAGGCGGGTGAGGTTATCGGGGGGTATGGGGGGTCTGCTTGTCCACACGCTGTCCACCAGGTTGACAGGACGGGACTCCAGCCTACGATTGGATGACGCCAGATATGCACTGTACTCCTCATACGTCTCTGATGAGAAAAAGACAACAGACATTGAACACTGCCCATCAGCCCACCATTAGTCTGCCCTAATCAGTCTCAAGTAAACGGTCATCGTGGGCATTGAAAGCTAGATCGATGGTTCTCCCTGTGTTTGGGTTGACGACGGCGTCGGTGGGGCGTAACGTTGACGTGGACGGGACCTGTGGCTTACTGAGAGAGAAGAGGAAAGGGTCGAAGCCTATGACTCCACTGTCGGGGACCTCTTGGATCAGCCACTCCGTCACACTGCTGATAGACACTGGAGAGTGCAAACCGAAAACACAACAATAAATAAATAAATAAATAAACGTGTCACAAAAATATTTTCGTGACGCACGGTTAATCATCTGCTGTTAAAAAAAGTCATAATGTTACATTCAAATACATTCACGTGATTGCGTTTCTTATCACATTGTGTCTGAGGGATGTTTAACGCACCGTCTTCCTCCAGCTCCCAGTTACAATCCATCTGTCTCTTCGCCTGCACCCAGTATCGGCTGTCTGTCCACAGAGCTGCCCTGGTCTGGGTCACCACCGCTGTGCCTGGGGAGGGCCGTTGACATTTGATTAGAAATGACAGCGAATGTCAGCGATTCCAGTTGAAATGCGGGACGCGTCAGGAGATCTACAAGAGTGAGGGGAAAGGGGGCCGGGGGTTCAGACAATGTTCAAGGTGTTCGGATGTCCTGCCAAAGCTAGGCGGGGCGATGGCACTCTGTCTTACGTGGCACTAATGGGACCTTGCGTTTTCTCATGTGCCAGAGCTATAGTAGACCGGAAATTGATGACTTTTTGGACAATTCTGAGTCCTGGCCGAGTTCTGTGAGCTCGGAGATAGAGACTTGATTGTCCATTTGGGTCACTGCGCTGGCCGGTGAATAGATTGCGTGATCATCAATCACGTCATGTGGACCCTCCACGATCCCCCAGTCGTCAGTCACTCACCAAGGAGTCTGTGAGTCAGAGGGGCCTGGCGAATGAGATAGCATTCAGCGTGTGCGTGGAGGAAGAGGAGTGAGATCACCGCACGGTGCAGCGGTGGGAGGACAGGTGGGGGAGCCGCATGACTAAGGAGGGAGAGGAAGGTAGAGGAGGACAAGGAGGAGGACGAGGTGAAAGAGAAAGAAAGGGGGTTGGGGGGAGCGGAGGAGAGACGTACCAGCCGAGCCTGTGAAGCCGGTCATGAAGGCCATCCTGGCGTCACGTGGTGCAATGTACTCACTCTGCCAGACAGAGACAAAGAGTGGGTCTGCTCAGCTCAGCTCAGCTCAGCTCACACACACACACGCTGTTGACCACTGTGGGTGGGAGGTACTGCAACACAACGTCGGGGGAGAGACACTCAAAACTGCTGCCTCACTCCTGGTTCCCCACAGACATAATTCCTCACTGCATAATGCATGAGCGCCGTCAGATTGGAGCAGATGTGGCGTTTTGTGTCAAAGAAAACCCTCAAAAGCTAGAGCCTTTTTGTAGACAACAATCCCCAAATGGCAAAATGCTAGGTTAGAAAAAGTGAGGGGCTAGAGGCGTTGATTCATTAATGCATGGCTCTCTGTCTCTCTCTGTGCTTGGATGTGCTATTTTATCAGATGGATTTTAATAGAAAATGTTTCGCTGTGGGCTTTAGTCCTACCGGTGGGATGGCCGAGCAGTTCCTCTCCGCTGTCCCCTCTGGAACTGCAGCACTACTGCATCCTGGAAATCAAAAAGTATTTGAAAGAGATCTTATAATGATACACAGGACAACACAGGGGCTGCATTGAGCTGTGCTGAGCTGTGCAACAGCATTGTCAGATCAAAAGTGACTCCTATCGTACGAGGTAATGGTTGATAGAGATTATTATTTGGCCATAAACTCTTGCGAAGATAGTATACAGCATATATTTGTTTCAAACTGAAAATATCCCTTGACTTCTAGGACTACTGAAACTTGATGTCAATGGTAAATCCTATGAAACTCCAGTCAGAGGGCTTTGTCAAAAGACAAAACAACATTGTATTGGTTTAAAACTTTCTCATCTTGCCAAAAGCATGATCATTTATTTGCTAGTTAAACAAAGACAAATGCCTCCAGTCAATCAAGCTTATTCACTTAGCTGTCAATCTGGAGGTGATGAAACATACAAGTAATTGTAATTCTGCATATTGACCATGGATGTTTTATGCATAGAAATCCTCATGAATTAACCAACAGGCGTAACAGAAACAGCAGATGGTAATTTTTGATGTCCCCATTGTAGAAAGCATGCTTGAGTACTTGCCAACATGGATAAATCAATCACCACAAATTCGGTTACAGGAAGAAAACAGAACTTTACTGTACCTGACAAGGCAGCAAGCGAGAGGACCAGGAACCATCCGGTAGCAGGCATCTTGATACCACCAACCGTCCAACGGCTAACAAACCTACAGACGAGTGGCAGCATTTCCCCCCCGCTCCTTCCTAGTGTATGTGTGTGTTGAGTATATGTGACAGTGTGTGCAGGTGCCTGAGTGTGTATGTGTGTGTGTGTCTTAATCTGTCAGAGTAAGTTTTTCTGTGCCCTCTTTTTCTCTCTCTCTCTCTCTCTCTCTCTCTCTCTCTCTCTCTCTCTCTCTCTCGCTCTCTTTCTCTGTGTCCCTCCTACTATCACCATAAAGCACCATTCACTATCTCCAGACAAAGCGAGTCTCTGATATGAATCATGTGCAGTGGCTTAAGGGGTGGAACTCGCATGAGAAATTATGTCTTTTCCTCTCTCAAAACATGGGTCTGCCGTGTTGCATGTTAGCTGCCCCACTCCAAGCAGGAAGAGAGAGAGAGAAAGAGAGAGAGAGAGAGAGAGAGAGAGAGAGAGAGAGAGAGAGAGAGAGAGAGAGAGAGAGAGAGAGAGAGAGAGAGAGAGAGAGAGAGAGAGAGAGAGAGAGAGAGAGAGAGAGAGAGCGAGTGAGATGGCTCCCGATGGTCTCCTCTTCCTCTGTGAAGGGCTCTGGTGGTCACCCTGCATCCTGTCCCCTGCTATCACAAAAGCTTTGCCTTGCTCTGAAAACCTGTGGTCTAAGGTGCATGCACGTGTCAGTGCTAAAATGTGTGTAGGCATGCACACGCTGTACGAGGTTGTGTACTTGTTTGTGTGTGTTTGTGTGTTTGTGGATGTTTGTGTGTGGGCGTGCCGTTTCCCTGATATTGACCAGGTCTGGTAATCTCGAAGAGTGGCAGTACGACTTCTGCATTTCCCACTCTGTACGTGTGTGGGTGTGTGTGTGTGTGTGTGTGGTGTGTGTGTGTGTGTGTGTGTGTGTGTGTGTGTGTGTGGTGTGTGTGTGTGTGTGGCTGTGATGCTACTTACCCGTCAGGAGGACTGAAGGTATGTGAGCGACATGGGCATCACAGAGACCAGGCAGATACCATCAGAGCTTTTTTCACAGAGTGAACTGCAGCAACGGCAGTAACCTCTTCCTCCGAGGTGGAAAAGGATCGGATGCTGTTTCTTACCATTTCAGTAAATCTGTACAAGTAATCGCATATGTTGTGTTGAAAGAAATCCTGTGACGTAAAAAAAAAAAAAAGAAAAGAAGCTGGCTGCCGTTGCAGGGTGAGGCACCACAGGAAGTAAAGGACCAATATCCAGGGAGGCGCACATAAATGAATGATCAAAGTTCACCAACGCAGTCAATAAGAATATGCAAGCCCCTGCCATAAATGCTCTTTGATAAAATGGTGTAGAAGAGGGTTGGCATAATTTAGTTAATGAACATACAAAATATTTGAAGTGTACACAGTGATGGGAGTGAGCCAAGGTGACCAAGGCACATTGAATGCATTATTGCATATGTATATATTTTTTCCTTTTCCCTGGTTTTTATAACTCATTTCATAGATTAGTGTGGTAATGGAGTGTAGGGGCCTAGGCTCAGGAGAATCCACAGTGAGAGATCACAGAGGAGCTGTTTGAGGAGCATTAGTTAAAGATGAGCTAAATCCAACCCCTCCCCCCAACCCAAAGCTGTACTTTGGCCCCGAATCCAAATAGCCTCCGTGATCGTGGAGTGAGGAAAGTTATGATGTGCAGCTGTTAATGTTTGGCCATCTGTTGTGTAGATACTGAGAGAACGTGGAGTCAATAAAGGAACTCGTTAAGGAAGTTCAGGGTAGCATAGCAGCCGTTTAATCGAACACACAGCATGCAGATGTTGGAGCGTAATAATATCTGCACATTAACGCAGTAATTACGCAATTCTTCTTGGATCAAAGCCAAATTAGAAAGAATTGATCAAATTCAGTAATACATCAAAGTGACCAAAAGGGGTCATGTTTGATCCATGGCTATTTCATATACCCTGAAGGACTCTCTTAGAAAATACATTGTTTTATCAGTAGCAAGACTATATCAGACAGGGTGCATTTAATGATATTGCAAGACAATTCACTCGCGATTGTTGATGATTATCTGGTGTTCACTTGTAAGGCAACTTGAAATTAATTGCTGGTGTTGTCTTTTTTTCTTTTTGCACAGTATCGCTATATATGCATAAATGTATTATATTGAAATGTAAAGCTTGAACTAACTTTGGTACCCTCTATAATGTACAGTTTTATTTGTAGACCATAACAATGCCTCAATCAAAAAGTTTGTGTACCAGTGAGATGAGAAATCTCAGTGCGTCAGATGGGGGCGCTAGTGACCAACATATTACAGAGACAATGCACCCACCACCTATAACCAGCACCCTGTTCCTCATTAGAATGATATAAAAAGCCTGGTCTGATAGGTGCACTCATCCACACTTCACAAACCACCAGTCAATACCGTCCATGTAGGTGTGGGCATTGATGCGCCTGACAATTTAGTGGCTGTAGCAGTCATCAATTCAGATGAGGTTTGGTGCTCAAAGTTATGGACTGATATTAATAAATGGTAGCCCTGGCAACGGTGTTAAGTGGGTGATTCGGAAGAGCTGGCTCAGACACAGGGGAGGGCAGAGGACTGTGGCCACAAGCAGAAAGGCCAGACATGGCTGCTCCCTTCCAAGAACCACCAAGGGCATAGATTCCTCACCACTCATTTAGAAAAGAACCAACTAAAGTGTATGAATGAAATGTCAATGCCGATTTATGAACGGGAGAAATAAATCACAAACAACAAGGGTAGTTACTGTTTTAATTCATTGTATATCTTACGGTTAATGTAACTCCTGATCTCATGGTCTTAAAACCAATAGAAACAAGGAATCTTGTTTGATGAATTACAAGAGATTGAATATGATTTAAATGTCAGTAAGGATTTCAGCTATATCTAAACTAACAGTTGCAAGCTTGTCTAGGCTCTAGTAACAGTTTCTCAACCTGGGTGTTCTAAGCCATTACCCCACTTTATTTAGGAAACGTATCATTATTGTGTTCTAAATTCTTCTTGATCTCCGAGGAGAGGATATTTTGAACCAAACCATAATTCTGAGTGCAGTAAGAGTGTCAGAGGAGGTTCGGGCTTGTTGGCTGGCTGTAAATGAATAATGCTACTACCACAGACAGTGGACCCTGAGGATATGGTCCTCCAGTCTACTTCTGGGACTCAGAAACAATAGATAGTATATTAAATATAGCATACCTAAAGTAAGAGCAATAGGAGAGGGGGAGTAGGAGTGTATAAAACTAAGAGAAACCACAGGCAAATAGAAAGAGGCAGACCCATTTTGTGTTGCTTTGTGGATGTATGGTGAATTTGTGACCTCAGTCACGTATACACAGAGTGGTGTGGTCTCCGGCTGTGGGTCTGTGCGTAGAGCAAACAGCTACTGACCACTGTGAGGTCGCTCGCTACAAGCTAGCTGTCTTTTGTTTGCTGTGCCTTTCAAAGGTCCCTAACAGATTAGAAATTTGACCATTCTGGTCTGATAACTTCAATCTTTCCATTGTTTGAGGCAGATTTTATCCCCTCAAGGGTACTGGTTCGTTTTGTAAAGTGATCGAGAAAAAAATTGCAAGTGCTCCCCTTTTTTGGCGGGAATACCACACTTAGACTCTGTCTTGTCTGTCTTATTTGCAACACAATCCAGTTGTGGTTACATTATGGCATGTTTGGCAAAATACTACTTCTTTTTATGAGCTCCATAAAGCTTACACACTTTCTCGACATCTTATTAATGATTTCGGCTCCAGCTCTTGGAAATAACTCCGTCTTTCTCTGCTACACAATACATAATTTTGGGGTGCTTCAGCCGGGAGGAGTATCTCCTCCTTTCATTGTGTTGACAAAGTGCTCTTAAATGTAGCCTGGAGTCCAAGTGAAACCAGATTGTACGGAGAGATCCTGGAGGCAGAGATAATGTGCCGTAAATCAGGTAGAAAGACTAAGGCCGGGAGGCTGAGATTCACTGGCAGAAAGAATAAGGTAACACCTAGCGGCGGGGGCTGCCGTTGGGAGGCATTCTGCTGCCGTTTACACGGTGAAAACCTTTTCAGTTTCTACTGAGTACACCATTGTGCTGTGTGGGTCACTGCAATATACCAGTTCCTCCAAGAAGATGCCACAGGCATCGCAAGCTCTGGCATTTTAAAATGAGCTTGCAAAAATATTTTTGAGGAAAAACAACTTGTCCGTCTAGGAACTGTCTTCGTTTGTTGTTTTCATGAAGTATTGTTGAAAATGTGTTTTGTGTCACTTTTCATTGTTCAGTTGAGGACAGTGTTTTCTGTGTGGACAGAGAAAAGAATGACTGTGGCATAGCCCCTGCTCTCCAAAGCAAGCGCTTTCTACCATGAGCTCAGTTTCAAATATTTGATCAATAAAGATATCACATAAAAGGTTTTAGTCACTCCCTCTTCAGAATGCTGGGATAACATTGATAGTACTGGATCTTAGAGTCCTGGGCGATATGTTCTCTCAATCAAACTGTTAATGAATGACCATGCAGACTTTTGAAGTCGATCGAGGCAGGCAGTGTGCCGACATGACCATTTGTGTGTATATGGATGTGTGAGTTAACGGGGAGGGAGAGATAGTGAGAAATAGTAGGATTAGGACAAGGTTGGAAGGGGTCATGGAAGATGGATGCTAGACTTCCGCCTTTGGCAATCGTTCACACACACACACTCACAGGCAGAGTAGTTTTTATATAATCAGTGTGTGGTCTCCAAGGTGCAGACACATTACTTAGTACACACACGCGTGTAGACATAAACAGAAAAAAGTATTTAAGTATAGAAATGCTGATATGGATACACACTCACTTAGACACACGAATAGCATACACCACCCATCAAACTGAACATCCTGTTGAGCTGTGCTACATTAAGAAGAAGTTATGAAGATGTATCATGTTTTGAAGTAGTGTTGCTTAGAAGCTGTTGAGAACTTAGTAACCTTTGAGAGTTTTACAATTAACAATTCTTGGCTTCAAAATGTCACTTTTGACGCCAGTAAACGCAGGACAAACTGCAAGGCAGCCTTAGCTAACCTCCGGAAAACAATGACACTGGGGTAACTTACGAAAGCGGCCAACCGTAACAACAAAAATAACCCTAGAGATTGAGGGTGAAAAGTTAAGAGTACGATTTACAGAGAAAATCCTTTCCCTACTGTGGTATTCATACTGTAGCTAAATCGTGGCAATAAAAAGTGAAGGTTTGAATTAGTTCTACAGTAAACAGACCGCAGAACAGGAAGTCAGTGAGTAATGTGGCAAATTGAGACAAACCGACAGGTTAACATAGCTTGGCTTAGCTGCAAAATGTTGCCTTTTCCTGATGGTTCTACAAAAGCATAGATAAAGATCTATGCTTTTGTAGAACAGTGGGGAAAAGGCAACATTTTGCAGTTTTTTACCATTGTTTTCCACACGACCACCAGACAGTTCATGCTGCTATTTTCAACAACGGGCATCACTCAGTCCTGGACTTTGTCAAGGACAAGAGCTGTCACTCAAGGTATTCGATAGGCTGGATTTCCAAGTGCAACTAGAGAGTTGCTTACATGCTTGCCAGACTAATGGGAGATAACACTATGGGCTTGGTGTAGGGTGACAGGGTCTCATTCCAATACCCCAGTGCTGTGGACAGACCTCAGGGAGACCTGCCAGCTCCCCTTGCTTTCCCAGAGTGGCACATTCCAATGCTCTGAGGGAATAACTCCAATTGTTCAATAAAGAGGCAGAACGTCGTATAAATACACTAGCAATGTGCTAGAATGACAGACTAACCAAATCTATAGGAACTATAGATGAACATATATCAGTATGAGCAAACACTGGCAGAGTTTTGCATATTTCCACTCTAATGTAAACTATTACCAATACTACTCACATCCGGGTGTAGTCTAATAAGGAATGAAAGCGGAACATTTCAGCAATCTGAAAGTTTAAAAGGTCAATGAGGTCATCAACACAAAGGTGAAGTGAGGGCCTGTGGGTGACTGGATGAGTGGGTGTGTAGCCCTGTCCAATAGCAGAAGACTGTGGTGTGGACAAAGAGCGGATATGCCAAAAAACATTCAAGAGGGAATCGGAAACTTACTTTTCACATAAAGTCTACCACATTGGCATCAACTGCTCGACTGTTTTTAATCATTCTTTCATTAAATAGTGTAATCCGAATACCTCCCACTACATACAATACAATACAACTGAAATGAATTCAGACATCTAAATTAAGCATGGAAATGAACCATTCAGGGAAACGGATTAATACCATTCCGGCTATTCAGTTGGGGGGGGGGTGGTGGGGGGTGGTGGGGGGTGGTGGATTCATACTAAGAGGAAGGCCTTGGAAGTGGCATTGTTTCATTTCCCAAGACAGCCGTGGGTGGAAAATAGCTGCTTCTTACTGTTGGATACAGTCGACGTGAAAAGAGCCGATCAGAGCTCCATAAATAGCCAAAGACAAAACCAGGGTGGTTTCAAAACAATGCGCCACACAGTGGACTCCATCAGGCTTCCTGAGGTCGATATTCGGAGCCTTTTAATGACGTCCGGCAGCCAGAAAAGTGCGGGGAAGTCAGGCGAGAGCTGAGCTCCGAAGGAGGATGTAGACTTTGGGGACCATGGAAAAAACATCTAAACAAGCAGGCATGCCGAATCAGTAAACAGGAAAATACAGAGAGGAAGGCACCGGGTTCAAGTGCATGCTGCTTTCAGGGACAGGGGACACACTCCAGCTCATGCTGTGTTGTTTCCTATTGATCCACTCCTTTCCTCGCTTCTGGATATCCTTGTGTGTGCGTGCGTGTGTGTGTGTGCTTGTGTAAATATTTTTCTGTCAGCGGGGAATCTTTAATTGTTTGTGTCTTTTTGTTTGTCCAATGCCACCTATTATTGGTGCCCTTAATAGTCAACAGGACATTTTTTCCACTTTATTTGTGCGGGATGTCACTGTGCATTGAGGAATTCTGTCACGCTCCCGAGCATTTGTCAACGGCTAACTGTACGATCACAAACACACGTCCCCCCTGAACCGGACATTATGTGGCTCAGCTCAGATGGCCAACTGGACCCTGCAGCTTGATTAAGAAGGGATATTTTTAAAGTCCCCCTTCTTTGGGTAAACACCTAATCTTGGATAAGCCCTTGATTGTCCAACAGAGCACGGCATGTTGTGAGCGAGGAAATGCCTCATGTCAAATTACAGAACATATTTTGTGGTCCTGAAATAAATGGTTGATGACCTGCACAGCATATGTAAATTACAGTGTACATTGACCTCCCATTGATTACCGTAGCGGAAATTAGTTGGAAAATTATAAGTAGCTATCAAAGGGCTTTGGTCAATTTTAGATTCAGCATTGCTCTGCTCAAGTCGAACCCTAACCACATTCAGGAGCTCATAATAGGCTTGAGACAGGATTTACGTGGTGCCTACCCTGACCCCCGACCCTGAGAAAAAGGCCCCCGAGCCGCAACTAACAGACGGCAGCAGAAGAAAAGGCACCCACCCACTGCTGAAACGCAGGGGCTTTTGCCTTCTCCTCTTGAATTCGGCTCTCCATCTGACACTTGTCAAGTGCCCCACCACGGCCAGCTTTGACCCCGCCACAAAGAGAGGTCTGGGCACCGAGGCAGTCAGTCAAGTTGCCCCATTGTGAGCACTGGTCGAGAGGGTTAAGCTTTGCTCCTGCAAACAGTGAGGCATGAAAAGAGTTGGTGCCACTGGTTCTAGGCTCCGGAGCTGCCATTTCCACTCAGACTCCGTAAGATTTGGAGAAGTCGAAGAGGCTGAACCTCTCGAGGAGGACAACAAATAGCTCTCACTCGTTGAAAATGCTCATTATTCAGCTCCTCTCTTTGGAAACGGCCACGTAAAGTGTTAGTAGTGGTGATGGGAACCTGGGAGAAGAAGCCCATCAACACCAAAAAAGAGTATAATTACAACTACTGAAAGCGAGGGCAAATAATTGTTCAATTCCTGTGCAGATCTAGACGTGTCTAAATGTAAAAAAAACATGCTTTAATCTTTTCTTTCTTTTAATGTAAAGATTCTGTTCTACTATGAAAAATATATGCTAATAAAACACTCTTTTTAAACTAGGCCTCTCATAGTCTAGACAGAATATGCAGCTGGACCGATTGATAAAATGTATGACACCAAAACAACAACTAAATAAAATCCTGCCAGGAGTGAGAAAGATAGGATTCGCAGACTGCACCGTATTCCAACCCCCAATCCCCCTTCCCTCGTGAATGCGGTCAACATATCAACCATAGCCTGTAATCGCTGACACATCCAAGCACCACCGTGTCACTGCAATGTAGTTCAGAGCTATTTATAAGTTAATACATCAACCATTATACAACCCCCTTATTTGTGGACTATCATCTAACATTTTAAATAGATTTTTCAGAGTTTCAATCTGACAAACTTTCAATCACACTTCTCTTGAAAGTTATGCCATTCCTAAAATGTGGTTCTAAATGCCATCACAAATAAGATTAGGAGGAGTTTGCTTGTTAGTAAGTGGGAAATGTCATATACCCTTTATTTGGCAAAATTGTATTGTTTTGTTTCTGCCCCAAATCCAACTTTAACGATAGTTACTTTTACTGCAAATCTTTATCTCGAAGTAGTCAAGATGGGGGATAAGCACCAACGCAAATGAAACATGGCGGGATTTCCGCATACAATCATTGTGTCTCTTGAAGAGACTGAAATATAAAATGTCACATTTCATTACACATATTACATCTTCAAGAGAGTATCAGTTCTCTTTTGTCCTGGCCGCTGCTCAGTTAAAAGGTTGGTAAATGTTGGTTATTTTACACTCGCTTGGGGTTTGGGGTCACCTCTCAAGTGCCTAAGCCACTCAGCATGAACTCGTGTCTGTCCGAGCATTAAACAAATGGTCAAACCAGATGACCGGTCACGTTGACGCTCTCAGTGGACCGATGACCTCTTCCGTCTTCCGATTCATTATCTTAGACCGCAGTCTCTAAACGTGAAGCAAAATAAGCAAGACGCCTTCACCAAACAAAAGCACTGCGCTCATAAATCTAGCAGCTGTGACCCCTGGGACCCCTCGGGCCTGCGTTGGTAACCGGTCCCCGTTGGGTGCCTTGTTGGTTCAGCGGCGCAGAGGAAAGGGAAAAGCAGGACACGGTGTATCAGCAGGGGATCCAAACCCCCAACTAGCAAACTGTGACCATCCTGAAATATTTCTTGATTTTACGTCTAACCTTTCAGCGCCTCTGCCGAACAGGCTTGCCGCTCTTTGACCTTTCACAGGCCCGCAAGACAGGTTGTAAGGTGGCTATGGACACACTGACAAGTTACAACACAGACAGTAGACTGCATGTAACCAGCATGCGCTCAGGAGGGGTGAAACATTTAAGCGAGGAAGCCATTCGTCACGGACGACTGACAGGCTTCAGTGAGGTGGACTTTGAATGAACTTTGAACTCAAACTGCCAGACCGTGCTAACGTTTAAATTCCTTGACTGCTAAAGAGGCCAGTGTCTGTCCGTGGATTAGGACAGTCAATTCAGGGACAGTCTGAGCCTTAGCGGGGCTGTCAAAATATTCACATGAGGAGTCAGTAAGCCTGTAAGTCCCACTCCGATCCTGTAACAGGTGTCAACTCCCCTACTGTAGCTGTACAGAGCCATTTTACTAATTTCAATGCATTAGCAATACAGCACATAGGGAGGCAATAAGTCTGATGTGTTTGCCACAATGGATAACCCGTTTGACAGATTAAAGCTGAATCATACACCCCTGCTCAGCACTATAGCAGGGCTGGATACGTCACACTACCTTGGCAGATTTCTCTTTTCTTTCTTAGAAAAGGTTAAACTGATCACAAGCAGCACATACAGATTCAGCCACAACTTAAATACATGTGGAATCAAGTGGTGAGGCCTAGGAATCGCGCCAGACTTGGATACAGGTGGATATGCTCAGGCAAACACAATCAGATAGAACAGACGTCAATCCACAACGGACATCGCGAAAATAAAGTGGCTCATTGCTCTATTTGTGGTATGAGGGATGCTACAAGCAGAGCAATGCTAATTAACCTAAATGTTCAAGACGTTTGACCGTTCATCAGTGTCCAATCAAGCTGCTAACCCTGGCATGTTCATCCATCTGGCACAGCAGTACACTATGTAGTACTAGGTAAGTACTAGGCCTACTGACCGCTACAAAGGATTTACTGAATAGCAGACAAATTATAATTGACTGAAATAATTGATTTGAACAACTTGAAGCTGGATTTGGTTAATACATAGCCTTAATTCATCACACACACACACACGCACACGCACGCACGCACACAGATAGACATACACATACTGTACACATACACACAATATCATTGTGTCTGCCATATCTTGACCTTTGCCCCTGTCCGCCAGTCGCCAGACAAAAACAAATTGCTCAAAGCATAAAACAATGGAGCCGCCAACTGCAGTTTATGAAGTCTACAGGTGCTCAATATCCATGATGGACAGCCTCGACTGCCTTAACAATGGCTGAATTCCTGGCAAACAATGTGGATGTGGAGGCAGCCACCAGGTTGACATTCTTCACCATTTCCCCCCCGACACACGCTGCGTTACACTAGGGGCCGTTTTGCGGCCCTACATATTTTCCAGACGACTCATCCTCCATGGCCGGCATGCAGGAGATTCCAATGGCATGCCGGCTGCAGGTGGGAGGCCAAGGTGGACTTTCCAAGGACGTGAAGATGGCGGAAGGCTCATTAATGTCTTCCCCTGGCTGCGCAAACAAAGGGACTGGAATTCATGAGGAAGCCTGGTGACGTGGCAGATGGACGAGATAGGGATCTCTGAATCAGATCTTAAGCGGTGGACCTTCATATCGCACACCCTTTGGGTCAGCGGCTTCGAAAGTCATCTTAGGTGAGGCCTTCAATTTGAAATTAAAATATATCCATCAAAAAAAATAAACAGAGAAAGGTAGAGTTTAGACAACTCAATTGAAAGAAAAATAAAAGATTTGTTTTGTTTTTGGTTTGTTTCGATTGTAAATCAAATGGAAGTAATATGTGAATCCGTAATCAGCCTGCTCGTGGACAAAGACAACAAAATGTTCGAGCACAAAAGAAAAGTGGGCGGTCAACAGAGAAAGGAGAGAAATTCCACTTCCTGTGTGCTCTCTGACTTTAATCACATTTAAAATATCACCATGGTGATTGCTGGAGATGGGCTCGGGAGCAGAAATTGCACATAATTGCTCTCTCTCTCAGCTTGAGTGAGTTCTCTGAGGGCTTAAAGTACGGAGCTGAACAAACATAAAGCCCTAGCAATGACGACAGCAAAAAAGAAAAGCCATTTCTGCTAGCAACACATTATGTTTCTAAAACTGGATTGGATAGATTTTCTTCTTGCAAAATGATCAGAAAACAATTGCTCGAGGCTTTGGTAACATTAACCGTTATTTAATGGATGTCAATTTGGATGTCGGTCTTTGCTCAGTCAGGACAACTTTCGAATATGTTTAACAATTGATTGTGTATAACATACATTGAAAGTTGGCATCAAGGGTCTGCTGCTCCAAATTCCTTTCATGTACAAGGTCATATTTAAGCACTCAATGAACAACCATGGGTAGGGAGGGGATATTTGCAGGTTCCCCAGAAAGATACTAAGCAACAGACCCAAAGCAGGTCTAGAGTGGGGTGGAGGTGGGTGCGCAGCAACAGAGCAAAACATGGCAGTGAGTTACAGCAGTGAGCAGCAGTAGGAGCTTGATTTGAGAATGAAACTGTGGTTTAAGAAGGCAAGTGTATGTAAATGGTGAGTGTGGCATGGAGATAAGCTGTTGTCTGAGTTGCCATCCTGAACTACCTCTGCCAATGCATCACCTCATTTGTGTTTGATGCATGGACAGCTCCTTTTTGAAAACATCAATCCCAAACGTGACCTCTGGACTTTGATTTCCAACAGTAGGATCAGCAAAACCAATGAAGTGAAATGCTCTGCAAAGCAACGAGAAGAGTCAGCTACATTTCAGTGGCACCAAGTTCAGCCTCGGTGTAATTCCGTGGCCACTGTCTGTGAAACCTAATGTCAACCCCGAGAATGGTCACCATGGCCACTGGAGTGGCCTCAGCTGGCTTGTCATGCTGTTGTAATGGAGCCTGTTGATGGATGACACCATTACTGTACTGCACTATGCTGCGTCACCCTCGAGCTGCAAACGGACATGCCATGCAATCCTGCTCTGGCGAGGATATCTCCTAAATGTTTACAACAAAGGAAATAATACATTTGCACAATAAACAAAACAAAAATATATCTCCCCCCACAAATACTTCCTGACGATAAAAGAAGTGCTTGATTAAAAAGAGCAACCAGGAGATGAGGCAACTGTTGCTGACTGTTGTGACGGGGAGGCCTGCATCCTGCTGGAAATGACGGGCCTGAATGACTTTAGAGGATGCCGGGCCCAGGCAGAGGACCATGGCGGCCTTTATGCCCTTCTTAGTGTGTTAACCAGACAGAGCCACTCACACAGCTGTTGTTTCATTTAGAGAGCAGTGGCGGGATTAGACATGGGAGCAGGGAGGGCGGAATAGGAAGGTAAGGCCGCCACAACAAACAAGGTGCGGTCCAGATCAAGGTGCCCCCCCACCATCATCCAGCCCGTTGTCTGAACTCCATTAGTCAGGGCTGACAAGACCTCGGTCTATACAAAACACCACTGAAGATGGAAGGACAAAAGAGAAACGGTTCAAATTTGCCCAAAATATGGTCTGATGCTATACAGGTAAAACATATAGAAAAAAAGGGCCCCTGGTAATAGCTTCTCTTTCTGTTGCATATGCATGTTGGGTAATAACTCCCAGGCCTTCACACGTCTGTCTGTGAGGCGTTAAACCTGTGGGGCCCCTGCTCTCTCCTGGCCCCCAGGGTAGCAGTGACCTAACCAGGGGCCAAGCCCCAGGGGACCTGACCACACTGTCACACAGGCTCACACATTACGCTCGCTCAGTTACACGGGGATCAAAGAATAGGGTGTAGGGGCACCCTCATCCGTGTCTGGTGGGATAGTTGCCGAACTTTACATTTATTTAAAAAAAAATTGAATGAATGTGTGTGTATGTGTGTGTGTCTGGGAGGTTGCTTTGGGGCATTCCCTTTGGACTGATACATCCTTACTGCAAATCATCAGGGGTCCACTGAAATGGGGTGATAAAAAATTTACCACACCACAATGCATTATTCACTGACAAAAAACAAAAAAAACCTCTTGCACTGTTTCAGTTCGTAAGGTCTTTCAAAGGATAAAAAGGGGGGCAGGGGGACAGACAGAATTTACAAAAACATTACATGCATCGTATTACATGACTAAATGACTGTCATTGAATTAATGACTTTGGACTAATTCAGAAACATAAACATGTGAATTAGGAAGGGAAGCCAATTTCCAACCTTGATTATGACTCTAATTACATTTTATAACAGTGGAACACTTTTGCCAACAACTTTGGCTCGGCAAATCAGGCAAAATCCAAAAGAAATAAATTAAATTGTTCTTGGCACCTGAGAAATAAATTATTACTGAGCTGAGGTGTTTTCACACAGAGTCCTGAAAACCATTTCAATTCCGAGCCAATGGAAGGTGTCGCTGCACAATGTTACATTAACACTTTGTTACAAGTCGCCTGGAAGCGAGGAAGCGGAAGCGCTAGCAGCGTTAATCGAAGGCGAGGCATTAGTCGAGGCAGGAACGTGAGAATCTGAGCCCCGCCGAAACCCTCTGAACCCCTCTGAGCTCCGGGGCACCTGTTTTCTGTAAACACCACCAGGCTTCTGTGCTTCGATCGGACTGCCCCCCCCCCCCAAAAAAAACCACCAGCGCCAAGGCACCATGCTAACCCAAAACCTCAATCTTCTTCCCCCAAGGGATTTCAATTCTTATCCCAATTCCATGAATCCTCTTGCCTGGATTATTACCATCCTGCGCTTTGACAAGTGGGTGCCAGCGGGCCGTGGCTGCCGACACAGATGGGTGCACAGCCCTGTGATGGCTTCCATATGTCCCATCGCTCTTGTGAGTCGGCGCCTTTTCACTGTTTTCCTATTTCTATCGGTCATTTCTCCCTCTATGTTTCTCCTTACTGACCAGGGAGGGAGAGGTGAGCACACCCGAAGATGGAGAGGTGAGCACACCCGAAGATGGAGAGGGTCAACACTGAGGCAAAACGTATGGGTAATAAATGCGGATTCTGTCTCAGCCAGAGCTCCTTGGCCAAATAAAGTGAGCTCGTTGACTTTGAGGTTAAAAGGAGTACATTTCATTGCCAAAAAGCTGACACCAGATAATTTGTACTTTTGGGAGGTGCCCCTCGGTGTGGTTGGAGCCTTGGAAATTAAACCACAGTGAGTTTTCTCACCATAATTCCTTCCCCCATTACCTGTCACGGTCCTGAGAGGTCTTTAACCCCTACCCCCCGGGGGAGCCTGCGACAGAAATCCGTGTTGTTGTATGGTAAATATGAACGGATCGGAAGCTGAAAAGCACATTTCCACACTGCAACCCTGGGAGGTTTCCTGGTCTGGGCTGACACATGAGCAGTCGAATATTCCCTGTCTGATTGTAATCCCCCATACTCGACCTCATTAACCAGGCATCCGCATTGAACCCTGGCCCGAGCAAGGTCCAGCAGCTCAGCTGTCAGTCAACACCAAGTGCCTTAAACAAAGGGCATCGGGAGAAATAATCCAGCCCAGCCCTCCCTCCCTGGGGTTTTAAAAATTTAGCGGTATTGAGATTTACAGAGAAACACACAACGACACACACATAGCATTTAAGGGGTTATAATATTTAGCCGGGAAACATCAATGCAAATCTTCAAAGTGTGTAAAAACCTTAGTTAAAAGTAGGTAATAATTAAAAAATTTCTCTGTTATTGCTTTCTGACACCTTAAATGTGGCCCGAATCTGTAATTGACGTGTCCAAACCCCTTACATCCTCTTCTCTACAAACCTCTCCCCTGAGCTTTCACACAAAGTAATTCATTGTATACACAAGTTCACATGTTAATGCGAGTAACAGCTTAGACGTTCAAGCTCCCATCATCAGAACAAGCAATAAAGTCTTTACTTTCCATATGAGAGGAATCTACAAGATTCCATGGAGTCTCAGAATGTGGGCAAAGGTTGAATCAAGGTTCCTCAGTCTTGTTCTTTTTTCTTCTTTTTCGACCCTACCCTACTTTCGTCTTTCCATTCATACCCCCAACTTTGATTTACCTCCTCAGCACAAAAATCTCAGCATCAAAAACACTGTGATTCCAAGACCCCACGCTCGGCTTCACGGAGTGAAATAACAGGCTATAAAATGACACTGGCTATGGTCAGTCTGCCGCCCGGTAAAACACAGAGCTGCCAAGGTGATTTACGGGGCGCTCACTTTTCCTGAGGGTGACAGCGGAGACACAGAGGCAGACGGACAGAGAGAGTGACTTGGGCTTTTGTGAGGTCCTCTCATAAAAGGTTGAGCGATGAGACCCCGTTGCTCTCGTAACATTCCTGAGTTGTTTGGGTAACACACTCAAACAGAAAGTGATACCGTGCGTATGCAGCATGTGCCATGTCACCAAACACAGAAGCTGCTTACCGTGTTTTGCATCGACATAAAAGATGAAGAGAGTGATGGAGGGACTCAAATGGACTTTTCATGGGAAACTCACACTGCAGCAATAGCCTCAAGCTGAAGATTTTGGGGGGAAAACAAACAGTTGCCCTAGGTTTAATTCGCTAATCTCCCCCCTTTCTGCATTCTCTGTCTGCATTCTGTAACTTTATAGCCTCGCAATAGGGAGTGAAATCGCCTCCGTTGCCAAGATTCTTTTCCCTCTGTTGATTTGAAAGGGTGCCACCCTCTTGAAAGATCGACAGACGGATGGAAAGACAGACAGAAGAACAGGAGGTGCAATTTGGCAGAGAGAAAAAAAACAGGCTGGACCGAATGCATTTCACCCTAAAAAAAAGAGGCAGGGAACGGGGGGCACACTGCTCCCACTCATAAGTATGCCGCAGGCTGCACTGTGTGGCATCGTGGGCTGCTACCTTCGCCCTCACACCCATGGGATCAATATAGCCCTGCTGGACCGCCGCCTGAGAAACAGATGGTAGGGAACAACACTGTCACCCACCCTGAAGGCTAACATCCTGGGCCAGGCCTCCGGCGTGCACCGCCATATCTGTCTGTCTGTATTGCCTTCTAAATCCCCCATTATCCTCCCAGAGCCATCAATGAGATTAGGAGATATATGTGAGTGAAACTGACTGGACAGCTGAAGCTCATTAGCCAAACATACGCTTCCATTTTAAAAGGACTGTAGGAATTTGGGGAAGTCTGGGGGAGCCTGCTGTACTGGAGGCTGTGGGATGGGGCATGAGGACTGACAGACATGCCGAGAAGGTACCAACACAACTGCGGCCTCGTTATACACGGACCAGATCCAGACACTTAGACAATTAACTATTTAAGAGGGATCAATGGACCTTGGGGTTAAGCCCAATTGGCACTGTTGAAATAGATTAGATTAGAAAAAGATTACAAAAAGAACATAATGTACTGAAGTAGATTTAAAAAATCTAATCAGCCCCCTCACACAAACTCCAAGTCTTGTTAAACATTTAGACATTAGGTGTGTAGAGTGAGGCTACAATGTACCTTCAAAGGCACCTAACTATGCAGATAAATCCACTGACACAGAGGAAGAAAAAAGATAGCATAAACTCTATCATACAGATTCTCTGCCATATTTCGGGCCTTTCCTTCAAACGTTTTTCTTTTTTTTGGGGGGGGGGGGGGGTGATGAAAAATGTCCCTGTTATGTGTCCGAGCTCCCTCTTGTTCAAAGGCACTTGTCGACAGCATGAGGCCGTTTTAATATAAGCCTGCTAGCCTGCTCATTACCCCCCACTGGCAGCTCTAATCTGGTTGGCTCAAAGTGATTTGATCTCAGTGAGAAGCGGGGCATCCAAAATAAAAAAAGCGAATAGATTGAAACGCGAAGGCAAGCCCTGGCTGTCTGACCTTGCTTGCTCCTGCTGGCGTTCAGAGAGGACAGTCTCCAGAGGGGGACATTTTCTCAGCTGGCTGTCAGCTTCCTAGTCCTCCTCCCCACTGCCTGCCGAGATGCAACACCAGCGGGCATGCAGCACCACTCCACACCCTCCTCACACGGAGGACAGTTAAGAGGGTCTTGTTTTACAGGCAGCGTTAACATTCGGAAAGTCTTAAATCCTTAAAACAACTGCAAATTGTACTTGCAAATGCACTTGTTACCTTTAACTGAGCCTAGTAGCCCTTGCTGTAACTCTTTCCGTGGTCAAACATAAGATTAATAGGCTGGGATTACCTTACCGAGCTAAAATGTGTGAATGCTATCTCAACCTTGGAAATCCTGTGAGGGAAGTCATAACTGACGTGTCATTCCTCTGGCACAGGTGACTTGTACACGTGGTTGTCTGATTCACTATTCAGTTGACGTTTGACCCTTCCCAGGACTGCACACGCTCTGTTAGATGTCAGAACACCTCATAGACATTGAACATGTCTTATTTCTCCCTGGCCCTGAATGTAGCTCCCCCTCCGCGTCTCGTATCCTTCAACCGTTCTGATTCCAAGTGAAGGGTCACCCCACGGGTGCAGCCCGGCTCTCTCCACATCCACTGCCATCACCGCTGCTACCCCTGGCGGCTGTATCCAGTTGCCTGTGTCTGCCATGGGGGAGCCAAGGGTCAGGGGCTCCAGACACCAGGAAGCATGCTCTCTCCACCACTCTGGCAGAAAGCCAGGCTCCGTGTGGCTCACAGGCAGACAGGCCACTCTGCTCCACATCTGGAGTCTGGGTCAAACAAAGCCGGACGAGAAAGGGCAGATGGATGAATGTGCCGTGGCCGCGCTGGAAGTCCTCGTTACCCTCCACTGTCTTCTCCAAGAGCTTCCCCTTTGAAGGCCATCAATCCTTGGGTATCTCAAGGGTCGCGTGTCACTCCTGGTCCATCGCTCCCTCTGTTTGACCCCCCCACCCCCCGTCCGTCCGTCCACCCCTCCTATGCAGTCCTGTGGAGATGAAGGCGGCACAGAGGTAGCTGTGCGTGACGAGCCCAGTGGATGTTTTCACAACGGAACGAGGCGCACTGAAAACATAGACAGTGAGTGGGAACCCCAACAAGTCAGTCAGGCTGACCTACCTGCAGAGACTCTCTTGATCAATCTCTTGCATTTGTCATGAAAATGGGATGTTGTGGAGAGATTAAATATATATTCCTCGAGTATCCTAGGGCCTTGCTAGCGAGCTAATCATATACTATGTGCTGCTGAAACCCAAAGATATCAACATTTACTATTCCCCTGCACCTCATAAAAGCAGAAGAACCGAATAGCTGCTCTTCACAGGTTATCAAAATGTCTCTGTATAATCAGGAGAGGTAGTCTTTCCCACCAAAGAAAAAAGTAAACACCTGCCAAAATACATTTTTTATGATGCCTAGCTTGTACTGTGAGATGAGAAAATATTAATCAAGCTGTCACAAAATTATGGGGGAGTGAGAAAAGTGCAGCCTTCTCATTGTGCATAGTACGGATGTGAACTGAGCAAGATAAGATACAAAGAATCCAGTCTGAACAAGAAAAACTACGTCATGCCTCACCCAAATAGCATAGACCCATTTTTTTAGACAGCATTATTCTTAGTTCTGTACTTAAAACCAACGACAAACAACCAATTTGCTAAAAGTATATTATGTACATTTCTAATGACTTAAGGAAGATGGTGTTAAGACATTATATATATATATATATAAATTATCAACAAAATCTGTAGCAGGCTTCAAGCAAATGCACTTAGTTGAAGTTTAAAATGGAACAAGAAAACACTAATAAATGTGGTAAACACATTTTATTGTTGCACTGTATAAAATATGGTGAACACTGTCAAGTGTAAAAGTCTCAAGAATTTACTTGCACATTTGTTTCTATTGTCTTTTACAAGGGTATTAAAAAATCAACTTTTTTTTTGTACAACGGTTAAACAGCGAGAATGTAGAGTGCCAGCCGATTCATCAGGAGACTCTGGGGAGACTGAAGCCCAGGTTATGGCACAGTGGTTGATGACTGAACCAGCTGTCCTCCTCTGCCTCCAAAGCCCCCCTGTAGACGTGTACACACGCACAGAAACCTCTCATCTGCCTTCCTGCTGCTGTTTAAGGTCTGCCTGCTTTGACAGAGAACATTAAAATCTTGCTTCAATGTCAAATGGTGTACGTCCACTCTCTCTGTCCCTCAGGATCAAAAGCTTCCTCTTTGGGAAACATGATATCAAATCAGATCAGTAGGGGGAACAGAAATAACTTATGGGTTGAAAGTGCCTGGGCTCCTTTGAAAATGGTCCATGACAAAAAAAATAAAAAGACAGCCCACTCCTCCTTCTTAAATCATCCAGCTTCTTTTTGGTCAGTGAACCCTGTGATAATTAGTGATGTTTGCTGCGGTCAAACACTATTTTGATCCCTTTTTTTAATCACGACAGTGGCTTAATGGTTCACCTCCTCCTATGTGTTGAAGCAGCTGTCTTATCTGAACTACTCCCCACTGTTGGCTCAACACCACACGCACCCGGCTGCACGTACTGCATGAATACAGAACGGCCCTGTCCCGCTGCCGTTATTATTTCTACCAAGACATACAGGTAGCGGATGGAAGCACACAGGTATGTCGGTGTCACTGAACACTAGGTCTACTCATGTGTCCCGTCCACAAAAGTGGACATACTTTGTCAGTTGTTGTTGTTTCCACTGGCCTCGCAAATTCGCTGTGGAGCAAGATTATGTTCAGGAAGTTTAGTCAACACTCTAATGCCAGCCATAAATCAGCCACTCAGAGGATTATCGAACAAAATCCAATGGAGCCGGCTGTTGGATCACATCCAGCCCCCCAAACAAAGGGGTGTCTCTTTTCAGCCATAGCATTGCACTTGTTAAACTTGCCTGGGAGTTTGCTTTTCTTTAGTTGTCTGCGTTTGCCACTGCAACTAAAACTTTTTTTTTATCCAACTATAGTTACTTTACTTTTGAAGGACACTGATATGGGACTTGGTGGTAATCTATGGCTATATAGAGTTTGCCTGCAGCACAGTTCTAAAATACGCACAGGGGAGGCTTCCCAGAGAAAACTCAATATGATGCTCACAGTTAAGTGTGCTCATCATTAGGGCTGTTTCCACCGTAGTAAACGGAGCAGCACTTGTTAACCACGTCTTGAAATAGACACTGGTAAACACACAGGCTCCCTTAAGAATCCAGAAATAATGATCGGTGTCCATGGCATCATCATTTCCTGTTCAGTAAGGAGAGAACAGTATGGTGCCTAGTTGAAATGAAATTGACGAACTAGCCGTGTCAACAACCATTAGCCGGTGGCTGAAAAACTGTCAAGTTTGTAATGTGGCTTGCGTCCAAATTTGGACCCATCAACATAGTTGTCTGACATGCTCTACTGCGGCCGAAATATCGACTGAGTTGCACTTGAGTAATAAAGAGCATTAAACTGTGATACCCCCCTCCCCTCTGAGGATTATGTGCTTACTTCAGAGTCCACCGAGCACCAGACTGAGAGCAGGAAAAGAGTGTTAATTGCAAAAATGGATTCAGTGCCACCTCAGCAATATAGGAGTCCACCCGCTACCAAGTCAAGGTCTGACCCCCTTTCGGCTGACTTAAAGGTGAACGGTGAAAAAAAAAAAAGGGATCAAAAGGAAATTTCCTCTCAAGCTGCTTTTTCAAACATATACGTTGTTCTTCCTCTTGAGAGTCCTCCGAACTCTGGAAAGTTTAGTGCAGACATCCACTATGAAAAGTGAGACATATCCCAACGGCGCAGCTCTGGCCCTCTGCTGAAAACACACATTCCGACTGTAAGCCATTGCTTCTAAGGCTTATGGTATGCATTACAACGACCAGACCTCACCGTGAATCAAAACAAGCTGCGAAGATGTCCTGATTGGGACCTAAACAAACGTAGGCCCCCTCGCACACCTGGCAATGCATGCCGGGAGCTGTGTGGCTTACAGGCAGTCCCAAAGTGACACCGTGATGAATTGCTAGGTGATGAAATACAGAGGCACTGTGACCCCCGCAACAACGGCCCCGCAGGACCCCTGAGAGAATAAAAAAAGAGTACCTTCGCAGCCTTTGGCCTTGGAAAGATGTCCACATGATACAGCAGAATTGGAGAGGGAGACTTGGTCATTTTTAGGCCTCATTTGGCTCGCCGCAGCTTAACATTTTCCCATTGAACTTTTGAGCCTAAACAGTCGTCAAGACTTAGGCATCTCTTCGTCTGTAATCATGGAAGGATGATTGGCAGCTGAAGGGCTGTACTTCCTAATTGAAACAGGAAGAGTGATGACCCGGCTCATCCTTGGTGAGTTATCCCTCTGCATGCTTCCGCTCCTCTGTAACTCAGTTCCTTCACGCCTTCCGTCCGTTAGCCAGACCAACGCAGACAGACTTCCTCAAGATAGACCACCCCACCGCATACAGTAAAAAAATATGTCTTATCACAGCTTGTTTGGGAAACAACAACCGTGATGTAGCGGTCAAAACAATGACGCTGTCAGGAACATTTCAAGGAGCTCAAGTGAGGACCCATGATGCTGTGCTCCAAGATGCAATCTTAGCATGCAGAAGACATGGGTGACGAAATTTGTTTAGCGAGTGCATTGGAAATGTCTCCTTGGGAGCCCAAATGTCCATAATTCACAGGCTATTTACGAGTTCCCCTTGGCCTACACAATCTTTAATGAGTCAGGGTGTATTTAAACAAGAGGGTCAGCTCAGTCACTTTATTGCAGTCCATTGCTGCAGCACTGAACCACCAAACCTGACATTAATCCTGAGGGTAATATGGCCCTTCCTGTGGCTAATGAAATCTGAAGCCTTTAAATGGCACCACCTAATGACACTCCCTGGCAGTTTTTGAATTAAGCAGCCGTAGCTGTTTGGAGAGGTCTAAATAGCACACAGATGGCCCACACCAAGGTTTCCTCTCCCTCTTTTTGCCCTGAGGCTGTTCTATGTGGCACCTGAAATCAGTGATCTTACCTTTTATCCTACCAGAACAGCAGCAGCAGTAACAGCCGGAATGTATATATTTTTCCAGGATATAACCCTGACGAAATGTTCTTAATGAATTCTGAAAACAGTACACTGAAGCCTCCTTGTAAAAAGTTAGTACCGATTACTTTGACGATTGACATCAATTCAATTATGAAAAATGAAAAAGACTGGTCATATGTTAAAATGATTTTGGTCTAGTCAAATTGGATTGCATTGACTGTCATATACATTTGAAAAAAAAATACAGTACTTTCCCCATTCATTCTTCTCAAGTAATTATTTTCTGAACAGACAACGAGAAAAATAAACTCCTATTGCAGAACTATACTATTTTAATCATCAAATAGAAATGTTTATACTGTATGTTTGGTACTAGGGGCAGCATCTAAATAATAGAAACGGCTTTGCCATATGAGACACAGTAGCAAAGTCTAGATGAAGGTGTACACTTATGGTGACATGCTTAAATAATCTGTTACAGTGTTTATTTTCATGTACAAATTTCAGTGCAGCAGATGTCAATTGAAAGAGTGATTTTTCTCAGATTACCAACAAATTATGACAGAGACCATGTCATTGTTTGGGGAGAAAGCCTCAATTTTCAACTCAAGTCACAAAGATGCATACAAATATTATGACATTGTCATCATAGATAAACAGATGAAAGAACAACCTAATTACATATTTGATCATGCACCCTACTTGTTGTCGGTTGCACAATATAACAATATATTATGAAAGTCTTCAGAAAGTTTTCAGATATAATTAACAACTTTTTTTCTATTGATTGCTGTCAAATATGTGGACATTTCAAAACAATGAGACTCAGCTCTGGCGAGTTTCGCTGGTCACATCTGGACACAAAGATAATATTTAAAGCCACATAATTGTCATGTGTGCAATCTGCCTATAAATAAATAAATCCATTACCAACTGCAACCCACATGGAGAGGTTGGTTTCTGGGAGGTTACTGAGGCAGTGCCATTTCAAATCAGCATCTGCTGAAAATGCTCCGACCTATTTCTTTTATGTGTAACAAACAAGCCATTCCAGTAAACTGCAGTACATTGCAACTATAGCTTAGGGACAAGTAGTGTGAAGGAGGCTGAAGAAAATAAAAATATCACACAAAAAGATGAGACAGTATATTTCATACATGCAAGAAGGGCTTCTGGAAGCAATGCACAACAAATAAAAATTAAAAAAATACAATAATTATATATTGCGTTATTATATAATAATGTAATTGCAATTATAACTCAAACCAATTTTATCGCTGGCTGAAGATATTTTTTCCAGAAAGACATAGAAAATGCAATCTGGAAACTTATGGCTTCTGTATAATATAATTTAAAGTAACACCACAGAAAAGCATTCCTTTCTTATCACAACCAAAGGGCCTCTCACTGTATAAAGTGTGTATACTTTCCTGATAAGGTGCAGTGTGAGGTCTGCTCTGTTGATCAGAGACACATCCACTCTAGCAGAGCCCAGACTACCACTGACCTCCACAGTCAACATCTTCAGCAGCAGCCAGAGTGATGATCAGAGTAAGAGATCATGCTCTGCCTTAGTGGTGGGTGCTGAAGTTTGCGCTGAACCTTTTAACCTAAAAATGGATATCTTTAACCTGCCAACTTTTACTATCACTGTTGAACGCAACCGACTTGTGCATTTATTTTACTGTAATTCTGAAGATGAGTGTGTGGGGGGAAATACACAGAGACAGACAATCCAACTCTTCCAGAGACATTATTCATAACCTTTCACAAATTTTCAAGCATGAACTATTGTTTTGTAGTATGAACCTGATTTTTTATGGCCAGCAACCTTTGCTAAATGTATTTAGCTTTTTCTGTGATCTTACCCATGTGGAAATATGATTAAGGAAGTTCCCCTTTTTGTCACCTCATGTTTATTCCCAATAGAAACAATGAGCTCAGGAATTCCTAAGGAATTTGGGGGAACATGGGGAATCAGATCTTAAAAATGTAAAATATAAGACTGAATATATGAATTGGATGTTGTTCAAATAAATGCTGAGACTAAAAATGTATATATATATATATATATATTATTTTGACTTTCTTTAGAGTATTTTAAAAGTAAGTAGAGTAACTTAAACCTAATAGAACGTGTTGAGGTTTATCTCACTAGCGTACCTCCCCGTCCAACAGCATACACCTCTTAGCATTGCAGTTTAGACCAGCTACCTAGCAGCAGTAGTTGTACGTGATGACTGAGCACGTCTCTTTCATCCAAACTCTCGATAGCTGTGCCACACGGGCAGGGTGAAGGGCCCTATGGCTTCCCATGCAGAGCGGAGGGGGTGTGAGCCACGTTGGCAGGGGTGGAATGCTCGATGGCCCCCGTGGCTGAAACCCAAAGCACGTGGAGCGTGGTTCACCGTGTTTCTAAATCCACCACACCCCCGTGGTAAACTCTTAGTGACAGCCTGGTCCGCCCTACCACACACAGCTCTATATTAGGCATCAGAGATAGCAATGTCTGAATGATTAGAATTGAGATATTAGGAATGCGCAAATGTATTGAAGTCAGAACTGTTGTCCCTTTCTATTAAAGGTCTGGTGAAATGTTATGAAAAATAAACTCTCAATTAAAAAATGTGAATTGGTACACCCAGAGCCAAACAGATGTGTTTAGAACACCCTTGAGTCACAGCTGGCAGGCAGTGATTGCAGAGTCGGCTGTGAGTCTGCAGCCTAAAGCCTGGTAGAAAAACAATAAGCATAATTTCATAATTGCTTTGGAAGGTGGCCGCGGGCAATTGAATTGAATGCTCTTTAATAAGAAATTACTTCATTTATCTGGAAGTGTTCATGCATTTCATATCACTTTTTCCCCTCTTTGCTACTGAAATCAATAAATATATATATATAATTGAACTAAAACTGAAATGTGTTTATCAGAAGATGCTTTTAAAGTACAAATTTAAATGCACTGCATCACAAATGCGGTCCAAACAGAAAGTAAAACAGTTCATAATTGAATTGAATTAAATTGAGTTGATAGAGGTGTAGTTGTGCTTAAAAGCTTGTGTGTGTGGATAAATGTGTGCATGCTTGGGTGCATGTGTGTTTGTGTGCGTAGGAGTGTCAGGGCATGCTACAGGGGCGTGGGACATTATTCTGGCTGTCAGTAACACCGGAGTAACAATGTCCAGCAGACCTGAAACCAAATCACAGGAACTGTTCAATAGACCCCAAGCATAGGTTGCAAAAAATGTTAGACTCCGTCTTTAATGGAGTACATGCCATTCTTAGATTTACTGTGTGTCTTCATAGATAAAAATTATGTGAAATACAATTCCAGCCATCAAAATGGTAGTTGTTACGTAACTGAGAAGGGTCAGGCGGACACTGTGAAGGTAATGGCTTTCTCCAGAGCCGTCCATTTATCAACAGCCGTCAACATACAAAGAACAAAACATTGCTTACTAGTTTCATTTTCTTTTCAGTTTCCTTTATAGCTCTTTTATTCTTTTTAGAGTGCTATTTAACTATATAACAGCTGGTCACAACTGAAAAAAAAACTCTTCTGAGCAGTAAGTGCCAGATTGTCTAAGAGGAATAAAACGACTGGCAAAAAAAATTAAATAAAAAAAGCTATATTCATATATTATTTTATTCTTTTGGAAGGCCTAACTGGCTATTTACTCTGAAATATTCTGTTACGGACATTGTATAGCACATTATTAAGATTACAATGTAATTTGAATTCATTTGATAGTAGTCACTTTCAGGTGTTTTCTATCTACATTCCATAGTGGTAAAACTGAAACGCTTTTTAATGGGTTCCTGATCCCAAGTAGAAAAATGGCCTCAGACTGCCTCAACCCCAAGCAGGTGGGAACCAGAGGCACATAACCAAAAGAAACGATTTATGTTTGAGACATTTCCAGGTTCGAAGTTGGTCATCAAACATTATGGGTCATTAATGCAGTAGCCTTTTATTGTGAAATTCTCTTTCAGTTGATAACAATGAGCAGCTGGAGTAAAAGTGCCATGAGACCTACTCGCTTTAACTTTTATATGCGAAACAGTATAAATCACTTTTATTAGATGTCTTACAAAAGAAAACATAATGATTGAAAATGAAAATAATGAGGTGTGAATTGTGATGTTCTTCTTCCTGGAGTGAGCAAAGAGAATTCATAATAGGTGAGGTGACGTGAGATCAAAGAGGAATATCACAGAGAGATAAGAGGCTAAAGAAGAAGAGTTGGCGCCCAACCTTGGCAGCCTTTTGTGTCATTGGTGAAGCCTCTTTATTTACCACTGACTCTTGTATAACTTCAGAGAAACAGCCCTTCAAGTCTTAGGCTAGGAAACAGTTGACTTTCAAAAGAAAGACACTCCATATGAGGACCAGTCACAGTCCCTCTTTTCACAAAGAAAGAGCCTATAGCAGAAATTGTTTATCACAGAGCGAATCCCAAGCAACGGTGCTATAGAAATTGATCAATGTCTGCCAGTTGGTGATTTTAATGATAACAAAATAGCACCTTTTCCCCCAATAAGACAAGGTGAAGTATTTAAATAATACATAATCAACTTCCTAATGATTTCTCTTTAACGTGTGTGGTTTGTTCTAGTTGTTCAACATGAGTAATCCATTACTTTGTCACAAAGGAAAACTCAATCAAGTTTCATAATTTAATAATAAATACATTGGTAATGACGGATATTTATTAGTTGATATAGGCTGAATTTGTACGCCATCAAATAACCGTTCAAAAATACCTTAGGCCTGTCTGAAAAGCCCTTTCTCTCATTCAGAAGAAAAACAAGCTCTTATCTCCCATCAGTCAACTTACATGTCTCCATCTCTTGGTGTCAGAGAGACCAAGCCAGAGCATGCACAGTCCCCTTCCCTTTAAAACCACCAGCACTTAAAACCCCGTTTCCTTAAGAAACAAGCAGGCCATTTCCAAACTGTGTGCCAGTGTGCGAACTGATTGAAATTCGGATAAGCACAACAATACCGAAGGAGAACAGAGCGGCTATCCGCTGTGACTAGTTCACATCGACCGTTACATTTGCTTTGACTAGTTTTTGATCTTCTGCTACAATAAAGGAAGTGCGGATGATCAACATATCTTCTCGCCGAGAGAGAACACCAGAGGAATGAAGTGCATTCAGGGGCCATGGGATTGCCGTTCTGTAGTGCAGTGGTGCATGTTAAACGCTGGCAAGATTTGACGGACTCCACTGTAATGCACACACACACACACACACACACCCATGCACACTCAAAAAGCCCTGCAAGGCAAGGGGCAAGGAGTCAAGCTTAGATGTATTCTCTGGCACTGAGATCACTTAATGTTGAACAAATAAAAAGACATGAAACACGGCCCCTGAAACAGACAGGTCGGCAGGTGACGTCAGGAAAAGGCCGGTATCACCTGCCACCTGGAGAGACCCCTCAGAGGATCGTACATCTGATTAGGGGCCCAGGGACGTAAAGGAATCAAAAGCCATTCTCCGTTTGTTGTTTCACGATATCTGTGGGGAATCTGAGTCTGACAGGCTTATGAGGGTGTGGAGAATGTTTTATACATTTTCCCCTAGGTTGGATCATGCCCCTGCTGCAGACTAGAGCAACAAATGCACAGGGCAACCCATTTACAATGGCCAGCCTTCTTATACAAGGCTTCTGATGTTAGTATGGTGGATAAAAGGCGAAATCGCAGGTGCAACTTCACAGAGCCTATTTGCTGACAAGCTTCCTCGAGACGGAAGTCCCCTGGCAAAAATATTATAAATTTGAAAAATGCACAAAAAATGCTTAGTGACAGGCAAGCTTTCACCGATCATTTCGCTTTCTTTCTTGTGTTGACCGTAGACTTTCATCTCTCACGTTTTGGAACTCACGATGGAAGAACTGTTAAATCTGCTCTGAGTAAGAATTTTTTCGTATCAATCAATCCCTATGAGTGAATATAATAAAACACTGGTTCAGCCAACTTCACTTAAGCTCCGCTGCATAAAGTATTATGGTAAGCTTGATGCTTGACATTAAATTGGAGTTCTCAAATCCCTGTAGTTATTTTGTTCTGTTGATGAGACAACAGAGAACACTGATCTGACAGTTGGACAAAGTTCAGTTTTATATAAGCTCATGCAGTGTCATGGATTGATTAACACATCGAGAGGAAGAGAAGCTGGGTGAGAAGGATAGGGGAGTAGATTTATTTTCATGTGATACTTGCGGACAAGTTTGGACACTGGCTTGATAAAGAGTCTGTGATTAATTTCTCTCTGTCTGTCTCGCTCGCTCGCTCTCGCTCTCTCTGGCTCTCTCTCGCTCGCTCTCGCTCTCTCTCGCTCTCGCTCGCTTTCTCTCTCTGCCTCTCTCTCTATCTCTCTCTCTACCTCTCTCTCACTCTGCCCATGATAAAATCCAGACAGGTTGCAGATAGAAAGAAAAAAAAAACACTTACTTAGCTAGGATCTCATCATGATGTATGTAGACTATAATGTGAAGTGTAAATTTAACCTCAAGTTAATAGGCCATTATTGTATTTTATGACACCTCCTACCACCTAAATTGTTTTTAGGGTTTCTGAGAAACCCATTCATGCAAGCTCACTGTATGCAGAATGCGAGCTTATGGATAATGTGTTATTGCATTTGTTCAAACGCGACTTGACAGAGTGAAAATCAAAGCCTGGCAGCAAATTGCGGCCCTATCTTCTTAGGCCTCAGGGAGCAGACCACATCTTTCTGTTAGATTGCAGCGACGCCGATACTACTGCGATTACAGGCAGATAAGCTAATCTGCCGGCCCTGTGATTCTTGACATTTTGAGAGGAAGCCCAGTCTGCCTGAGGGCAGTATTGAATTCATATTAAAGAGTCTTGTGGGATGACACAGGGAAAGAGCCATGCTCAGTTTCTCCGATCGCTGATTGTCTCCTTCCAAAAGACATGAGGTGTAATGAGTCTTAATGAAGAGGTCAAAGCTCTCCTTCAATTTAGATATGCGAATTATTAGTGAAATATATAAACTACACCTGAGTCTTCCTGGGCTAAATGTACTCTTGATTGGTTTTCCATACAGGTGGTGAGTACTTGATGGAGACCCGGGAAGCGGATATGAATGGCTAGGTATGTAGCTGGACCACGCAAAACAACAACAACAACATCAGCCTTCCGCTTCTGCTCATTCAATCATTAAAAACAATTTAACAATACAACAAAACATCCGCCAACTGAAAAATAACACCTTTTTTCCATCACTAGAATTTCAGAATGTATATTTAGAAACTGATTACAAACAGGATCACACTGACCTAAATTTGAATAAATGGAGCATTAAATTTTTTTAATAAAATTTTTGCTATCAAGGGATTAAATAAATGATAACCAAAAAAACGATTTAAATGTTTTCAATACAACTTCTCTAGGTAGTCCTGTAATCAGGAAGACAGTTTTTTTTTTCTTTTACAGATCACAAGGGCATCGCCAGTCGTCACTGGTGACCAAATCCAGACATACATGGAATTCTTATATTCCTAAGGCTTCCTGTAAACATCCAAGTGCTTCCTGTTCCAGGGCAGATGTGGTTGAATGGCTGCCGCCTTGACATGTGCTGGCGTCCGCAGTGACTCATCTTACCCCGCTGGTGGTAGGCAGCAGATAGGCCTCTCACTGGCCTCCACTCCCACGTCACCACAGTCACCACCAACAACCTCAAACGCTCCGCTTGGGAAATATCGGCTGTTACTGTGTTATTAATAATTTAACCATAGCAGTATGCAAATGTTTCAACCATTTATTTGTCCCAGAATGTATTTATTTTTTTGCACAAGATGTAAAACAAAATACTTAATTATCAAAGACAGAATAGCATCTCAGTTTGTTGCATTCATTGGTACATGGATGTTGGACTACGATGGAATGTTCTACAACTCTTAATGATGGTGACAAACTCCTAAATATTACCATTACTGTGAAAGGGATCATGAGAGCACCAATGGGAGAATGCCAACAACAGACTATTTTTAATGCCATTGGGTGAAGTATCTCAATGTTAAAAAAGGACAGGCTTGCACAAGCACCTTTAGCCCCGAGTCTCGGCCACCCCTAAGGTGAGAGGATTACTTCACATGAAGTGAAGGTTTCAAGTGCTGCGTGTAAAAATGGAAGGTGCTCCTGTTGTCTGATCTTAAGTGGGTGACATGGACATGCTGGGTCCTGGGACTGGCAGGCCCTCAGGGAACAATGCTCTGGACTGTGTGAGGCAGGCTCTAGGGGGTGGGGGACAAAGGCCCTGTTCTCAGGTCTGCATGGTTTTGGAACACCACAGAGAGCAGGGGCTGTAAAAGGACTTTTTGGGGGTGAGGGGCTGCTGTCTAGGGGTTGGGACCAATGGGCAGTCCATCCATCATGTGGCAATGCTGCCCTTTGGGGATTATAAGCATGACTGAGTAGCCTCTGAACCAACATGCAATGGAGTATATATTCCTACACCAACTTGTTTTATGTTTATTTTATAAGAAATTACCAAAGTAAAGACACACTGGCATTTTTTGTCAAATTATTTTAAATGTTATGTTCTAAAATGTTGTCCAGAGTAATTATTGTTATTTTGTCATTGACTAAATATAAAAAAACTGCATTCTCAATTATTGTCTGAGTAATTTAACATATTCCTCCTACCAATTTTAAGAAACACGTTTAAATCAAGATCCACTAACACCTTCAAGTCGGCATGGTGAAACAAAACATGTTGACTTAACTTGATGTGCCAAACTACACCACTTAGCCATGAAGATAAGATTACTTGTCATCACAATTGAGCAATAGAAAAGGAACCTTTCTTGTTTATAGTTTGATAAAAAACAGTTAAACAAAGTTGGATGTATGCTGGTACATTTTTCTACCCTTTGTTCACTAAAAGAATCAAATCTCTGCTACAAATAAATAAATAAAAACAGTTATGTCAGAGTCAGGGAAACAAACAAAGCAAGCAAACGGAATCAACTTCTGAATCTGATAAGCTTTTCCTCTGGTCACTCCCAATGTCACCGACACAAACTTCAAACACTGAAAATGATTTATGTCATTTCAGGGTATAGAACTAGGGTACTAGGCTACAAGTTATGTACATCTGGCTAAGAAACAAATGCAGGAAAACATACATCCCTTTTTCTGTCCTCTCATCTCCCCACCTTCCCCTCGTTCATCCACTTCCCCCCTGTAAGCTGGCTGTTTTGATTCTGGTATTCTTGGCAAGCTGCCCCTTCGCAATTCAAAGAGTTCCAACAGGAGCATCTGTTTGGGTATTATCATAAACCGGGAAACCCCTCCACCCCCACATCCACACTCCTCCTCCTCCTCCTCCCCTCTCTCTCTCTCTCTCTCTCTCTCTCGCTCTCCCTCTCTCTCTCTCTCTCTCTCGCTCTCTCTCTCTCTCTCTCTCTCTCTCTCTCTCCACCTCTCTCTAAATATCTCTCACCCTCTGCCTACTCTCTCTCTTTCCGCTTAGTGGGAGGGTCAGTGTGTGTGTGAGTGTGTGTATGTCTGTGTATGATCGGTGGGGTGGGGGGTGGGGGGTGGGGGTGGGATTGGGGCCGGGGGAGGGGGGTGGGGGGGGCGGATTGGGGGTGGGGAGGCCCCTTTTCCGTGACCCGCAGAGTCAATGATACATAAGCCACATGACCGACTGGGCTCCTTATCCAAGGCAAACAGGACTCTACACACAGATCTGCTGCAAGCTGACTCCCGGCACACATTCGTAGCTCCTCTGAACTTGGCTCAGCCTGCCGCTCTCTTGACAGAGAAGAAGAAGAACGAAAAAATCCGCACACCTCCGTGGGAGAGCTTAGATAAAGACGTGCCTTCAGTCTTGGAGTGGCGCTGTCACACACTGATATACCAAAAACGCATTTAGACACACATACACACACAGATAGACAATACGTGCGCACACTCAGGGAGGGAGCCACACACACAAACACACTCCCAGGAACACACACAGAGGCGCACGCACTCGCAAACACTCACACGGGAGCAAACAGTCTCTCTCTTTCCCTCCTGCTCGCTCAGCTGCTATCCCCCTCTCACGCTCTCTCTCTCTCTCTCTCTCTCTCTCTCTCTCTCTCTCTCTCTCTCTCTCTCTCTCTCTCTCTCTCTCTCTCTCTCTCTCTCATTCTCTCTCCCTCTCTCTCTCTCCCATCCACACACACACATATACACACACACACGCCACTACAGTATATCAGCGAGCGACTAGCGGAGAGCCAGAGGGGAGTGCAGAAATGAATGTGAAGATCCTGACGCTTGTGATTGTGCTCTTGGTGTCTCTGCTGTGTTCTGCCAGTGCTGGTGAGTACAAGAGCGGCCAGACTGTTGCTGGTATGCCTCCCTATCTTCTCCTTTTTTCCCTCTGTTAGCCCTGGGCTCGAGCAGGCAGCTGTAGCTGATCAGTTACCCCGGCATGTTTAGCCTTGTGTGGGCTCTGAAAGGCAGGAATATCAGCACCTGGCTGTGTACAGTACTGCACTGCAGTGGTTGCACTCTCTGTTGTTGTGCTGCTTTACAATGAAGTTTTAACAAGGGGCTGCTGCCTATATTTTATATCTCCTGCTTTCAATGGATTCGTCCTGCTGGTGTAGGGAGAGGATGTGACTTTGAGATGAAATATTCAGAGGCTTTTATTGATGGGCATTGCTGGCAGTGTGGAGAGCTATGGTAGAGGCTGAGTGATATTGAGGCTGTGTCAATGCATGGCTATTGTGACTGTTATGAAATAAAGATATGCATGGCACATGTACTGTAAGGCGGTGTGGAGGATGGATTGGTGCTGGCTTTTAAGGCTCATTTCATCCGAATGAAATCCATCACTTTCATATCCCCATATGCACAGCATGCTTGTTCCAATGCTAATCTAGCCCACGGCTAAGGTGTTGATGCGGAGCATTGTGTGTGGTACGCGGCTAGGAGGGGATGAACAGCTTCCAGAGGCATGGAGGGTCTCTTGGAGAGAGCTATCTGGGTGCCCTGTCACAGTACATTTCCGTAGAGTGCCTGCTGCAGCGCTGGACCCATTGTGCTGGGTTACCAAGGTGGATAGAATATCTCCATACCACAAACTATAATGAGCTCCAAAAAGAAATGTAATGGGGGGGAGGGGGTTTCCATAAAGGTTTGTGGGGGTCTCTAAAAAGGAGACACAAGGTGTTGGTCCGTTGACAATTGGCTGGTCTGCAGATGTGATGCAGGTCACATTTTACCGTGAAAAAACAACAGTTAAGCTTGTGTAAACATCTAGCCTTTTCTAAGGACTGTCACCTACCTAAGAACTAGCTACTGCTGGTTGGCATGTGTCTCTGCCTGCCTGTGAGTGTGCCTGCGATCATCTTCTCCTCTTTCTTTGTGTGTTTATGCACGGATGCTTCAAAGCGCTACCTGTACATGTACCTGTTCATTATGGTGGGTGTACTACAGTATAGAGAGCCATCAGTGCAAGGCGGCGCTCCACTCAGTGCATCACACTGTGACGGCTCCTGTGCAGGACTCACAGCTCCCATGCTGCCCAGCACATTTATTATGGTGACGTGCTATTTTCGTCCGGTGCTCTCGGCACACGGGTAAATGGGAAGCAATTATCCTGCATTATGGTCAGTGTCGTTTTTCACACCCAGCGTGTGGCGGAGCATCCTCCATGCCTGAGAGAGCCCCCCCCCCTCCTCCTCCTCTCCAGGCTTATGCTTCTGCTTCTGCTCGGATGACGGAGGAAAAAACGAGGCGGCTCCTCCGGCTCCCCGGAGCTCGTTGTGTCCGACGTCCTCCGGGTCACGCCGTTCCTGCACTCGTCTGCGCCCCGGCTGCTACCGTATAGCACTGGAGCTCCGCGGACAGAGACAGGAGGGGGAGGAAGGGAGGGAGACGGAGGAGTGGAACGGAGCGAAAGATGCTCCTGTGTTGCAGCATTGTTGCGTGTAGGGAGGGAGGCAATGGCTCTGGCTGTATGGTGTGTGCGATTGCGTGTGTGTGTATGTGTGTGTGTGTGTGCAGCACAAGCCTCTGCTACACTATGTGCGCTGTCACGGGAAGGTGTCGGAAGAGGCTCTGCGTGTAGGCAGTGGGTGTGAAGCATTTCATCTTGAGACAAACGCTTTTCCAGTTCACCGGGAGTTTGCTGGGCTATCTCTTTTGTCTTTGAGGCAGTAGAATTGGTGTGGTATGTATGTGTGTGTGTGTGTGTGTGTGTGTGTGTGTGTGTGTGTGTGTGTGTGTGTGTGAGATAGACAGAATGTGTGTGTGTGTATGTCTGTGTGCTGATAAGGAAAGGGGTTTCTGGAGAGTGTGGGATTGAATTGGACTGAATAGAAAAAGAAAGGGTGGGGACGTGAATCCATTTGTGTGTAAGTCTGTAATTGTAAGATATGCCAGTGCAACAGGCAACATTCAATTCATGTATCACTCCTACATTATATCTGCGGCAATGCATTGTAGAGCTGTAGCCGTCCGTATGTAATATCAGCATGCCTGAACAGCATACCTCCACTCTACTACCTGCTTTCAAAGGGCACTCAGCCCTGATAGTGGGCCACTGCCTCAGACATGTGGTATCCATAATTCATTCTAAGGTAGATGGTTTTCCCTCGTCCGATGACTCTTGAGGGCTGGTATGTAAACAATCTGTATTGTGGAAACAGTCCAGCCATTGAGGCCCTGTCAGCCACTCAGAGATATCAAAGACCCATCTCTCACAGTCACGGAAACACCTAGTCGGTCCCCTTGCGCCGAGGGAAGGCAAGGAGGAAAACAACTGTGGCTGGCATGCGCACACACACACACACACGCACGCACGCACGCACGCACGCACACACACACACACACACACACACACACGCACACAAAGCTCCAGAGGTGTGTGAATTTAGCTGCTTGGTTGACTCCCAGCAGGGCACAATTAAACAGGTGATGTGTGTTTGAGGGGCGTCTCACATCCTTCGTTGTGTCTGTGAGGTTGAATTTTCTGCTTGGAATGGGGGCAATTTCACACGAGCTGTCAGCGGTGCTATCGGCCCGTGTTCAACTTCGATGCATTGTCGGGCATGTGGCACTGCCAGCACGCATCGCCTCAGTCACTCAGCTGGTTGAGTGGTGTGGTCTGGGTCAGGGGGGCGCCACAGAGAGGCCTGTTACATAAACACATCCGCTCATTAAGGCACCTATACAGACAGTGCTGCTTTTTTGCAAAAAGCCAGGATATTTTGTCAAACAACATCAATGAACCAACACTAACAGTGACCAGGAAGCCTTCAATCGTAATCCCAGCTCCTCCACACACCAACATGCCGTAATGTAAAGAAGGTGTTTGTCCATGGACATGATTATAGGGGCCGTGGAGAGAACAAAAAAACATAGAAACTTTTCCAGATGTTGAGGCGTAACAGGGTAACAGCGGAGTTACTCGGGCGCAGAGGAAAGGTTATTAGGAATTATGGAGACTCATCCAGCCAGACTTTGGGGTATTGGGGGGGCTTACCAAGGGAGCGCCAGTTGGGTGCTATGTTATCATTATTGTAAACACACACACTCGGTCCACCACACAAGGTCAATGGTTCAGATCCCGTTTATGAATAAGTTGGGTTTCCTTTCCATGCCGCATTGGAAATTACCTGACAGGCTGCTGCAGCTCCAGAGGATGCAGGGAAACACACATACACCTTTGAATAAACATAAACATGTTCGTGCCCTCCCTCATATAAATTCACAAAGGGTATCCCTCTTTAATCGTGATACTGTGGTGATTCAATAACCCATTTAAGTAACTACTTGTTGCATCGGCCTCAGTGCGTTTGTGGATCACTGGCAGTCGCGAGTCTAATAGCATATTCAGACTGTATTCTCCTTAAGTATGGGCACTGATTTGAACATGAAGGGCTTTGGCTTGTCAGAAGACTTTACCCAGGCTTTTTGGGATAAGCCTGTTCATACATCTGTATAACTCCCACTCACAGCAGGCTTCATAAATATGATCCACATTGCTTTGGAGCGGCTGGGAAGGGGTCGAGATTTCGGGGGAAATCATAACTCATTTGGCAGGGATATAAGGCTAACCTCGGGGCTAAAGCTCTCCAGAGGGTTCAGCTGGTGAAGACTCTGACATATGTGACTGCTGGGGCGGTGTAATGTAATTCAGAAAACCCTTTGAATGAATAAATCTGCACACTTCTAGCTTGGCTTAGGGGAGCCTTTTGCATACGGCAAAGGAGAAACCGGAGAGGAGGATTCCAGAGGCAGAGTGCAGGACAGAGAAAGACGAAGAAGAAAGAGAGGAAACGAGGCTATCTAGGGGCTCAGAGGTCGTGTAAGCTTTGAGTGGTGAGAGAGCTCACAGACACTGAAATATTCAAAAGCCTCTAGATCTTCACTGTTGGTGGTCTGGCCTGCCTACCCAAATTTTTGCATGAGGGCTGCCATGAAGGTTTAAAACAGGCGTGTGCAGGTTGTAAAAAGGTTGGAAATGTGTTCTGCTAATGTTTTAGCTTGGCTCTATTACGCGTTGCTCGATATTGGAGCCTTATTCCAGATCCCTGCCTTGTTTCTCCTCCAGAGTTGTGAGGGGGCTTGGAGGGCAGTCGGCAGGGTTAGATGGTGTGCTAGCCGACCAGGCCTCCTGTGAACTCCAGACCCTATCCCCAGGCCCAGGTTTACCCAGTCCCACTCCCGACCGCCTAATTAAAGCCAGATATTTTTTCAAAACGCTATGCTGCTTTCCACTGGGGCCCAATTTAAAAGTGATTCATGGCTCCCCTTTCGAACATCAAGTGTTACATTTATAGTGTCAGGTCATTTGATAGGTTCAGAGTGAACATTTGTATGAACGGCACACCAAACCGCAAAATAAAACTCTTGAGAGATGGAATAAATATGTGGTGATTACTTTCATGCACAATTTGAGAAAACATGGAAGTCCAAAAAAAATGCTCTTTAAACAAAGTTGGTATAAGATACAATAATCATGTATGAGAAGATGAAGAAGCAGTTTTTTTTCTCAAGGCATGGTTGGTATGGATTCATTCAACTTAACACTTAAATAATATGTTCAGCTGCAACATCATGTTGAAGGGATTTCAAAAGACAAAATAGAAGTTGTTAATGCTCCTAATATTATTGAAAGTATATAACCACAGGCATGGATTGAGGAGATTTTGTTTACCTGAGGGGAAGCTCTATGCAGCTGGCCTTTGTTAGGCTTTGTGGCTGGGACAGGAGTTTCCGTGTGAATTTGGGAGATGGGATCATGGACCAGTGTGAAGGATCATGCGGAGGGATTTATCAGAGTTTGGGAGCACTTACTGATGTGCCGACTGGAATCAGTCTTAATTCCAGACAACAGGCCTCAGGATATCCTTGTCTCTGCAATAGCATTTATTCCTAAAGACTTACAAGGCAAAGAGCACGGTAGTTTATTTCCTCCAATTCTTTATTTCATTTAACTAAAATGCATGAAAGTGGAAACAATTATATCCCTTCCTTAGTATGTATCCCTGAGGGGGTTCCCTTGTGTGGCTGCAGGAATCATTCATGTATGAAACCATGAATAATTAATAAGACGAGGAAGTTGGTACATCTCTACTTTATGATTACCAATGATATTCTAACTATGCAGCAAATCAAGCTGATAATAGGGGACGTTGTTGTTTTAAACTGAAGATCTCCCCTTAGCATATACAGGTTTGTGATGGTTATTTCGGGCCTAGGATGAGGCCCCTTGCTGAGTCCCTCTATCTCATTCACAGTTGAGGAGAGGGCCCCCTCTGTTCCATTTTGGGCCCCCCTGACCACGAGCAGATGTTTGTGAAAGTGGATAATACATGGAATTCATAAACATGTATTAGTATCAGGCAAAGGGTTTATGTAAAAAGCTGATGAAAACCTTATGGAGCCATCTTGATAACTTAACAGTCAGGTTACACATCTATAGTATTGTGTGCAGCTGTACCTGCCAATAATATGCCTTATGAATTTTACAAGTCCAATTTTTATGGGAGACCAGACTGCCAATGGTTTTACGGCGTACCAATATTTACCCATAGGGACCACATGTGTAGTTCATCCATTTCTACCATTGGGCCTTAGCTAAAACATAATAATTCCATTTTCAAAATATGCTTGAAAAAGAGGCAGGACCATTGCTATACAATCTAAACCTCTACCTAAATAAATCCATGTTTTCAGCATAGTCTGATGCAATGTCGATGCAGTTTCCCCCTATGCTTTTCCTTTAAGGTCCCTCTAAGCACAGAGCAACGCTCTCAACCCTATGTAGTGATGTGTAAGACAAAAACATTGCTTACACTCACACACTCGGATGGGAGAGGGCCTGTAGGCTCACTGCGGGGGGGGCCCAGTGATGACACAAAAGAGGGAGGGCACGCATGTGCTTTACATCTGCTTATCGTGCCCATGGAAACAAGCAGTTCCTCTGCCCTTGTCATACTGTCTCTGGAGATTAAGGCTACGGATGGGAGCACTCACCTTTCCCATAATCAGGCCTACCTATGGAGATGCCTAGCTTCTGCCCACTGTCTACTGCTGACTAGAAAAGCCCAGTTTACCTTACCAGCATCTATTTTTACTCCCCAGTAAATCCTCTTTGGCACTGATCGCTTCTTGCCATCCTCTGCCATGGAAACATGGAAATCACACTTGAGGAGTATTCGCGTGGTCGGCTCTGTGATTTTCCTGCGTGTGTTTTAATAGACCCCTGCCTCCAGTCACCTCAAGCCCACAGATTCACCCCTATAGTCACTCAAGAAAGCTGGTGAATAAACCAGCAGGCTGTCTAGTAGTCAGGGAACTCTGTGGCTTGATTATCTGGCCGTGTGCCGCCTTTGAACACGCAGCACTCTGATCATAACAGAGCAGGCCGTCTCACACCTCATCATTACCCACTATGGCACTCATTTGTGAGCGTGTGCATTTCAGAGCTCCCGGGTCTCGGTAGGAGGCTGGCGGACTTGAAGGGACATCTGCATCTCAAGCGACTGCTGGGCAGCACACAATTTGTTTTGAATTTGTTCTGAGCTGGGCCACTTGGTCGGGGGATGTTTTTTGTCGACGTATAAAAGGGTTAAGTTAGAAGCTGGGTCAGCGGGAGCAACTTTTATGCACTTTGGTTTCCTCTGTGGAGTTGGCTTAGACAAAGCGGGCTTTCAGTACAGCCACAGGCCTAGAACTATCAGACCACAACAATGCTGCATATCAAACAGGGCCAGCCAGGCAGCAGGGAAACATCAGAGTTAGCAACTAAACAAACTGTGACCAAGCCCACTTTATGGACGAATCAAATGGTGAAGAAGAAGAAAGAAAGTGGCGGGCTAATCACAGATTCAGAGCTTACGCGTTAAAATTTGGTAAACAGAGAACCTGGCAAATCCATTCCAACTGACTGTGTCATTGTCATTCCTTTTGCTCCTAACTGAGAGCCATTCATGGGGGCTGCCATGGCAACGTGCTCTGGAAGATGGTTAGAGATTGGTACCAGTTCCTGGCAAGGGCCTGTGCTGCTGGTAGACAAGTGATAAGCAGCACTCTGACTCCGGCTTTAAAAGGCAGCATGCTTTAGAATGTTGCAATGAACTGGGATGGTCTTTTCTCTTCCGCTACTTTTCACATACGCAATAGCATTTTGTAGGACGAGCGGTAAGGGTAGCAAATGACTATTAAATCCTGAAGGAGCTTATACAAGGCTAAGCTTGGACAAGCAGAATGGGTTGGCTTGTACTGGCACGATTACCACGTGTGATTTCTGCCTAAACATTCCTGATCCCCTTACGTGCTCCTGGTACGGTAGGATGTGTCCCTGGCCAGGTTGCATGTCTAGGTCTGTGGGTAAGCGTGTTTGTCTGAGGGAGTGGCTGCGGTGCACAGGGAATTTGTTGGCTAAAGCTACCTACCCTACCGCCTGTCCCTTTAGTGAATGGAGGGGAAAAAGTGTGTGACAGAGACAGCCAGCTAGCTCTTCCAACGTCATGCTAATAACCATGGCTACAAAACACAAGGGAATTTACTCTTACTCTTACACAAACACAAATACTGCTCTCTTACTCAAAAGGATTACACAGGCTATGTGCATATAATGAGGGACAACAAGCCCTGAGAAAACATTCCAAATGTTGAGGTGAAAGATGTAATAAACCTTGGCAAGCATTAATTTACACAGTATTAACTATTTCTTTATCTCCAAGCAAAATGTACCAGGTTGCCATATCATTTTGTGTTTTGCTAAAGTGAAAATATACTTCACGGCATTTCTTTCAGTCAAAGGGACATCTTGGGCTGCTTTCGCAGGGGCAATTGGGCCCATGGCTCGGTACGCTTTTAGTACAAAAGAAAAGATAAATATGAATCCCCGGCTGAAAAGACGAAGCTCATTATCACATCCGATCACCTGTGACAGGAGGTACTTAGCCGTTGCCAGGATAAATTTACGACGCGCGCATCCGCTCTCTAGACGTGGTGGCATCATACTGTGGCCACTCGCAACCCAGCTCTCTGCTCCTTTTCGCTCTCTTATTTCACATCTTTCACATCATGGATTTGCTTTCCCACCCTCTCTGCCTCTCCTGTCCCCTCCCTTTTGTCTTTCCCCTCCTCTCTCTTTCTTTTTTACTGAGGCGGCCACTTGTTTACACGTTGAGTGCCAAGATGTTGGGAGGGAAGGAAACACGGCAAAGAGGCATTTGTCACATTCTGGCACTGGGTCCTTGACATAGGATGGGGGTCCAGTCAAGTTTTGAGGGATGGAGTAAAACCAGGAAGTGAAAACGTTTATGTTTTTCAAAATGCCCTGCCAGCCATGAAAGTGGATCATTTAGATTGTCGAGACGGCGGATTCATAGCGTGGCCGAACGATGAGCAAGGCTGTTTCCGTTCACAGACAAGATTCAATGAATAGCTATATCAATCCACTGTTGTTGCAAGAGGTAAACAAAACAAAACACAGCTAGGATTCCATGTCTGCAGCCACTCCCAAGGGGACAAGTTGATACTGTATCGATGGGTCGACACGAGCGCTCATCCCTCAACTTTTGCCAGTCTTATTCCTGGTCCCATGATTTATTCTAATGTCTGACATCCCGGCCACTGTGTTAGATTGCATAATGGCTACCTTTAACAAGGCCAGACATTTGTTATGAGGACCTTTTTTGCAATCCACACTAAGAAGCTTTACAAGTTGAAGGAGGGTCCTGGCCCATTTGCATCGCTCACTGCGTTTCCAGGGATCGATGCACCACTGTGATATACAGTTTGCTCATGCCAGCCAGGAGGTCAATCGATAAACCTGGCATTAGACCAGCCTATTTCTTCTTCTTCTCTCTCTCTCTCTCTCTCTCTCTCTCTCTCTCTCTCTCTCTCTCTCTCTCTCTCTCTCTCTCACTTTCTCTCCCTCCAGCTGTCCCTTGCTCTGCCCCTCTTTCGATCTTTCACTTCTTTGCACTCTCTCTCTCTCTCTCTCTGTCTATTTCTCTCTCCCTCTGTCAGACAGCAGCGAGAGACATAAAAATCCACCTGACAGGAGGAACTGTGGAGTAATTGACAGTGGTAGGCCGTCAGAATCGCTGGGTCGGTCCGGCCCAAGATGAGAGAGCGCCTAAGCCTGTGAAAAAGTCAACATAATGGATAGCACCTAAGGAGGGTGCTGAGGCGAGAGCAGAGAATTAGATAGCAGCTGACCGGCTATTCATCACTAGTCTGGACTCTGGAGGCTGGCCAGCTGACTACCCCACTACACTCTCTCCCTCTCGTTCTCTCCCTACCCCTTCACATTATCTCCCTCTCACCCTCTCTAGTCCGAAGAGGAGGCAGCATTTTAGTGGCAATATCCCGGCATTCCAGAAATACCCTCTTTATTAAAGTTTAATCAGGGAATTACCAGTCGAGAGAAAAGGCACCGAGTGGGCAGGCGTAAGGGCAAGGCCAGTCTCTAAGGTCATGTGATGTTAAGACAGGACATAGATGGTATCGTGAGAAATAGCTTATCCGGCCATATTGCTTTTTTACACAAGGAACATGACTAGGGGAATCCCAAAGGGAAGGAGCTCAAATGGGAGGGGACCGAAAAAAGGTTCCAATTTCCCAGCAGTAAGATGGTGGAGATATCTTTGTTTTGGGGGATAATATATGCCTTAACCACACTATGGACTCAATCATGGGGTCTTATTAAGTCCGGCTGGCTTCTGTCGCTTTCAGTCTCCACAGATAGGGGCTAGACGGCTACAGATAAGCAGATAGACAAGTCCAGATGTCGCCATATCGCGTCTGTCACAGCGTGATGCCTTCCCTAGTGACAGTGGGAGCAAATCAATACATGCCAGAGCCATCACTGGGAGCCAAGTTTATTTTTAGTCTCTTTTATTACGCTTTTCTTTCCTATAGCCATATGCAAATATGTGTCAGGAGATGTGCTCCCCTCAAAGGCATAGCAGCCTCGCGCTGAGCAGTAGCTGACAGCTCACCATGGCAGGAAACATCTAAATTGTCTCATTACAGTCCAGGGTTATGAAAGCCGGAGCTGCCCAGAGAGGAGAGGAAAGGTGGATGAGATGAGTTGTGTGACGGCAGTCAGCCTAGGTGTAATTACTGTGTGGCTTTGCTTGACTTGTGGAAGTGAGTGTGTATGTGTGTATAACATCTCTGGTGTGTGTGTGTGTGTATGCATCTGCAAAGGATCCTTGGCCAAGCCGCCTCATCTGTATGAAGTGTGTGTGTGTGTGTGTGTGTGTGCGCGCACTGTGTGCCGTGCCTGTTGAAACAGCCTGCCAATCCAACATCAGCCACGGTGGGGGGTTGAGTACAGGCTGGTAATGGTAACAATCTAAGTCTGAACATGCTCAGGACCGGAGCCTTGTGGCCTCTCTATTAGTGTGCGGTAGGTAGGTTAGGGTGTCTCAAGGGCCAATCCCAGAACGTGCCCCAGGATATCCACACCCCTGGGCCTTGTCAGTGTACCCCAACTCCCACCTCCATCCCCGCCCCCCTAGATTACAAAATAATAAGATGAACGCTATGAGAATGCGTAACCTTCTCACATTCGTTCAGCATCTGGTACAATAACAAGAGGATAATGTGTGGATTAGAGCGCCTTGGGAGTGGGATGGGTTTTAGATTCTGAAATATGCAACAGAGGCTTTTCCCGCTGCAAATGAATTAACCGCCTTTTAGCCAACAAATATGTGCTGTAATTTGCTCCCTAAAGAAGATTAGCACGGAAATAGAACTTTAATCTTATTTGATGTAGTGTCTAGCACAATCATGCACTTTCACCGTGTCAACAACTTTAGCATCTTTATCTTTATAGACCTAGTCTCAAATGTAGAAAATGTACAGTAGAATACGAAGAATCTCTACACAACAGCATCCACTAAATTACATTTAAATATTTCGGTCCAAGCGGAGGTTTTGTGGATTGTCTATTGAACTTGCAGAGAGAGGTAGTATTTCACTGTGTCAGCATGTTCATTGTAAATTCAGCTCCGCCACAAAGCTGCTGTCCACAATTCAAATGAGCTTGTACTGCAAGTTGGAAAGGTTGAGTCTGTGGAATGAGGCGCTAAACCCCTGATTGGAAGCCCGCTGTCAAAAACACCATCCCCACTGACAGGTCTGCTTACTTCATGCATCAGCCTCAATGTCTCCAGTTGTGTGTGCTTTTTATCTACTGAACGCTGAAGGTGGAGATGAGAGACTCTGGAACCAAGTATGTCTCCGGACACTTTCCATGAATGGGATAAATGACTACTGGAGCCTGGCCTCATCATGGCTTTGACAGTGGCTCAATTGCAGTTTTAAGCATCTCCACTCCCAATTCCCACTTCAGTGGAGGGCTGGGTGGGTTATCATAGAAAGCTTCCTGGTGGTGGACACACAAAAGCTTGGAGGGTTGGTTTTCTGGAGAATCCAAAAAATGGTGCCAGTATCTCCCATCGTAGGAGCCTGGAATGTCTTGACCTCATGTGAGTGATGTCACCCACGTTTTTGACAAGAATAGCCTAATGGAAATGGACTGTTTACTTTTGCGGAATGCTATCTTTAAGAATGTAAAGAGGATCAGCTCTGTAGAATTTGCTGTTAAGAGACAAATGTTAGGAAAGGAAGCTGGTGGCTGACTATAAAGGGTATTAGTAGACGTTTAAAACACGACCCATACTAAGACCTGGGCCATCATTGTACGATGTCTGGGCAGCTTTATGAGACAGTAATCATGTGACTCTTGTTAATTGGGTGAGCAAATTGGATATCGGTTGCAAATGACAGCTGCAATCAATTTACTGAGTTGCACTCGTTTTTTGTTTCTGGGATATTTTCACCATGAGATATTTAATCTTTTTGTCATGCTCACATAAAACGTCCGGCGAAACTAAAGTAAAGTCTCATGGGATATAAACTATTGATCTGTGGGGGAATTGAAGTGTGAAAGATCAATATTGTAAAATATCGCGTTACATTCAAAAAAGATGTTCAATAAAACCCTCTGAAGTTTGGAACTCTCAAAGGAGGTCCCTCTGTTTGCAATGGGTGGCAAGGTTACTCAGACATTGATGTGGATCAAACCATTTGGATAAGAGGGGCTTAAAAGATCAGGCCACACTTATTGAGAAATGGCTAAGAACATCTGGTTCCACTCTCTAACACATACACACACCCCCCCACACGCACAAACCCACATACCCCCACACACACAAACACACATGCCCACCACACACGCAAACACACAGCCGACACCCACATTACACAATCACACACACCTCACATCCTGTGAGAGACAAACTACTATTCGGAGAATCTTTAATCTCAGGTCAAACCAGGGGTGATGTTGTGTGCACCTCTGCATGTCTGGTGTGTTAGACATCTGTGATCTTACAGCGAGTGACAGGGGACATGAGACACAAGGGTTTGAGTTTCTCAGCAAGCTAAGACTACATCTGCTGTGGTTTGGTTCCACCACATTGTCTTGATGAACTACTTCCCCGGGTGGCCTGAGATAGGCCCACACACACCTTCACACTTAGCTATACACGTCTCTTAATTATTTGTAGTGATACACATTTGGATCCTGATCCATATTCTATGGGACACTCATTGGGTGGGCTCGCAATCAAAACACGACAAACTCAGCTAAGAATAGACTGCGACCGAGTGTTAAACTGTGTATGAGTTTTAACTGTGGCGCTCTGCTTGTGTCTCTAGGTCCCATGGCCTCCACAGAGCATGGCAGAGAGCTAGAGGAGGCGGCCACGGTAAGGAAGACGGTCCAGCAGAATGCAGGCAGGGGCGGCCAGACCCACAGACCGGCTGGCTGGAAGAGGAGACGCCCCCGACCTCGTCTCTCCCACAAGGGACCCATGCCATTTTAGAGCAAGGTGAGTTTCCAATAACTGCTTCACACAGCCAATGAGCAAAAAAAGTGGAGTAGATTTTTGACAATGTCCAAGTCCAGGAGTCTGCAAACTTGTTTGTGACAGAATCTTAGACATGGTGGAAAAGTGAAACTGTGAAAGGCAGGCCAGGAAACTTAATAATGGCCATCACAACTCTCTAAACTCAACCACAACACAGGGAAATGAATATTGGAACAGAAAAAACAACCTGTCCTTATCAGATTATTGGACTTTCTCTTACTGCTTTAAATGTCTCCGTAACACCTTAGTAGTTGTGTATATGCATGAAACCCAATATATTGGCTTTTAACAGGAAATTGTTATACATACTGTAGAAACATTACCCGTGGGTCAACTCGGCTGGAAAAAACCCTTTCTTTCAATCTGATAAAGTCAATTAAAGTTCTTTACTAAAGATAATACGTAGTAGGGTTGAGTTTCTTAGCAATACCACCGGCAGTGTATCTTTCATATTAATGGAAACCTGTCTGGCTGTTAGGAAAATAAGGCTTTGTTTGAAATGTCTTTCATCCCTCAAACAGGCATAATATTTTACTATTCACTTTTACTGGCAACGTCAGCTTAAATTTGCTATGCTACTAGCAAAACAAGCTCAGTGTCTGTCAGTTACCTCAAATTCCATCAAAGCGGGTTTCATTCAGATATTTCTCATGCAGTAGGCAGCACTAAGTAGAGTGCCTAAATGCTGCATAAGCAATGCACTTACTAACCTTAATTTGTAATAAATGTCTTAGGTGCTCAAGCCAAGTCTATAAAATATGCCCAAAACCCATTGTGAAGAGCAGTAATATGTTATTATCCACCCTACCCCTGTTGACAAATCATATTTTGGGGATTCAAAATAACTTTGGGGAAATGGAACAGCGAGATAATTAAGAAAGCACCAACTGTCTAGCCATGTTTGCAGTGGAAATCAGGCTTTCAAAGCTCTAGGTAATGTTAGCACTTGCATTATAATTGTGAATGGGGCAGTAGCTAAGCAGTAGTCCAGGCATGTTTATGAACGAAAAAGCACAGACCCTATTCACGTGTCTCTCCAAGACCCTTTTAGAGACAGGGGAGCTTGACACGGTGCAATACCCCAGCAGGAAGTGGCAACTACACAACACAAGCATGCAGAGGCCCACCACTCATTAGCCCTGCAGCCCTGTCTCATACAACACAGCTAATCCGTTTTAAGTTCACAAGAAATAATGGACATATATATATATATATATATATTATATATATATATATATATATATATATATATATATATATATATATATATATATATATATATATATATACAGTACCAGTCAAAAGTTTTGACACTTTCCATTCTAGTGAATGAGAAAGTGTGTCCAAACTTCTGACTGGTACTGTATTATATATATATATATATATATATATATATATATATATATATATATATATATATATATATATGCATTTTTTATTTTTATTTTTATTTTTATTTATTTATTTATTTATAGATATATATATATATATATATTGACGACACACATATACGCTGTATATACTTTAGGGAAATAAAAAATTCTACATACTTTTACTGTATTATGCAGTGCCTCCATGTTAGCCAGCTGTTCCTCATAAACATATATATATATAAACAGCCGATTGGAATCCATCTTTATTTTGCTGTCTGTAAACTTCCCTATGGGACAGGTAACAACAAGTCAAAAATAATTATTGCCTCTTTCAGCTGCTGAAAAGTAACAAACATTTTACATTTAAATCTGAATTTGCTATTTGGTCAGACCTAATCATAATTTTATATATATATTTAGTATATAAAGATGTATTCAAAGAACAAGAAATAGTTAAAAGCTTCACGCATAAGGAACACACATGGTACTCCAAAAGTTAAATGAATATGGAAATGGGTGGCTAGAATAGATTGTGGATTCGGCCTTTGTATTAAGTGATGAACGCTTGCTCTTGAGTTCAGTGCCAAAATCTTGACGACACATTGGTAGAGGCTTTAGGAAGTTGAGGATGTCTATATGAAAGGAAAAACGTCTCAGTGAATCAGAATGGCGTAACCATCAGCACCACTTCAATCACAACACTGTGAAGATTTCTCTTTTTGTTTGCTTCACTCTCAAGCTTCTTTCGTGCTTTGATGAGTTCATAGTTCACCTCATTCAAGTAGTTTTACCCTCCAAATTCAACTGCCTTGCCAGTTTGCTCTACCTGACTAGAATTCCAATCAATGTGTTAGTCTTCCCTACAAATTAATTATTTTCATCAATAGTTCAACATAACAAGAGAAAAAGAGAAAAATTAGAAACCCACCACATTTCTTCACAAACTAGATAGCTATACAAATTATGTCAGTTCAGTTGGAATATTTTACAGATGTTCTAGAAAAAAGTGCAAAGCCTTTAATAAGCAAATAAATGCCTCTTCTTGTCGAGTTTTACATTGGATTGTGCTAGCTCTGCGCTTATCTCCATATTGTGAACAGTAGCCTCCTGGTCAGTTGAATGGAGTCTGACTGAGGGGAATTAACTCCTCTCAAGATCTGATAACCAGCAGGAATCCAGCCAGCAAGCGACTCGCTTCCACATCAACTAAAAAGGCTCCGTCTTTGTTCACATCTCCTTTCTTCTTCTGCCTCTTCTGAAGGGAAGCATGTCTTTAGAAACAGCTGGAGTAGCACGTTGTTCCACCCCAGAGGAAAGATCTAAGCTAGAGCTGTACGTAGACTTTAAAAGAAAATGTGCGTTGTCTATGAGCCAGATGTATGTGGAAAGGTCATTATTGGTCCAGCCCTAATTAGTGTATTGTATAAATACAGACTCTGAGCGATGGTAAACTTGACAGTTTCCATTCACCGCTGTGCTGTCCTCCTACTTCCCACCAGAACAGTCGCGTCATTACAGTGTCAAAGGCAGCTCATCCATTACATTCTGACATCTGAGGCAAACAGGGGATGAGTTTCACTTTGCCTCATTACACGATCCAGATGTTTCGGAATGCTCGGAGACACCTGACGATCCCATTGAGATCAAAATAGCCTATTTTATCTGTTGCATCTGTACCATGCATTGTGCATTCTGGCAAAACAAAAAGATAATAAAAAATACCGCAACCCCAGTCTGAGTTCCGAGTGAAACACTTACGAGTGAAAATGTATTTATTCAACATTGTACAATATACATATAAAGCAGGTCTGGAATTCTTTCACACATATCCACTCATTGTCTGATGTTATCAAAAGATATTACGTTGAATGACTGTACCTGAAGAATGGTTTTGCAGACTGTGTTTCAATGCATGTACTGAATCAGTTGGACACAAAATGGATTGTGCTAATGTGTACGTGATATTTCATTATTCTATAGTTGAACTACAGGATAACATTGTCTTATAACCACTACACTAGTCTGCCATCACTTAGGCCTGTCTGTTTTGAGGGAAAATTCTAACAAATGCAGTATGAGTCATAAAATGTTTGTGAGAATTGTTTTTAATTTTTTCTTCTTTTTTTCTTTCTTCCAGGCACTGCTTACAGGCGCCCTCCCCCAGGTTCTGATTTCCCTGCTCTTCCTTTGCCTCGGGGGGCCTTGCAACAAAGGGCCTATGCTAGCCCAGCCTGAAGAGGGATGTCCATAGCACCTGCTGGTTCTTCAAGCAACTCTTCTTCTGTCCACAAAAATCAGGACAAGTCGCTCACCCGCAGCTCTAAGACGAATTGGGGGCAGGGAAGGGGGATGGGGGGTATTGAGCCAGAGCAACCAGATTCTATTTCTCTCTCTCAATCTCTCTCTCTATCTCTTTCTCACTCCCTCGCTCTCTGTCTCTCTATCCTCTATCTCCTCCAAAGTGTTTTTTCTATCATTTGCTTTCTAGAGCCCTGTCATAGCTGTCTCCCGTAGTGTCACACACTTTGCATGACGTGTGGTGGAGAGGGAGTCTGCTCAAAACAGTCTTAGTCTTAAAGCGTCAGTCACTTCTCCACGGTGTGGTATTTCCATCTCTCAGATCCAAGGTGACCACCGCCATTAAATCCATTGCTATTTTGCTACTTCTGGCTTTACTAGTGAGAACTGGTGGTGATCATGTGGAAGGGCAGAGGCAGATTTCCAAAAGTTGACTTTATTTGATTATCCAATTGACCCAGTCACATTCCCACCTGTCTGATGCACAAGGCAATCTAGGGGTTTCCTTGGCAAAGAAAGGAAAATAATCATTACATTTTTGTTAACGGTTTTATATTTAACTACATATCCACAAGTGAAGTTCAACTAAATTTGAATGATACCAAAATTACGTTTAGCTAAAACAGCATGTGTTAAAAGCAATCTGCTCATAGCAACAGGATAGTTCCTGTAAATGGAAGAATCTTTAATCCAAAGCTATTTTTGTGTTACTGAACCAATTAACACCTTGGGGTTTAAGAATGTGCTCAAGGTTACAGATCAAGGTTAAAGCCACAGTGTACCACCTGGGTTAAGAGTCTTTTAACCCCAAATCCCAATCCTGTTCCCAATCCCCGGCCTCTACCCCACAATGCTGCCCTGAGCAGCTGCTCTACACGACTGTTAACTGGCAGGGGTGGTCTGCTCCAACGACAGACTACCTCACCTTTTAATTAAGTGCCAAATAATAACCTTCTCCACAATGCTGCCAGGAACAAAAGAAAGAGAGGAAGGGAGAAATGAGAAACACATTACCTCTAGTTTGAAGTCTTGAAACACTGACACATATGCATTGCGATAATTTTCCAAAAAGAGAAATTCCCCTAAAGGCAGTGGTAGCAAGGAGGACAGTTAAATTAGACCAAAACACTTTCAAAGCAGACTTTGGTCAGATAAAAAAAATACCACCATGTTCAGCCTACCAATAGTGCTCTGTTATGTGACTGTTTTACATATTGTAAGGCTGGATTTACCCTCTAACCGAGATCTATGACAGAATGCTATGCCTTTCCATCATACTGGAATTTAATTTGTTTTTTAGATTTTTTATTTCTGTTTCTTTTCTTTTTTTTCTCAGGGTGCTGTGATTGAAGCCTTTACCAAAGCTTCTTCTTCTTTTTAGTGCATTTATTTAAAGAAAACACACATACATTTATATATGAGCATATTTTCGTATCCTGTATCTTTACTCTCCCTGCCTTCTCTATGTATACACCACTATATCATTGTATCCTACAGAGGTCCTTGCTAGTCATCACATTTCTACCCCTTGGTTGGGTACAGTTGCCTTTTTAGCTTGCCGTTCCACGACCACAGGTGGTTGTGGCTTTGATCATTTCTGTCATATAATCCCATAGTTAATCTTTCTCAGATGGGTCTCCCTAAGGCTGACTGGGGCCATTTACGGTCTAAACTCATTGTCAAATTGGTTTAGATTAAAACCACACCCTTCCCCCCTCTCTGACCCTCAAACCTCTGCTGATTTATGTGACTATGTGATCCACTAAAAGAGCTAAGTCACTCTCCACCAGTATCCAGTCGTCCTTATGTTAAAGTAGGTGTGGTGGATACAATGTTGTGTAGTAGTCTAATAATCCAAATCTAGTTTCAACTGAAAAAAGAAAGGTTTTCTCATTAAGGCGGTGTGCTGACCAAACTAGGAATCTGAAAGATGCACATTTGCAAGATCTTATTTTCCCTCCATTTCTTTTCTCATTGTAATATTGGGAATAAAAATCAGAGTATACTCAGGCCCGGAATGAAAGGGTTTTATTGAGACAGCATCTAAAATCACATTGGTAATAAGCCAAGCCAAGCTCACCTTGATTAAAAATGTATTAAATCCTAGGGCCCTGTGAAGAGTAATAATTTCAGTCGCACCATTATTATTTCATACCCTCTCAGACAGAGATGTAGATTTCATTAATGCTGCCAGGGAATGAGACAGTTTGGCCCAGGGTATCTCATGTATTATTGGGGAAGATAGTGGGAGAACATGAGCTGGGGATGGGAGTTCTAAGCCGCAGGAGTTGAGATGTTGGAGTAGACTAGGTCAAATTAAAGGGTTCAAAATCACTACTTTCCCTTAGAAGTAAGTGATAAGGAGCCGTGCGAACGTCTGTATCCGCACTATTCTTCATGAATGTATCCTCACCCATCTGCACCAGCCATGCTGCCCCTTCAGGAACTCTAGCAAAACCAATGTTTAGATAAAGAACAACATGAATTTTTGTCTCCCAAACGACCCCTTTATCATTACAACACTCTGATGATGGTTATCAGGTGAATCCCACATCCAAAGCCAAATATCACACGATCCAAAGCATCCACTATCAAATAGCCCCATCAATCAACTTGGCTTTGCTCCAAGACTTCACTGCATGGGCATGCAAGGCTGCACTTTTGCAATTCCATTATGCTGCTGGAAAAAAGAAACCCTGAAAACTAGAGTCTCTCGGTATGAAATGGTTTTCCAGTGTATTGTGACAATTTATATCTGATTCTTGTCTAGCTGGTTGTCCAAAGCTTACTTTTTAATACAGTGTCGAGAGCTGTATCTTTTGTGGTTGTAACAATTTAGAAAAGTAGTCTGCAGCACAATATGTCGTGGACATGTGAAAGCTTTCAGGCATCTTCTTCTTGTAGATCTTAGCCCACAGCCCTCCCCCTGCACATCAGGTTAATGGGCCTTGTGGTATAGAAGGACAAGCTTGTCCAGGCTCAAACTGAAATGGTAAACCAATACATTATGCTCGGAGAGCAAAACCGTTTTCCTTAATGGTCTATTCCAGCTAGGCTTACACAAGAGAAACAATTCCCATCCTCTCACCGTTTCCTCTTTCTCCTCTCTGTGATCACCACAGGCCTGAGTAATGTTCCTATGCACTTGTTAGCATGTTTCCCCAGTTTGTTTGGTCTGAAAATGTATGCCTAACAGTTTTTTTTTTTGTGTTTACCATGTCCAAAAATGCATTTGGCTTGGAGTGTGTAACGAGTAGAGAAAATATGAGAAATAGATAATGGTTGAGGCAAGAGAGTTAGCTAGTGGGCTAGTAGCTAGCGAGTGACAAACAATAGCTTAGCCATTGGTTAATGTTTTCCTTTAGCTGTAGACAGTGCCCCCTCAAAGTCAGTCAACACCACAAAGTTCTCAATCTCTGATATTGCTACCATATTCTCTCTGAACTCTACCTGCCCAAATTACTTTCAAAACATTAACAAAACATTACATTCACCATGAGTAGAAAAAAAACAGCTAGCATGCAATCCATTCCATGGTTTTGTTTGTGATCATATACTGTTTCATGTTGGCCTACAGAGTGGGTGTCTGCAGGATCCAGGGGCTGATATTCAATCTAATGCATTCACACATTTCCAAGGGCCAGGCAATCCTAAAGAAAACTAGATTAGGTATCCTATGGGAAATGAAAACAATCTATCTTTATCATCCAAGCTCAACTTAGACTTCATATGCGCAAAATAGAACAGGTCACTCCTCCGCTCCATCTACATGACCACTGTGTCCAGCATCTGTAACATACAAATCAATTGGTGGAGACCAGCAGTCTGTAGGCTAACGGTGTTGCAACAGTGTTACTAGGTTTCAAGCAAATACTGTAAAAATAAAATGTATTACTCCTGAACCTCTTTAATCCTGTTTAAGGTGTGTGCTCATATTACTCACCAGGCCAAATGTACAGTCCCTGTCTCTGTTTTGATGTTGAACTGGGCAAAAATAAATGAATAAATAAATAAAACAAGTGTATCAGAAATGGTTGAAATACTGTGTACATATTTGAACTTTGGTTTCTAATTTATAAATGATAAGCTTTAGCTCTTGGAGTACTTATTTTATTTTTTCCTTTCATGCGTAGCTTTGTGTTTTTATTTTCTATTTCTGTAAAGTGTGTAAATATATCTTTATGATAATAAGTAATATTAAAAAAAAATCTTATTTTAAGAAACCTTTGTGCTTTGTCCTTGTGTTGCTCTCTTGACAATAGCACAACCAAACGTGCTTTAAAACCAACACACTGCATATAAAACATCCTAACAAGGTGCTGCTTAAAACGACTGTGCATCAGCCCTGAAACTCAGTAGTGGAGAATTTGCCTTGATCCTCGGGGAGGTCTGTCATGGTAAATGCCACTTCAACAGCCTCAATTAAACGCGGCGTCTATGGAAACACGGTCACCACTGAGTTCATATCTCTGCTATAAATTTAAATCATGCCATGGCCCGTCAAACAACACCTGACCAACGACAGGCAGCCTAGTAAGAGCTTATAGTGCAAACTAAGCGGACTGCACATAAATACATAACTGCTGAGCATGCATGCAGATCATGGATAAGTCTAGCTGTATTAGCATTTAGCAATCCAGCCGTTTGCTATATTGCTCTCTAAGAACATTATGGACACTCAGCTGCTGGATAATCTTAGAGGAATTCAGCTAAAGCCATTACGGTTGACATACAAGTCATAACATTTTTCTTTCCCAAGACAACTTTACATATTATTGTTATGTTAGTCTTAAATCTTCTCTCTTTGAGGCTTATGAAATAGCTAAGATTTGAAACCACTTAAGGCTATCTGATTTAATCTAAGTAACACATTTTTCTGTTCATTAATAAGAAATGTATCGAATAAACACATATTTTAACACTGTGACTGGTAGAAATACTGAATTGGACAATAAATGTACCTAAAGATTGGTCTAGTTACAATAGCATGAATGGACATGCACATTGATTTGAATAAAATGCATGACTTCAGGCATGTCATTTTGAATTTGAAATAAACTGCGTTCCTACCTAATGTTAAAGAACCAAAACAGACATGGCCAACAATCCATCTGGACAAAAAAAGAGGGAAGAAGCATAGTTAACTTTCCAGAGGCCCTGCAAGTGGGCCACTCTCCTTCCCCAACCCCCATTGGGACCACTCAGGGAAGTGCCTGCTTAGCGTGTGAAGTTGACATGGTATGACAGACAAGAAGTACCCCGTGTAGCCAGACCTACCTCAAATGCTGCCCAAGGTTATGTCATCAAGCCCGGTTCAGCTGTATAATTGGGCTAGGGGTCGCCGGAGTGACATGGAGCGTGACAATGAGGCTATAGAGTTACAGTGCGGCGCAGGACACCGCACTTTGCCAGTGGGGCATTACATAGAGCTTTTTAAAGGGTTCACGGTCCATCAAAGAGAGTGGCTATAGAACTTCTCACTGTCACTGCTGGATGGTTTGTCAATACCTGTCAGTCACAGACAGGGAGAATAAGTGGAGGATGGATGCATCAAGCAAGTTGTGGAGAAAAAAAATATGCAGAGAATAACTAAGGCACTTTAGGTAATATTGTGGCCCTTTAAAATATTGACTGACCATATCTCCTAGTCTAGAGAGCAAAAGAATGGAGAACTTGTGCAGAAAAGCATGCTGTGTTCGATGCCTACTGTAGTTGTGGACCACAGAGACAAGCTGTGGGACATATGGAGCACTCTTGGCTCTGAGTCCCAGGATCAACTTTTACCACATCATAAAAACCTTTACTGCAGTTGACTGGCCCACTTCACCACCAACAAAGGCTTGACAGGAAAATACCAGTGGATGTTACCCAGTCTACTGTGTTTATTCCACCTGAACTGCAGATCAAACTAATCGGACATCAAGAGGATATGGCCCAAGATTGTAACATTGACTGTTGTTTGTCGAATACTTAAAGAAACAAAAGAGACACCAACACCACAGGCTCCATCTTTGCCGCAGTCTTTGAGAGGTGTGCCATCATGCCACTTGGATTTGAGAGGGGACATATAGATGAGGGCAGAAAGTGGGGTAAGGTAGTGTGCGTGTGTTACTGTGTGTGTGTGTGTGTGTGTGTGTGTGTGTGTTTGTGCGCGATTGACCATGAGGTGGACAGAGAACAGTCCTGACTGCAAACAGCCTGGAGCCTGGAGCCAGGTAACATGCAGGAAAAACAGTAGGTGTAATGCACCTCAGCTGTGTTAACACAGACAGCCCTGCACTGGCCACGGATCATTGGAGTGGTCATAAAAACAAGACTAACACAAACACAGGGCAGGGAGTAGGAGAGGGAAGGGGAAAGGGTCTGGGGGAGAGGAGGAGGAGGAGGGGATTAAGCTCCTCGTAGAGTTATTGACAGGAAAACATAGGGAGTATAGGAGTCCTGGATATGTCTGTTCAAGATGAAGCTTCTATCCAGCTGATAATGTAGAGTGGGGAAAGAAAGCTGCTTCTCGTGGTGTTAGTGTCAGATGCCATCTATATGAATTGAAGGTAATTAAGAGTCGGACGAGTATATTCTGGCAGATGGTGTTAGAATCGGTCTAACTCGGCAAGTTAGAGTGACAGAGTAATTGCACACGTGTTGTAGAGGGCTGAATAAAGATGATTCGTTGACACCAATCGCAGTGAGCTGACTTCTGTTAGATGGAGAGAGAAGTGGGATCCTGAGTAAATTCACAAAGTCATAGACGTCACATCCAAGAAGGCCCAGTGATAGCGCATGAATGGTGTCGGGTGGTTTTGCACCTTTCCTTGAACTCATTTCCCTCGTCAGTGAGCCAAGACTCCCCTGCAGGATTAAAAACCCACTCGGTACAGCTCAGCCACATTAGCCCTTAGCTCCAACACTGGGAACAAAGCAAAAGCACCGGTCCATAGTCTAATGTATTCAGGGTCATACTGTTCCCATCCCTACATAGTTGCACAATTTTTGAAGGGTGGCGACAGTAAAAGTCACCTTCCACTAGTCCAATTTTGGGGTCCGGTGGATAGAAAGAGGGCACCTACCTCCGGCCAACATGGAGTGCTGTTAATGCCTGTCTGCCTGTCATTGCCCCTGGGCCCTTGGTCACGGTAGCGAGGAGAAGCACTGTCCAGAGAGAGGCATGGGATTGCTGGAGGGATATCGCACGGAGGGCTGGGGCCTTCACAGAAACATTTCCAGCAGTAAACAAGAATTTCCCTAGGGATTGTGTGACATTGCGAAATGCAGCAGAGCTCGTGTGGTTCAACTACACTACAATAACCAAATGGTTGTTTTCTTGGAGCAAGGACTTGTCGGGGTGCTTCTGGATGTTATTATAGGATGGTTCATTAACCATTCCTTCTTCTATTCATTTTTAAAAAGAAGACACAAAGAGACATCCATAATATTTTGAGATATCCTTTTCTACTATTTGTTTTGGCGAGCCTACCTTTAACTACATCATAAAGTGTGCCTGCCAGTGTATATAGAGTGTCAGCCAGGAAGTGAGAGAGCAGATGAAAAGAGGTGTGAACAACATTAAAAAAGGCCATCGGCTGGCTGCCTGATACAGATTACCGGGTAGGCTGACAATATGCTAATGCACATCATATGCTACTGCAATATGCTATTGTATATCCTAAACTTTAGAGAAAATAGTTGATCACCACCATTCAAGGTCATGAATGTAAACCTCCCTCATCCCAACTGCTCTAGACCTACAACATAGGGCCAGTTAACAGGGCGTGTCTGAGGGCTGCCATACGACTAGGGAGGCCTTAATGGCCCAGACCTTTCTGAAACAGACACACACACATACCATCACATACCGTAGGTTCTTACAGACAGCAACACAAGTCGCTGCCCGGAAGGTATTCTCATAATCTGTGGCAAAATCATCTCCTTTTTCTGCTCAAAGGTTTTGAATAGGGGCTTTTGTCTGAGCCCACTGGAGTTGACAATATTTACGAAGCTATAGTTCAGGAGTGGAGTTGTTAGAGCATGACAATCACTGAACTGTCTCAGTTCAGCCATGTGTTTTCCCCCCACATTTCTTTCTACCAACAGGACAAATAGACCAGGCGGGATGATAAAGCGACATATGTGGGTAGATTCACACAAAAGAAAGAGACAGGCCACAAAAGAAGAGTAAAAACAAAACAAAACTAAAACATTACAATCTAGACTTTTGTCCCTCTTCGTTCATACTTTTTATAAAAGTTGAATAAAACATTTATATGTATATATATATATATATATATATATATATATATATATATATATATATATATATATATATATATATATATATATATGGACAAAACCTTAGTACCTGAACACAATGGTGTCGCGACACACACTGACCTATAATTGCTTGCGGCACAGGACTGATCCTGGCTTGGTTTGCTCCCTAGGCCTGTGGTCTGAGAGGATGGGAGCCATCATGTAATTTTAGCTTGAGCAAATGGCTGTCAGATGGCCATTGGCTCAACAGCCTAGACCAGAACCTGTATACCCATTTTCCCTTCAGCATTAGAGAGATTGCAGGACACAATGATGTAAATAAACTAGGTGAGACAACAAATTAAAATGGCTTAGTAGACAGATGTCAACGCAAATGAACTTGACACAATCCATGAATGTAATGAGGTAGAAGCTCATTGCAATTCCCACAGAAAGGGATTCTTCTTTAGCCTGTTGAGAGCTACTTGGAACGCAGTATTACTAAAGACAATCTTGTCTTGAGATCCTTTGTCATCAAACACATTACCTTAGGGAATAGCATACAGAATGTCTCCTAAATGCATTAGTATGGAGATGGAGGCACTACTACTGTAAGCGATAAAGTGGTTGGGGCGATGTCCAGACGGCTCTATAATCTGCCGACGCGGATTAGATGAACCCTATTAAAAAACGTAATTTCCTTAAATCACTGCCAAGTCTCTACACTCGAACAAGCTTTTGAAGAGCTTCTGGAATACTATCCCTATTAGCTGCCAGGCAGCCTGTTTGTGATGTCTTAATGCAGGTCAGCTCCTCCCAGGCCTGGCAGCAGCACTGAGGTAGAAAGGGAAGCAGAGAGAGAGAGAGAGAGAGAGAGAGCGATAGAGAGATCTTAAAAGCTGTAATAGAGAGAAAGAGAGAAAAAGTGAGAGAAAAACATGGACCGGGTCCAGAATCCCTAAACGGCTCCCACTCTCTGTATTCTCTTATCTGTTTACACAGCCAGCTGAGCAGCACTCAGACACAGCAGTCCCAGGCCCTGCCAGCTTCTCCTGGCACCTATCCCCCACTCCGAAGAGACGGGCTGTTCCTCCCAGCTACACCTCTGTGTGAAGCTGGTAGACAGCAGGCAGCGGCTGCCGCAAGCACATAATTTATGTCTCGCTGCTTGGAGATACTAATTGGGTTGGAAAAGGCAGAAAAAGTTTCACTTTGAGGCAGCCACTCAAACCAAAAACACCAACTTCCACTGATGTTGGTCTGGGCTGTGCGCAAAGATGCAAATATTATCCATGTTCATCTGAGAATAGAGAATTGTCCTTGACCATATTCAATTAGCAAGCAGATCTGCTTGTTTCCACTTTTCTAAGACCTTAATTCGTAAATAAAAATGCAAGATGTATTAATACAGGGCTTATGATTGCGCCTGGGCTTGGAGGCAATGCAGGAGTACCCGCGGTAAATCAAAGTGCTGTCTACTCAGCTAATTATCTTCTCTGAATTGTTTATCAAACACACCCTAAAGACCTTCTCATCCGTGTGTGTGTGTATGTGGTGGTGGTGTGGGTGGGATTGAAGGTAGGTAGGTGTGCGTGTGTGTGCGTGCGTGCGTGCGTGCGTGTGTGTGTATGTGTGCACGCACATTGTGGGTGACTTCTCTGGTTAGCATTTCAAGAATAGGGCTTGTAAACACAGACAGCAGGGAAATACAGTGCAGATGAGGCGGGGGGCTGGAGGGATATACATAGAAGACAGAGTGGGGGCAGGTAAAAGCTATGCATGCTATGAACTACAGCTTAACATTCAGACACAGATAGAAGACTGAGGGAGCGCAGTTAATGGTTCATCACAGCTGTGGGTCATATCAGAGAGTATCATCTATGGGGTGCATCTTGAGGGGGTAAGCAAAGCCAAGGTACAGTCAGAGTGTGTACCTGAAGTTCTTGTTGAAGGACTCTGTCCACGCCAGTTAAAATAGCAGTAGGAGCTGCCACCAAGGCCACAGCGCAGGCATGCTGTCTGGTAGTGGACCAGCCCGGTCCTAACCAATCACAGCTCAAACAAACACAGGGGGGATTACCCTATGTACACACTCACATACACTGATAAGACTGGTACTGGGAAGGAGTAATTTGGCAGGCCACAGTGGATCTACAAAGGTCAAGTCTTTGGGTATGAACACATGAGCAGTACCATTTATTCATCAAACGTTATTGTGTAAGATGAAAATATATCTTTCAATGTCCTACCTTCTGTAAAGTCTGTATATGTATTACAAAACAGGATATTTACAGGCGTATACAATGGCATAACAAATACAGTAGTTACAGTACAGTAATATTCAGAAATTCAATTGGGATAGAGCATTTCAGAATTTACATTTAACGTCATAATTTACAGGCTATTTCCACTCAATGGTTTCAGTGTTCAAGGGGAAATCATTCCTTCAAGTCGTTTCATAAAGAGACTACAGTGACACTTCTTTTTTCTTTGCCGAAAAAACTTTATCCTCACGGGGGTCGTCTCTTCAACAGCTACTACAGTTGTGTAAACATGACCGCTGGTACAGCAAGCGGCTGACATATTGTAAATGTAATCTCATTCCAGGGGGACATATTGTAAAAGCAGGCTAGCCACAGTGAAACTCCCAAACATGTGTGACCTATACATTGGGCTTTGCAGTTATAAACAACAAAAGACAAATGGAGAATTCTAACTCAGCCTGGTAAGTGATAATATTATGGATTCCTTCTTGATAACCTATGAGGCTGTTTACAACAAGATTATATTGTCACATTGCTGTACCAAGTATTTTATGCAAACTATTTGTTATTAAAGGCTATATGTGTGTGTGATTCTGTTTATTAAATCTTTGAAGTACAAACAGTTAACAAAACGATGCCGCTCTATGCTTGGCTAGGATACCTAGCACATTATTACCCCATTGGCTACACTTCATTTACTTTCTGGTAAATATGTAAGCGCTATCTATGGCAGAGATCTTGTAATCATGGTGGTTGGCTGTGGCTACAAGCAACGGGTCATTCGCAGCCCATTTCCCCCTGTTGCCTGTATTTAGGGATTTGGTCTGCTACTGCGGTCCATGCTGGACCCTCTCTGCAGGCAGACCGTTTCCCACTGCTTAGATCCTGTGTCATCATAACACCTATATATTTTCCGTGTAATGGCAAACATGAAGCAAGAACGTGAAACATGTTAAGAAGTGTGGAGGCCTCGTGGATTCTTTTTGTAATATGACTGTTACTTCGACCAATCATGTACGTCAACAACTGCAGCCTTAACGACTGAGGGGAAGATGGTTCAGTAAAACACGTCACACAATATCACAAAAAAGGCCTTGACGCGAGGAGAGGTGACTCACTCTGTTATGGGCCGCTGGATTTGGAAGGAGACCCATTTTGTAGACATTTCATTCATCATTTACGCTTAATCTTTGTGACTGTCACCGAATGAAATGGTTGGCTGGCCATGACATAACCATCACATACCCCTGTTTATTTACTGTTGTACATTAGACATAACTGTGGTCGAAATGGCACATACAGCTGAGAAGCACAAGCTGGGTCTCCTTTTATCTATAATAAATCGGCCATTTGTATATTCCTCCTCAGACCTCTACTTGGAGAGGGAGTCAGATGTTCATGCAGTTGCCATGGCAAGGGATGTCCTTTAGCGAGGGAGCAGGGGATGCGTCGCATGATCCACATCACCCTTCTCCTGGAGAGGCAGACAACCATGTTGAGTTAACCACAGAAATACCCCTTTTCTCTGCACAGGGTGAGCACACAGAGAGGGGACCGATTGAACACATCAAGAGACACTCAGACAGAATTTATTTTTCCATGCACGATCATGCCACCCAGAAGAAAATGGGGAGTTATTGATAGCTACTGTGTTCCCGGAAAGATAAATATTCCCATCTACTTGGATTGTGGGATTGCATCCCCACGTAAGTGTCTTTTTACTGTGGGATATTGGGTCCGTTGGCCAGTAAAATAAGCTTTCTCGTAAAAATGCACATTTAATAAATAAACAAAGATGATGATCTGAAGTGAAATTCCTCTGAGGTTTTTAGGTTAAGAATGCTTTCCCATGAATTTGATGGGGTTATTTAAGATTACAACAATACATATAATTCAACAAATTATGAATTAACAGGGTTAGAAATCTCTGGCTTGGATTAATCAAGCACTGCATATGGCATGTGTTTGTGTAGGAATTTTAATAGCTGCCAACAAAGAGAAGATCATTAGTCTACCGAACTTGAGTCATTTCCTATAAAAGTTGAAACGCATTCTTCTTTACTGTTCATTCCCAGGTAAAATAACATACATTTTTAGGCCTTCACATGAAAACAATTAAATACATTTTAAAAAGTACTTCATGTAATGTGACCAGCAATGTGAAGGCACTTTGCACGACTCAAATTAAAATGTGCACCGTAACGTATTTAGTTGTAAGCTCGTAAAGTCAAGGGGCTTCAGCTCTCTGAAATGTGCTCTTTATTGAAGTGAACATTTGGCATTCTTTCAGGCTCCCTTCTCCAACACACATTCGTCTTCATCTCCAGGACGGCTGGCTGTTTCGGGCCTGGCCGCCAGCTCCTCTCTGCCCTTTTGATGATTGAAGACATTTTGATTTGCCAGGCCTTGTTGTTAACTTCCTGTGTGGTTGCACCATCGGGTCTGCGTTCTACACTACCGCTCCCTAAAGGCCTCGTGTGAACGCCAGCATTATCCCTGCAAATTAGGCTGGTTAACCTGCCTCTGCTGCAGCCCAGTCTTTCTTAACGTCTCATTCTTCATCATGTCTGGACTCTGAACTAAGGCTTGGGGACAGAGGGGAGGTGGGGGTCTGGTGGTTTCGGACATCGTACCCCGTGCTAGCCACCCCATCCCCACCGGGCTCCCCAGCAGGTTCCAGGCCCGGTGAATATTAAACAGCAGCGACTGCTGGAATGCCTTGCCTAAATTGGCAACAGATGTTGTTGGGGAATCCAGTTAAGAAGTGTTTTGTCTGCAAACGGAGCTGTAAAACCTAGCAGGCCTGACAACTCCGCTGAGTATCGGATGAAAAACGGCACTGAGGCAATACAAACTACTCTACTGAGTATCGCCAGTGACAGAACACTCAACCAGCTTTCAAATGGTTACATACTGTATGCTTTCAGGAAACTTAGTTGAGCAACTATGGGCTACTTTGAATTTGAATACAACAGGGATTGAGCCAATGTGGAGCACTTCAGCCTGCTCCCATTGTAAGTAATAACGAGGGGGGAGAATTCCTAGATGAATTGGTGGATAACCTTCTTACCACCACCATAGTAATCTCAATTTGCTCCATATGTTGACCTTCTTTATGTAGTCCCTGAAAGGTTTCATCCAGATAATCAAAGACGTATAGGTTTTGTCTGCACAATGTGAATTTACAGCTTACATTTCTTATAAGAATAAATGGTGATATATAGCAGCTATAATTTGATCCCCAGGTACATGGGATTCAAACTGGAAAAAGCAGGTTACCTGCAAGCCCTGCCATGGCTGAGGGGAAGCAGGCCTAGGTGTCGGAGGCAAGACGAATGACTGGCGCTCCAAGAAAATGATTTTGCAGTTTGTTCTCAATTCTAAGCAGCCACAGCTCCAGGCTATGACTGGCTACATAAACTGTGACATGTGATTTCTTACTCCCAACCCAAATTATGATATTTGGAACTGCCCGTGCTCTGGATTCAAATCCTACGAGACACAGGAAGACAGATTTGCTTTGAGATTAGACTTTTTTTTTAATAAGTAAATAAATGAAAATGAGAATTGGAAAAACATGTACTGCATTATTTTTGCTATATTACTCTATCCTAAAAAAAATGTCCGAGGGGTTATAATGTTAAACCTTTTAATTAGATTTTTATACTAAACTATTTTTTTAATGTGCAACGTGATTTAGTTAAATAAATGATTACATAAAACAAAAAACGTATTATGTAAAGCAGCATACATACATAGTTTTCCAAAAATATTATATTTGCCAAGGCAAGGGCAAGACTTCATTAGACTTGATTAAAGCAAAGTGCTGAGACATTTAATCCACAGACTTGTCATGGAACAGGAGCTCAAATATCCACAGCAAAGGCACGGGAGCAGGCCATTTAAGGAGAAGGTGAAGCTTACCACAAAAACCAAAAGCCCAACTCCTCGGCAGCTTTTATCCATGCAGGCCATCTGCCAAGAGCCCATTTCAACAAATGGTTGGATCTGTGTAAGCCCCAGGCTGACAATAAAGTCACCTTACTTTAAATGATGCTAACACCCTGTAATGGGAATAAAAGCCATTGCAGCAGAATAATACAAATCCCGGCCATTTACAAGAGTTTCCCATAGCCAAGTCTTTTATCTTCCATCAATTGCACCCTCTGAAGTTGATTAATTGAACACTTGGGGTAAAAAGGGTAATCTTGGCATAAACTGATTCATTGCATGGAGTTTGTGGGAATCAACAGAAGCATTGCAATAAACGGCTGTAGCTGTTTACTGCTTGAACCAAAGCAAAAATAATCCAATCATAAAATAATTATTTTAAAATAAACTGACAATGAAATACAAAGATCAATGATCAGGACGTTGCACGTGCATCTTTGAGCACAGTGCCGGTGTGTTCGTGTTATTTCCCCACCTGCTTTGGGACAGACGTGGCGGGCGTGCAAGGGTAAATGAGGGCCATAGCTGTCAACAGTCTCTCAGTTACCCATACCAAGAGGAACCCAAGATATAAGGGGCCATAAAACACATCGATGACAGGATGGGGGACCCTGTGGGCTACATGACCAAACCAAGCCCGTATAGTTGTTCTATGGTTAGGAGAGACTGTGTCCAAGTGAAAGTGTCTGTATCTGTGTCTGTGTCTGTGTGTGTGTGTGTGTGTGTGTGTTTGTTTGCATGCACAGGGGGCACACTCTGTTTCACAGACAATACCGGAGTGATGTTGTTTTCTCTGGACCCTTCTTTTTCCCAGAGCAGAGCCCAGTCTATGACCCCTATAAAAAGAGAGATGCCCACTTCGCACTCCCTTCAAGCCTGCCAATCCTGCCTCGGGGGAAAGGGGCCCCATAATTTATTATTTGTTCCCCTCTTGTTAAGGAAATACTTTCTCAATGGCTCCTTTGGCTTTGTATATTTTTACAGTGCGTATTTTCTTCCTTGATTCAACCCCCCTTTTTCTGCTATTTATTTGCTGTATAAACACCAGCCTGGTCCCTTACTTCCACAATGCCTTCCAAAAAAACTTGAGAAATGACTTTTCTGCACTTTGAGGACAGTGTTTATTTGGCTGGGCGATCTAGTTGGGATAAGGGCACATGTGGGGTACCTATGTTTGGGGGACAGCTGAGTCTAGCCATGCAGGCTGACCTGGTTGCCGTCACACGTCGAGCGCTAATCAAATTCCTTAGCTGCAGATTGAATACATTGTTGACTGATACAGCATGCGCTTTTTGGGATCCAATGTCATAATCATCTTTTTCATACAGGCAAAGGTCCTGTCAGTCTGGATGTTGTGACGTTCCTTCACCATGTGAAGTCAAGGGGATGTTATGGACACTGTATATATTCTCTGAAATAGCTTGTGTCAGCACCCGCAAGCCATTAGTGGATCATATTGACAGACAGACCGTCTTCCTATTGAAATTCAGCTATGTTTGCAAATGATTCACTGTTGATGTAGTTCGTAGGCTTTGCTGCCCTCCCCCTGCCAAGAACTCATCAAGGGCGACAGGATGAAAAGGCCAAGCGAGTCACTGGCCAGTGACCCATGACTCAGCTTTGAAGACTGCCCTCCCTCAAATCAAATTGTCCAGGCTCAAGGGACCAGAGGTGCCAGAGTCCTGCCCCAGGCACCTCAATGTCACAGACAAGCTTCCAGGGGTTAACAGCCATTTCTCCGAGCTGTCAAGGACTTGTGATGGGGCCAAAGGGAAGCAGATACTTAGGCATTTCCACACCCTGAAAGATCCAGAAGATCTATTGTATTAAATACTTAACCAAGATACTCTACAGTTGCCATTCTGATTAGGGTTCAATTTTGGTGATCTACCACCAAAGAAGATGTCAGCTACAGCTTTTAGTAGCTTGTACTATGATACTTATCTGCTCTAAAATGTATTGCAAGTAGCTTTATTTGTTGAGAAAATGCAATGTAAAACTTCTTGGTGATAGCATTTAACACCCGTTACTTGCTAATTCAGAGTAAAATCTATTTGACTTTGTGGTTAGTTGTGAATATAGTATCCCGGTGAGGTATGGCATAATTTGGTGGTTCTTAGAGGGTGGGTAGGTGTTAGTGAGGAGGCTATAGTACGTCTGGCGGCTGGAGGGAATTTATGTCGCCTAGGACCAAATCCTCTGAAGACATGATTGAGCACCGCAGCCCTGAGAAAATAAAGGCTTCACAGAAACAGAATCTACACACTTAAATAAGTCACCCAGACCTGCCCCAACCCAGCCTCCGCTGACCCCCCCCCCCCCCCTTCTCTCTCTAGAGATGAATTTACGTAACTAAGTAATTTTCTGTACAAATCTGAAATGATTATGGTTTTATATCAAAAGTACGGGAAAGAATATTCAGCTTGACAGTGAAAGAAGCTGCATTTTATTGTTACATTTTAAGGTTTGGTAAAACCCTAAATACGGTTTTCTGTATGCTCATTATGAAATATCGGCCACAAAGAAAATGTGAAGCATTTCAGCAAAAGCATGACATTAAATTCTTTGCACACAAAACATAATTATTGCTGACCTTTTCTGACAGCAAAAGGCATTGTCTGTTGCAATTAAAAATAAATGATGACATTCAGTTCAAAAACAGTGTTTTTGCTTGCCTGCTGTAGTCGTCTTGCTGCAATAGGAAATACAGGCTGTCAGCTTCCCGAATCATTTAGAAAAACACAGCCCAGGTATGCATGAACAGTTTGACCGACAGTTACGTGTAAAACCTGCATGAAGGCATGTACATAAAGCCAATGAACCAAACTGTTAAAAGACAGAGAAGGCTATATTACAAAGGAGAGGGAGAGCTGTCTAACTGCTTGACAACATGGGAGAGGGCATAGGTCAAGAGCTTGTAATCGGACTATGTCAGAGAGCGCGGGTGAAGGGGTATCAGGACCTCATTCCACAGAGCGGCACGCTGAAGCGGTCTACCTCTGTGCCTGGATGTGTGTGTGCTTGTGTAGGTGTTTGGTGTGCACAAAGCAATGCCTTCATGTAGCACAGCAGTGACAAAGCTTGAACAACACACACAAAGATTACGTGGCCCATGCAATTTAAATTCCTAGATCAGGGAGACTGAATAACTACACATTCTATAGAAATACAGACAGACAGACAGACACAGAAGGAACACACACTCGCATGCAGTGCCATCCCCGACCCCCTGGCGGACAGTTAGACAGTTTCATCTTTCTTGTAGACCAGGGGTCAGCCGCCAGTGACTGGTTATCAGTGGCTCTTGCTAAGTCTCCAGACAGCATTAATCTGTCATGATAACTTTACATCTGCTAAAATGGTTGCTTGGAGCTTTGTTTTAATTCTATGGCTGTTCAAAATCTGGGGGGGGGGGGGGTTACTCTTTGTTTGCAGTCCAATCCACGTCTGGGCGTCTTTCCACACCCTGGTTGGTGGGTCCCTTCCCGCCAACCTTCGCTCACAAGTAGCACAGCCTATCCTCCTCTTCCTCCACCAGACCCCTGAGAACAAAGGGAAGACAAAACACAAATCAGAGAGACTGCCTGCTCGATTTACACCCGGTTCTCAGTGGCTGGGGAAGACCTGTTCAGATGGGGCTTGATGTGTAGTCTTATCTGGCACAAAGGGGGGAATTCACTATGTTTTCCTTCTGAAAAAACATACTGTGTCACATTGACTGACAAACAGCAGAGAAGAGCATTTGGGCAAACTCCTCAAAGTCAAACTTAATGCCAGCCAAGGGTCATGAAGTTTTGTTATGCAGACAGCTACACACTACGGGGAATCGAAACAACCTCAAGTCCCATTTCTTATTTATGTTTATTTCATGGATGACAAAACAACAGGTAAATATAAGATAGAAAAAAATGTCCAGACATTGTTCAATTTCTTGTACATGAGTGCACAAGTGTAACAGGGCAATATGTTCTGTTTGGGAGTGCTTGTGTGAGTATTTGTATACGCGTATGTGTGTCTGTGTCAAGCGGACATTAACAGGCTGGTGGAGAAACACACTGGCAACAGCCCAGCTCACATCCCTGTCAGTGTGAGGTCCTCTCTGCCCATTCTAACGAGGCATTGTGCTGTGCAGCCCCGTCCCGAGGAGCTAGGCCTCAAGCTGGGCATCCCGAGGGTCGAATCCAGTCGAAGAAGGGATGGAGAGATGGACGGAGGGGAACGTGCTAAGGCAGGGGGTCAGGAAGAGCGATGTGCGTCACTCTACATACCAGGATGGCAGATGGTGGTAGTGTCCCCACCGAACAGGAGGGGGGCCACAACATAAACGTCTTCAAGGACGCATGTAGGAAACGACCTCATGTTTTCTTGTAGTGGCTGGGAGGCTTGTTTCCTGTGACCCTCGTCTAGGATGTGAGGTGTTAGTGTGACGGAATTTCTTAACATGGACGGAGGGCCTTTCCCGGGTGGCGTATTAATATGAGACTATTTCCGTCATACAATGTGTCGAAGACGCAGGAACAACCGGACAGGAACACAAACTATATTGTAATTTTGAGGATATTACGCTGGTGCTATTTTCGGCGAGCAGGTGAGCACGGTCCCCAGGGCGTTCGCGCTGTGCGGCGGGCCATGGAGAACGGAGGGAGGGGAGCGAAGACGAGGGTGAGCGTACCTGTAGGCGGCGATCTCAATGTCTCTGGCCATCTTCTCACTGAGCAGCTCCCTGTAGTCCCCGCAGTGCTCCCTCATCTGGGCCTTGAAGTCATCCAGCTGCTGCCTCATCTCCTCAACACGACACTGAGGGACACACACACACACACACTTGCTATGTAGGTTAAGTGCTACAACACCCGGTCTGTAAGGGGACACGATGGACAATGCTGTCCTGTCCTCTTGCGCTCACCTCCAGCTCGGCGATTTCCTCGTCGTACGCGACTCTCCTGTTCTCGATCTCGTCCTCCAGCTCCTCGCCACAGTTCTCCAGTTCAGCCAGTTCCTTCTCCAAGTCGGCAATCTGCAACACCACGTATGAACCACGCAGCCAAATATGAATCAGTTCCACGGTGGGTGGTGGCATTCCAATAGCATGCACAGCCGAGAGCATTATCGATCGCCGTCTACCAGACCCATGCCCAGGTATCGTTGCGCTGGTAACAGCAGCACCGTGAAAATTGAAGCATAGCAATCTTCACAAACAGTAGAGATAGGAGCATAATGCTGTCGGAGAGCGGAGGAACAAACAAACGGTGCCTCATCCCTCCATCCCTCCCTTCCTCCCACAATGTCTGAGGCACGGGGCCCTGCTGTGAGTAATTACAGCAATCAGAGAAGTTAAACAATTAGCTGTCAGAGACGGATGGGGACCCAGTCTGTCTGCTGCTGCTGCTTCAGGTAGATCAGAGGAGCAGACCGCTAGCGCCAGTAACATCTCACAGGCTGCTGATGACTTCCCAACCAGGCCATCTCCCTGACTCTCTCAATAACACACACACACACACACACACACACACACACACACACACACACACACACACACACACACACACAGAGTTCTGGTCGACCCCATGAGAGTGTGTGAGTGTGTGAGTGTGTGTGTGTGTGTGTGTGTGTGTGTGTGTGTGTGTGTGTGTGTGTGTGTGTGTGTGTGTGTGTGTATAGGCACATTGGTGTCTGCTCTATTAAACACAGCTCTCTACCAGTCTGTTTGTTTGGCCACGTTTGCTCAGTACGAAACCAGACCTGGGGCATTCATCACAGCTGCTGAAAGATAGAGATAGAGAGATAGAGAGATAGAGAGATAGAGAGACAGATACAGGGAATGGGAATGGTTAAGCTAGAGAGAGTGAAAGAGAGAGAGAGACAATGATCATGATGGAAGCAACAGAGCAAATCCAGCAGTCAGTCAGTCAGTTCGTCATGCCTGGGCCACGCTGATCCGGGCTTCGGCCTCGTGTGCTGAGCTTCAGGGAGGAGGGAGACGCTGTTCTGCCTTACGGCTGTGGTTGCCGACGACCATGTTTATTTAAAGAAAGGAGGCCACAGTAATGAGAACCAAACCGCTATGTTTGTTATGGAAATGGTAAGGTGTGGGCTGCGGTCTGACCACTGATGGTTTTGAAGGGTTGAGGTGAGAAAGTGTTACTGTAGCCTGAAGTAATTAGCAAACAGTTTTTTTCCCTGAGTTGACTACTGAATGTCTTCTGAAGCAGCTGGCCTTTTCTTAATAGTTGTTCACTTTTTCGTTTAATAAAGCCTCTCTCTCTCTCTCTCTCTCTCTCTCTCTCTCTCTCTCTCTCTCTCTCTCTCTCTCTCTCTCTCTCTCTCTCTCTCTCTCTCTCTCTCTCTCTCTCTCTCTCTCTCTCTCTCTCTCTCTCTCTCTCTCTCTCTCTCTCTCTCTCTCTCTCTCTCTCTCTCTCTCTCTCTCTGTGTGTGTGTGTGTGGAAAGAGGAGGCTGGAACAAAGACGACGCGTCCGTTTCCACTCTCACCCTCTGCTTTCGAAACCCCCCAGACGGACGCCAAGCGTGCAGAAGAGTTCAGAAGTTGATGAAGGGAGTGCCCGTGAGAGACTGCTCATAATAACGGAGGACAGAGGGGAACATTAAATCGTGTTGGAGCCACAGCCGGAAGCTCTCAACGTCTCCTGCTCAAGGCCCCGCAGTGTAAAGTGACACTGTGGTCAGCAGGGTCTCCCCCCACTCTGCTTCTCCGCCGTCACTCACGGGCCACTCCCCCGCCGCCGCCTGCTGTGGGAAACCATTGGTTTTCACAGTTACATTTGATTTAGGGGCTGACGGTGGATGCACAGCCTGTGGCGGGCTCATTTTGCCCTTGTGAATTTTGGGGAAGGAAAGTAGACAGACGGGAAATGTACTGGAATAGTCAGGAACGGCACAGAGCGATGGGATGTGAAAAATACGAAGGAGTGAACAGTTTAAATAAAGAAAGAAAAAAAGTTAAAAAAGAACAAGAGTGAAAGGTGACTCACCAGCTTCTTCAGTTCGTTGGGATCTGTTATTCCGGCAGCATCTTTGACCTCGGCACCTGCTGCTCCTGCCACCTTCAACTGTGTTCCGCTGCCAACAGCAACCCCGGCAGTGGACAACACACCACACTCGTACTGGGGGACACACACACACACACACACACACACACACACACACACACACATCACACGTTACACTGCCATCCCTTTGGTATTGAGCTGCCAACAGAATATTCAAGGCGTACTTGAATGTTTATTCAAGCACATGGTACTGCAGCTCAATAAGACATGTTTCCATCTCCAGTTCTCAACCTTGGCTAGACAATAAGAGGTCCCTTTAGGTTATAAAGTGCACTTTGAGTGATTAGTGGGAATGCAATCAAAGCCCTCCTTAGCTTGGCATCCTCCCTGATTTCAAAGCGCCCCTCTTACCGACCACATTCTTGATTAAGGGGAACAAATGAGACATGAAATGAGTGGCACGAGGGTCCACAGGTGTGCAGGAGTCAGCCAGCAATCACCACCACGGTTCAATCATTTTGGAATTGAGACAATTGCACCCTGTGAAGCCATAATGGGGGCCAGACACAGACAGGGCCCAGTCCAGCTGGCAGGGTGAGGCGAAAGATTTGAAGGGTGAAAGAGGATGAGAGGAGAAAGGAGATATTGATGAAGACATGAATGGGAGAGAGAGACAGAGAGAGAGTAAGTGGCAGAGCTATGCAGCGAAAAAGTGAGAGCACATTTTGGTCAGTACTCAAAGTCTCTCTCTCTCTCCCAGTGAAGGAGCACTACAGCACACACTCGCTCGGTGCTGCCGAGTAGCCTGGAAGGCGGCCAGCGGTCTGATTACAGCCTTGACCTCGGAATGGGGGGCAGGAGGTGGGCCGACATCCTCCACCCTGAGAGGGTCAGACCCACCGGAGCTGGAGCCTGACCCCCGTGGACCACCTCTCTGCCCCCATAACATGCAAGCCACAGCTGGGGGGAGGGGGGGAGGAACAAAGGAGTTCTGTTCAGCACCTCTGACTCTCCGGTTAGTCCCCACTGTTGTGTCAGGGGGGCGGGGGTGGACCCGACCCAGTAGTGGTGTGGGAAAGCTCCGATTTACTCGGAGACCTGGCCAGACAGGTTCCGTTCCGGTTGGGGCAGTAGACAGGGTCTTGCCAGGGGTGCAGACCGCCTGTCTGCCTGTGTGTATTTGAGACTGGTAGGTAGATTGACTTACAGAAGGTGTTGTGTGCAGATTTGTGCTTGGGCGTCTGGGTAGGAATGTTCACATGCATAATCAAGAATATCAATAATACAGTTTATGCGTGTTGGTAGACAAGGTGTGCCTGTCCTGTACTGTACCTGTAGACTCTCAGCCAGCTGGCAGTAGTACTGCTTGATATCCAAGGCAAGGGTGATGTCAGGGCTGCAGAATTCAACAGCCGCCACTGCTCCAGCCACCCCGTCAACAGGCCCCTCCAGACCTTCAATCCTCTGAACACACACACACACGCACGCACGCACGCACGCACGCACGCACGCACGCACGCACGCACGCACGCACGCACGCACGCACGCACGCATATCCTCAGGTTCTTATGCTCTAACATTCCTATTTATTCTTTCCATATATTCATCATAGGAGGACACTACCGGCTAATCTGCCAAGGGAATATAAGGTGTTTGTAAATGTAAATGAACATCAGTTAATCAAAAAAATGTTTTACTTTGGGAATATTCGTTTGATATTCCGTCACACTTCCCTGACTGTGAGTTATCGAGCTATTCCCTCGGGGAGTGTGTTAAACGCCAGGTCGGTGGCTGCATTGAGAAAAGCATGGAGTGATGGAGTCTCTACAGCCTCTGTAGTCTGGGATCCAATAGCAGGACATGTCTGTCAACTCCTGGTGAGGTTAGCAACCGCTACAGAGGGACGAGGAGACCAGGGTCTCTACAATTTGTCTCTGTCATCATGGGTTAGTCCTGCACAGACGTATATGTGTATTTGCTCTCATTTCTATAGTGTATTTATAAAAACCACACAACATAAAAATGGCTGGAGCATTGATCAAAGGTTTTCTGTTGATCACTCTCAACCCCTATAAAACGTTCTAAGTTATGTAAGTTTCTGGTCATTTCCTGTTTTGGGCTTCACCCGGTCAACAAGTTGACACACCGACGCCTCCTCCTGGGCACAGCTCAAACATCGGGCCGCCAGAGCGCTGCATCCAATGTCTATCCAAGGCCTTTAATCCTTTTATATATTTAATAGGGCAATAAAGAAACTCTACGGACTCTTACCGTGTTATGCAGTGTCTCCATGTTAGCCAGCTGCTCCTCGTAGATGGCCACCTGGTCTCTCAGGGCCAGACACTCTGAAGTCACTACATCCACCGCCTGCAGGGGGCAGCAGTGAGTCGAGTCAAGACTAAATAACCAGTCATAGAATCTCTCCCATACAACCCACCCCCTCCCCCCCATCTCTAAGAAGCACCCTTAGTACCATCACACACACCCTATTTCCCTAAGCAGCAGGTAGACACTGCAATGCAGCGAAGGAAGGAGGAGGTTGGAGGAGGAGGAGGAGGAGGGGGACGACGACGGCGAAGACGGGGCTAATTAGATACAAAAGCCTTGTCTTCCAATCCATTGACCAGCAGGGGTTTTGAGCTCATCCAGCCTTTTTAAGTGCCTGATTAATTGGTGATGAATAGAATTACTGTGGGTGCCTGCATTAGCATGTAAATGCGTGCAAAGAGGCTCCGGTTGTAGAGCTGTGGAGCTTTACTTTGCCGCCAGGCAGGCACACACACGGGCCCCTGACGGACGCCATCGGTAAAGGCAGGCGGTGTGTGTGGCTGTTATCTCCAGGCAAACATAAGCCAGTATTTGGAGCGGTTCTAGAGCTTCACCACAGTCTATGTACTGGAACCAAAACCCCCTCAGATTGGCTCCCTCCCTTCCGTCTCACGCCCTCGTTCCGGTTCCGAGTTTGATTGTGCGCCAACGTTGGATCTACACCCGGTGTCATCTCAGGGTCCTGTCAATCAGTCTGCCACACCATGTTGTAGAGAACAGCAGCCTGCTTAGCTGTGTTGAACTGTATTTTATTCTCCTTCTTTAACCTCCCCTCTTTCTCTCAATCTCTGTCTCTTTTCCCACCGAAACACTCTCCAGCTGCTTCCCATTGACAACCAGAGGGCTTGGCCAGCCTGCCAGCCAGCACATTAACAAGGCATAGTGTACTATCTGCATTACATCTGTAGGGGAGAAGTTAAAACCTGAATGACTGAACGACGATACATGGAAACATGGTGTATTTTACATCTGGGCTTGGCAGGAGGAGTTGGCCTTTGACATGTGTGGCGGGGTAGATGGGTTTGTGGGTTTGTTAAGACTGCGGCTCAGGTTGCGTTGTGGCCAATGTCCCAGCCTGTGGGGCTGGTGGTGATCAACCCCCTTTGGGTAGAGAGCCATAGAATAGCAGCTGTGCCGAATGTTCCTCTTACAAACATTCTGGAAGGAGACAAACCGCCAGGAGAGACTGGGTGGGCATGAGGCGTGCATGGTAATACTGCCATCTAGTGGTGGAAAGAGATTATCACGGCAGCACTGAACCTTCTTCCCTGAGAACACCAGAAAGGTCATGTTTGCAGCTGTTCTATAATCGGTTTAAGGATGAATGGATGGATGGGAGAAAATAAGAAGAGCAGGAATGAAAGAAAGAATGAAGGAATGAAGCACAGTAAGAAAGATCACCTGTCACTATGCATCAGCAGGGTCATGTAAAGCTTATGTACATTAGTAACTAATTCCTGTTCAACGTGACCAAAGGGGCACCTCAAACATTTAGCAGAGAGGTGTAAATATTGTTAAGATTACCTCAGCGACGTCCTGGCGTTCAAGTTGCAAGAGGGTCCTCTGCTCAACCACCTTCTCATGCTCTTGATGCAGACACTCCAGCTCTCTCTTCAGCTCCTCGCTGTCACACAGGATGTCATCCTGCAAGAAGACACACGGAACCGAAAAAGCGATGAGCCTGGGCAAGACTGTAAAAGCACGCTGTTAGCCTCGCTGTCAACTACCCATTAACATGACGTGTATACACATAGCTGACACCCTGTCACACACAGACTCCACAATGTTTTTACCCTCTCCTTCCGTAGCCTCTCCACCACAGCTTCCAGGCTATAGTCTGTGACAGCTATGGTGGTGGAGCTAGAGGAAGCCTGCTGGTCATTCTGCCTGTCTTCCAGCTCCATTATCTGGCACTCCAGAGACTCATTCTCCTCCTCAAAACAACGGGCCTGAAAAGACATGGAGACACAACATGGATTCCATGCGATGTGTCTATTGATAATGACACACGGTGCATTGAGAAAGTATTCAGATGCCTTCACTTTTTCCACCTTTTATATTGGCACAGCCTTATTCTAAAATAGGTAATATTCTCTATTTTCTCGTCAATCTACACGCAATACCCCATTTGACGAAGCAAAAAGAGTTTTTTTGTTTTTAATTGGTGCAAATTTATAAAAAATAAAACTTAAACATCATATGTACATATGTAATCCCAAAGCAGCCCACTTGGAGTTTGCCAAAAGGCACTTAATGGACCCTCAAACCATGAGAAACTAGATTCTCTAATTTAACAAAACTAAGATTGAACTCTTTGACCTGAATGCTAAGCATCACGTCCGGAAGAAACCAGGCACCGCTCATCACCTGGCCATTACCATCCCTGCTGTGAAGCTTGGTGGCGGCAGCATCATGCTGTGGGGATGTTTTTCTGCTGCAGGAACTGGGAGACTAGTTAGGATTGAGGGAAAGATGAATGGAGCAAAATACAGAGATCTTTGATAAACACCTGTCCCAGAGTGCTCTGGACCTCAGACTGGAGCGAAGGTTCACCTTCCAACAGGACAACAACCCTAAGCAAACTGCCAAGACAACACAGGAGTGGTTTTGGGACATGTCTAAATGTCCTTGAGTGGCCCAGCCAGAGCCCGTACTTGAGTTGAACATCTCCGGAGAGACCTGAAAATAGCTGTGCATCGACGCTCCCCATCCAACTAGACAGAGCTTGAGCGGCTCTGCATAAAAGAATGGGAGACATTTCCCCAAAGTGCAGGTGTGCCAAGCTTCTAGCATCCTACCCAAGAAGGCTTGAGGCTGCAATTGCTGCCTCAACGTAGCACTTAGTAAAGGGTCTGAATACTGTAAATGTGATATTTCAATTTATTTTTGTACAAGTTTGCACAGCATTTGACAAACCTATTTTTGCTTTGACATTATGGGGTCTTGTGTGTAGATTGATGAGAAAAATGTAATGTATCAATTTTAGACTAAGGATGTAAGGTAGTAAAAAGCTGAAAGATTTAAGGGGTCTAAATAATATAAATTAGATAATACTACAATACATTTATTTGACACACAAAGTCTCAAATGGAATATAACTGTGTGTAAGATTTCTAATATTACGGTTAGAATTTCATAACATTATATGCACATGTTGGCATCAAAGATTGTCTGATAGGATGATAACGCATCTCTGTCCATCAAAGGCTCACCATTTCAATGAGATTGGCCAGGCGGTCATTGAGAGCAGCTATGATGGTACGTTCTTGGGCATATCGACTCAGGCCCTGTTTGTTGAGTAGCGTGGAAGCCGCAAAGTCTGGAGTCTCACAATGACACTCATGAGCAGTCACACCCCTGAGAGAAGGACACACTGCTCAGTGCCAGCCACAAAGCCCGGCGAAAACTGGCCCACCCTGTAAGGCTTTGTGTAAAGTAAGGTGTGGCTTAAATAGCTTTAAAGCATTGGTCCACGTTTGGTTTCTTCTTTAATAAATCAAACCCAACATTTCCTTTTGAAAAATAACTTAACATGTCACACTAAACAATTATATGTAATGTAATCTAATATAATGTAATTGAACAAAACAATAAGTATAAGTTTTGAATGTTAGTGTGCATTAGTGAATCCTTCCTTGCATTTCTGCCCAACCCATATCAAGATAACGTTAAAGAACATCATTCATCAATATGTAGGCATTTGTACAATAAGAGTGTTTCAACAAAGCACACATCTCATAAACCTGGACACGCCTAATTAACACCAAACATATTTAAGAAAAACATATTTAAAACACAAGATATTAAAATATAAAGTATATCCTAGTTTTCAAAAGAAGTTAAGTGACTGCCATATTCTCGAACCTCTTAGCATAGTAATGCAATTTGTATGATATTTCTAACAAAATTTCCTTTAAATTAACCTTCACGGATGCAGTGTTTGAATCTACAGTTGATACAGAGATACACAATATTGTGCTGAGTCCCCAGGCCCTTTGAGATTGAACACCACTGACCTGGACGTGGCCTGGTACTGCCCGGCACACTGCACGCTGGAGCCTCCGTTCCGACCCCACTGCTCCTGCTCAAACAGCTTGCGGTAGGACGACACTCTGAGCATTGCCATGGCTTTGGATTGGGGTCTTAAACGCAGAGTACCCACAAAGAAGGAACAGCCTGACAAATGGTGGCAGTGAGTCCATGCTGGGTTTTATATAGTAGAAGGGGACAGGAATGTTGCATTCATGCGAGTGTTCTCTCATATGCGTTGGAGCATTCTAACTATAGGACCAAGCATCAGTGATGGAGGATTTCACACACATCTGTTAAGTCATCCATAACAACTCTCCCTTGTTTCCTTTCACCCCCTACATAGTGTCTTAGAGACCAGGCCTAGAAAGAACCTGGCCTTTTGTATTTGTCTAAAGTTGTTGAGAAAAGGTGTTCTCAGAAACGGAAGCTTTTAGTACCTAGTTTTATTTCCATTAAATAAATTAAGAGTATGAAAATAAGTGAAAAGTTGAATACAACAGTTGTCCGAACTTTCCTTTGTGTTATGTACCATAATTACAATAACAGACTGTAAGACAATCAGATGATTGAAGAGTAGACTAAACAGTACATGAGCACAAAGACAAATGAATACAACAGACAAGAAGAACAGAACAAAACATTTAAAAGCAAAGCGGGACAACAATTGGAATTCCTAGTTTCCAGGTAAAAAGTGGTACAGAGTCCTGTCCTGTTGTAGGTGACATTGTGTCAGAACACCTTTTTAAACTATTGGGCTTGTGGCCTTGTGCAGGTAAAAATCCTCCAACAAGCGATCTAATATGACAAATAAAAGGGATTCTGATTCAGCCACTCAAGATGTACTCAACGTCAGTTAAAAGGTTTAAAGATTCTTTCCAGCCTCAGTCATGTTTTGGCAAAGCTCAGCAATAGCTTCAGGCTATGATAACTATGGACCACTGCTGAAGCATGCCGGCCTGTCCCACTCCAGGAATCTACTCTGCTGATGGAAATGAGGCAGTTTAAGCATAATACTAGAGCAACCTAATTTAAACTATAAGCTGACAAACAAACAACAGCATTGACCAAAATCTGGTTTCAGATTTACATAATGTGCTGATTGTGTTGTACTTTCACTACATTTTCTATTGTACTAAAGCCAGGACCTATTTGTACAACAGTAGTATAGATTCCTGGTGAGGAGACAAAGTAAATATTTGGCCAGCTCACTTTCAGACGTCACAATTTGTTTTCCTACTACAAATATCGGTGACAATATTTCTGTAACAGATGCAATTAGAAAGAATTTGATGCTGACAAGATCATATTGAACAGAGTTCCTTGTTTCATCGCGTAACACGTTCTGCAACACCTATAAATTCCCTGTGACGCCAAAAAGATGCGGTAGGCGAAAACCATGAGTCCCTCCGAGCAATGGAATCGTTAAATCCAGTTTAACTTGAACTTATATAATGCAACTGTCATCGCAACTACCGAGTTGAATCCACCAAAATAAACACAAGGCGCCCAATCCTCTTAATGGCCCAAAATAGAGACTGCATGACAGAAAAGGGAAGGAAAACCTGTAAACAAACACAGAAACACATTTACATTTATAGAGCCAACTGCATGGCAAACATAGATGTTCCATGGGTACGAGGACACATATTCTCACCATCAAAGTAACAACGGACAGTAGAATCAAACGCCCATTGAGGCCAAGGGAGACTGGAATACTTTTACAACAGTTAAGACATCAGGACCTCATGGAATGACTCTATTCTTTTCTGATCGACCTGCAAGTTAGTGTGTTAAGAGACTTGTGATGTAGCTCTAAAGGACAAACTGGCTTAATTTCACCTAAGGCGTACAGTTTAAGTGACATTCAATCACAGCACACATTTACAGCTATAAACGGACAACAACAATAAAAGCAAGTGGTGTTAGTCAACCATGAGATTTTGTAAAATGTCCACAACGGTCTCTTAAAAATAGATGAGGGTCGTTGAAACTACACTAGAACTTGGAGGGGGAAAACTATAAAGATGATGCAAAAGCTGTTTAAGGAAACAAATATATAAATAACATTATATTTCTACAGTGGTGATGGCTACTGACAATTCCAATATCTCCCACTATTGTCACCAAGGTCTGACTGCTCCTAAGTGTCCGATTGTCGAGATATATATTTTCAGAGAATAGAAGATCCTCCTGAAATGTCCATCAAGTAGTTCCATCAAGCAGATGCGGTTATATGCTCCTGGAGGGCTGTCTGTAATTCCTTTTTTTTGTGTAATAAGAGAATGAATCTCTTAGCATTTAGGGACATTTCTTTCTTACATTCATAGAGCTCTGCTAGAGGGAATATGTTTTTGGCATTGAGCACCTACAGCAAGGTGCGGTTAAGTTGATAGGGATCAGTTCGGACACTGACACATCACAGACGGAAGGCCGAGACCCTCGGGGTCAGAAAGAAAAAGTGCATAAGCATCCGTCCTGAACTTATTTTCAAACGCGTCCAACCCCAACACGTCAGCTTTACTTTAAAAGCAGGGAACTGGTGGCTTGAGTGAGCGCAGCGTGGTGAGGTATGAGGTACCACTAGTAGGGGTCAGTGAAAGAGAGGGTTTAACACGCACTGTTGTACCGTGGCTGGCCCATTTACTGAATGCATTAGGAGAGTCACACCCAGTTCAAACCAACAGTGTTTCCTTAATTCTGTGTGATTTGCTAAATAAACTCCTTGACCACCCTTCACTCCTCGTCCCCAGCCATGAGGAACCCCAGGATGAAGTCGATGGATCTCTGTCGGTCCGGTGGGCTCTGTCGCCTCACCAGGTTAGGAGGAGGGCGGATGAGAAGGCTAGCAAACAGGGTAGCTGGAAAAAATGGTAATGAGAGATCAGATGTGGCATGGTAAAAAGCTAGTATTATCAAATCAATTGAGAATTTAATCTAAATGTTTTATTGCATTCTCTGTTCGACCGTCTGGCTGAGGACATTTTTAACAGACGTTTTTCAAATGCAAAGATAAAAAAAGTGAACCATTTATAGACCAAACTTGCCTATGAGACTGGCAGTGAGGTTGTTTTTAAGGGAGTGCTTGAGCAGCTCCTTCAGGAAGGCCATCAGGTAGCGGAACACGTTGCGGTGAGCCCGGGGCAGCTGGGAGATCAACTGTCAATTGCAAATGGAAAGCAGTCAGGTTTTAATACTTTGATGTGCATCACATGAAGTAAGACGCTATCTACCAAGGCGTATTGTCTAAAATGACGATCTGCAGCCTGAAAGATTCAATGACCAGAGAAGGGTTTAGGGTATGGGCCAGGGTTGGACTGGGCACCTGTTTGCAGAGGCGGCTATCGTGGGAGCACTCCAGGCAGCGCTGATAGAGCTCGTAGCACACCACCGGCTCGGGCAGGGCCTCCAGGAAGATCAGCAGGGCCTCGGCCACCGAGTGGTTACAACCAGCTACACCCCCACAGTTAGGGAATAAACAGGCAGGGCTTGGGGCAATTGTGTGAAATTGTGTCTCAAGAATGTGTGTGATCTCTGTGTCAGCAGAAGCCATACAAGGGAAACGAAACGCCATGCTAATCATCACATGTACACGCAAAACCTCATGTAATGACTCGATCAACTGAATGCGTTTCATGTTCTCGGAGTGAAATTTTGTGCCATCACAAAGTCTCATGTATGGCTCGGTAACTCATCTGCTGTAAGGCATTTCACTGATCGTGTCTGGGTCCAGGGGAGTCTGGGATGGAGCAGGCATTTGAACAAGGATACGGATGGAGTCTGGAATGGTGGTGTCTAGGCAGTCAAAGATATTCTGCAGCTCCTCCTGCAGCCCCGGGGTCAGGAACAGGTCCTCCTGGAAAAGGGACAGGAGCGGGCTGTAAGGTGGGTTGGGACAAAAATAAAAAGAGGACTCTGCCTCTGCCAAATCAGTCGGAGGTAACGTAAGCTTAACAACGACCAGCCTGATCTTACCTGTTGGCAGGACTTGGTGAAGAGATGGTTGACCAGTAGCCAGATCTCCTTAGGGATCTTTAGGGGCTTGTCCTCGTTTCCGGCACTGTCCACCATCAAGAAGCTCACCTTGGACGTTTCCTGACAGGACACATTACAAGAATAGTCACGTTCGCATGTCGAGCATATCAAAATGAAAAGATAAACAGACTTATCGACAAGTTAGAAATGGCAACGGCTGATAGGAAAAACATATCTGTAATGCATTCCATGTGATAGATAATACCAGAGAGAAATTATATGATTGGTATATTTAGTCTGCTAGGACCTAGAGACTAGGGCTAACACAAAAAGCCTGATCCCCTCCGTAGATAGAATGGCTGCCGTCCAAGTACCTAAAAGAGACTCGAATATCACATTATTTTAGTCCCTCCGAATTGATCTCTGAGAGTGAGCCAAAAATATTCTCTATTGATGTAGTTTGAGACGAACTGTAGTTAGACGAACAGACCTCAGTGTTACCCAAAATCCTCCATTCTCTTATCAACCGGGTTATGCCGTGAGGGTGACCTGCTGTGAAATTATCTTAAGGGTTAAGAGTAGTCAGGGAGTAGGGATGTAAAGGTTCATGGATTAATCAAATCCGTTCGGTACCGCCAAATCCGTTCAGTCAGCATGTGTACTGAACAAATATGCAAACTTTTAAGCCGTAGTTAATTAGGGCTTAATTCGGATGGGGGAATAAAAACATAGGTGCTGAGGAAACATAGGGCTGAGGCAACATAAACACGCTCCCACCCTTAGCGAGTGCACAAAACCAGGCAGAGCGAGCACAGATTCCTGCTTCCGTTGGCTTCAGTCTACATTTCTGGAACATTATGGTTATGGCTTTCCAATGAGTTGTAACAATGATTTGTAAAAAAACTGGCAGATGAAACATTGACATTACGCAAGCATTGGTTAAGGAATGCCAAATTTGTCAGTAGCAATTCGTAATTTAAAGTAACATCACACCAGCCTATAAATCACTGAAGCAAGGAAGAAGCATTCGTCAACGCCGTCTCCCTGCAACATTTAAGCAGCTCCCAACAGCTGAATGTTTGTGTATGTTCTACACTACTACTTTATTCATCAATGATCCTTTAGCTTTAAAAGTATTTATATATATTTTTTTAAATGTTGCAGTACAGAAACGTCATCAAACCATGCGGAAACAACGTAACAAACCAAACCGAGGATTTTGTGAACCGTTACACCCCCACCAGTATGTGTGTGTGTGATTAGATCACTGTCTCTTCTTGTCTTCATGCAACACTACACTACTATGAAAATATAATTATTATCTGCTCATTGATTGCCCTAGGGTTATCAGTCATTGCCTATACCAAAATGTGGAACATATAACATTACAGAAACATATTATACATCATCTTGGGGTGAACACTGTGCTCCTAAAATGGCAGGAAGAGGCCACCCTGGCTCTAGACAAGTTACAACTAGTCGTACAACCAGAGATGGCCTTTTCCACCTCAAAAAGATTTGACACTGATTGACAACACACTGAAGACTTTACCTGATCCGTGAAGCTGTCCTCTCCCTGATCACCAAGCAGCACGCACCCAGAGTAAAGAGTTGAAAAGGAATGATCAAGGCAAGAATGAGAAGCAATGAAGCGAAACATGGAGAAGAGAGTACGCTATATAGTATATATATATATATATATATATATATATATATATATATATATATATATATATATATATATATATATATATATATATATATATATATACTGTATTTATCATCATGGATCAAAAGAAAAGAAGACAGCTAGTGTATTGTATCATGCTCCCACTAATAATTGTTTCCCCAAACTGTTAAATTACACAGGAGCAACGGATTGTTCCTCTGATGGAAAAATTATAGTATTGTACTTGCAAAGCAGAGATAAAGACATAAAATGGAAACCGTGTTAGATAGACAGGTAGCTGTCAAAACAGTGCAGGAAATGTTGGTTAAAAATAGGTTACAGAGAAGCCAGAGTAGCGACCTTAGTCAATTCTTCCTACCCTCCAGGAAACCCCATGACATATAGAGTATGGTAAACAGACTGCAAGTTCCTTATTTAAATAGAACTTTAGTCATACTCTGCTCGTCAAAAAGGCCTTGTCTGAATATTGCCAGAGGAAGCCCCTAAAGCGTCTCTTCGCTGGTAACGAGTTCATAAAAGGACACACCAGAAACTGGATGAAACACTCAGGGTTCCCACATCTTCTTAAACATCAAATTCAAGGACTTTCCAGGCCCAATTCCCTCAAATTCAAGCACCCAACAATTGAACCTGAATCATTCGACTTCGATAACTCATGCACGCACGTAACCGTCACACTTTCTCTAGGCAGGTGGAGACACACATGAAGACAGTAGGCTATTTTCTAACATTAAGTAAAAAATATCAAAAGACTTAAAATTTCTATTCTTACGCAATATATAAAGAAATTCAAGCACTTTCAATGACCCATGTCTATTAAAGCTGCTAGAGACTCGTACCCGGTGGCAGACAGAAGTTGTGTTAAATATTGAGACTTCAAGAGGACTGATCTGAACCGCGATTATTCTCAAATAGACATTACAATGTGTTATCAGAAGAAATTTATTGATAATACGTTAATATGAAAAAAGTTGTCAATATCGGCTTGAATGTCTATTTTCACAAACTTTGAAGGATTTCAAGGACCCGTGGGATCCCTGAACAATGTGCTAGAAAAGACTGAACAGGCCTATTAGGCTCAGTTGTCTTCTTGCCATGGTTAGCAGGGAAAATTAATCAAGGTTACCAGAATCCCACACCTTCGGTTGAAGTAAACGAAAGGTACGAAAAAGCAGTGGCTGTTTGTCTACAGAAGCATTAGTGACAACCATATTTTTCCTCGCGGTCTATGATGTCTAATACGCACTGGATTAGCCGAGAGGTTAGACAGCCATATGTTTCCTTGCAGCACACGGTGAGTGAGTGGAGCCTTACCAGGTCAATGAGCTTGGTGACAGGGATCTCTCGGATGGGCTTCTTCATGCGGCACAGGGTGTCCAGTGAGGTGCCAAAGCAGCTGGGTAGGTAGTTTCCCGAGATGGTGATGAAGAAGTCTTTGCCCCGGTCCAGGTGGAGCACCAGGATGTCCTCGATAGAGTCCTGCCCAGAGTTGAGCAGCGTGACAGAGTCTTTACTGACATACACCTCCAGGCAGATCTCCAGGGTCTCATCTGTAGAGCGAATAAGTGTATTGGAGCCGAGGTAGGAGGACGTCATGAATAATAATCAACATTACAGTAGCTTTACTCACTAGGCTCCAGGAAGCCATCGCTGGGTTCAGCACGGAGCCAGGACTTGCAGTACTGCGAGTCGTTGAGCTTGGGTATGAAGGCAAAGGAGCAGAGGACCTGCCCGTCGTTGGTGATCACAAAACGCTCCTTCTGCAGCTGACGGAACTTGACATTTTCAAAGGTAAACTGAGTAGTGGAGGAAAAAATTGTTTAGGAGAGGAGACAAGCAATCTGCATTTAAGAAAAAAAATGGTTGATATGATACTAGAGAAGAGGACAGTTGAATTCCCTGGTAAAGTAGTCCACTATAATTTCAAACCAGTGACTTGCCTATTTTAAGCATTATTAAAAATACTACAAAATGTAGACTGACTAAAAACATCAACTGAGATAGATAAAATGGCTGTCTTATTAGCAGGGTGACTGGTTAATAAATGAGGCGGACAATTACAGGACAGGGAATTCAACTTCGAAGCGTGGTTGTAGGTGTGCTAAGCTTTTTTTTTCCTCCCAGACTCACTTCTGTCCGGCTGAGAGTTAACGATGGGAGGCAATCGTTCTCCATTCTGTCCAACTTGCGTACGATCTCCTCAAAGACCTTCTTGTGGCGTTGCTCATTTACCACCTTAACCTTTCAAACAAAAAAAAACAAATTTATATTATTCTGGCTCCCAGGATGGATGCCTCCAATAGTAATCATGAATGCAACTATTGTTTTTTATTAATACTTAAAATACTTATTTTACTTATCATGCATTGAGAGGTAGCAGAGCGTCTTACCCCAACACTGAAGAGGGAGCTGACGGGCTTGTGGTCGCTGGTCTGCAGCTCCATGTGACTCCGGTACTTGAGCTGCTTGATGTTGCCGCCCCTCCACAGGATCCTGTCACACCAGGCCGGGACACGGCACTTTCCACTGCAGAAAACACCAGGCGTAGAACGGACATGGACACACACACACACACACACACACACACAGTCAGCTGACTGTTCAGGGACTAAGTTTGTCTAGGGATTCCTTCCATTACGTGTGCAGAACGTTTTATCCAAATTATAGATAAATTAGGTCGGTTTGGGCATTTCAAATTCACTATACTTGAGTGACCAAGATCGATGACCAACTGGTCTAAATAAATAAATAAATCAATAAAATCATTACAGCTACCTCAATATATGCTATAAAACTGTCTGTCAAACATTATTAAGGGAATATGAATAAGCATAGCTAACAGTCCTAATCCTGCCATACCACTTATTATTGTTATTGCCTACTGTTGGTATTGATCCTGATCTATACATTGTTGAGAGCTATTGTAGCGCTGGGTTGGAATGAGATGCAAAGGTAATTTTTCTAAGGCACTTCCCCACATGACGTGACAATAAGATCCAACAGCGCAGCCTACAATAAGCATTATAAAAATGCATGTGTTTACGACTCATTTTTGTGTTGAAAAACAGACAGGCCTGATGAGGTCATATTTATCTGGTCACCAAACTTTTTAAATATTTAGTTAATTAGCTATGCTCATCCCTATAATTAGGAAATGTGTTTAATGACTCTGGAAAATGGGGGGTGGAGTACCAAATGCTTGCGCACACATCTAATCATTGAACCTTTAATGTGTAGTACCATATATATTTAGTTTGAGTAACAAAGGGAAAGCAATGGGAATGCTGTACCTGGAGTCCCATCGGTCCGTTTTGGCGTCATACTTGTACGTCGGGATGAAGTCGATTTCCCCCTCCATGAAGTCTGTGAAGACCCTCTTGGTCTGTCTCTGGACATTCAGCTGTCAACAGAGAGAGAAATACTCTTTGTAACACATGGAGGAGGATGACAAATACGTGATCGGATGAGACGAAAACACATGGCCATGCTATTTGAAGACAGGAAAGGAACTGGTCATCACTAACCAACATAGGAAACATTACAAGAGTATCCAGACCGTATTACTTGGACACATAAGCCCAAACTAAACTGTCTACTATACAATGATAAGAATATGGATACTTCATGTACAGATTTAAAATGACCCTCCCTTACCTGATCATATGTCTGCAGCGCTTTAAGCTCATTTTGACTGATGAGTCGCTTCACCTCGGCAGCATCGTTCAAAGACAGCCGGTAGTTTAAATCTCCCAGCCAAATAACTATACTGGAATACAGAAAGATACAAAATGATTATAACCAGAAGATCAAGTCAGCAAACACGCGCAAATGTTTTACTTTAATGACGCTCTGCTCCATTTGACACAGTAGTACATAGGTTCTTACTCGTGTTTGACTATGCTGAGCGGAGGGTAGTCCAGGAGGTGGAATATCATGCGGGCACAGATGTCTTTGTAGTCCTGGTTGCGGCGCTCAAAATCTTCCACGTGCGCTGCCAGGTGAGAGTTGACAAAGCAGAAGCTGGTGTTGTGGAAAACAAACCTCACTGCTACTCCTCCTTTGTTTCCCTGAAGGGAAATAATACATTTAAACATAGTCATATAAATGTGGCTGGTAGATTAAGGCAACATGGCAAGACATGACTTGTGCTTTACGTAATCCTATCATCAAAACCTAGATATAGCTGACATTGAGGTGAAATATATGGCGAATAAATCTATGAATAAAGTACAATTAATGGGGGAATAGCAGACATAACATTCTTTATGGAGGAAGACTTGTTCTTACCATTTTTCCCATGATGCCAGTACCCACATGCTCGGCAGCCACTTCTTTGATGTGACTTTTGTGCATCTTGTTAACAAACACCACCAGCATCATGCCTACAAGACGAATGACCTGGACCTGCCAACACAAAGACATCCATTGAGGACAACATTCAGCTCCAATATGTCATGCTTTGTCCCACAAGCCAACGCATCTGCATGCTTATGTACTGATTTGACAATAGTAAGGCCAGTGCGTCGTTGAAAGATCCTCTCCAAGCTAAGAAAAGTAACAAGACAAAGCAAAGTCACCCTCTTGTATCTGGCTTTTGGGTGCAGGTTTTTCTCCACAGCCTCTACCCACAGTTGCTCCTTGGAAGAGTCGAGGTAGAAAAAGGCCTCTTTGCTAAGGTCCAGCTCCTGGAAACTACAGCAACAACATGCATGCATGTCATTTTAAGGATCCTTTTTACAGAGCCCCTGACCATACCATGAGTGAAAACCTTTTGTAATTAATAATATTGTGAGTAAATAACAAAATATAATGCAATTTCACTATTACTCATTGAAATAAATAGCTAAAGGTCCTATACTTTAGAGGCCTACAAATATGGTCCCACTGACCCCAGAGCGTAGACATCAGGAGGTTCTGGGTCACAGCACAGCCAGGGCTTTAGGCTGCTGTCTGGGGACTGGCCGTTCACGTTCCACGTTCCTGTGAAGAACCTGAAAAAACCACAACTCAACTCAGGCTTGTGCTCATAAATGGCCAGGGGTCTCACGTTGAGGTTGAGAAAAGGTGTTTCTCACTTGAAGTTCTGGATGTCCACGTATTCCTTCTCCTTTTTAGTGAGGTGGTGTTTGATGAGGTATTCTCTCTGGCCAGCCTGAGTGGAGAACCTCAGGGTGTTGGTGGTGGGGCTGTCACTCCATGAAGGAGACCTGTCTAAACGATCAACGGTCGATCTATACCTGCAGGGACAGAAAGTGGAAAACTAAGACCGAAGTGACCTATTCGAAAACACAGTGGAAAGAACCCGGTCCCTCAAAGTTCCCAAATTTAGAACAAATAAACGTTTAATGGAAGGCAGTGAAATCCTTTGAAAGCCTCTTCCCTCCAGAGACTACAGTATGCACAGACAGACACTTACTCTGGTTTAACAGGAGTGATGAAGGAGCTGTCTTTGTTCTGTATGGAGGGAGCTCTGTCTCTAGGCGTGGGAATAGGGGGCACCGGGTTAGACGGAGCTTGGGAGGCTTTGCGAGGAGGCAGTGGGGGCACAGGGGGCGGTTCCCTGGGGGCTACGATGCGATTCTGCTGGTTCTTCTTCTCTTCCACCTTGAGGGAGCTGTTAAATTTGTCCTCAAAGCCAAAGTCTGAGGCGAGAGAGTTTGGAAGGTCCGGTTTGCCTGTTGAAAATACAGAGATTGAGAGTACAACCTCACTTTGTTTTGTCATTGTATGTAGACAATACCTTCGAAACCTGCATACCTGTCGCTGCCTGATTGGCTGAAGTGCTGTTGTTTTTGTTTGGAGTCACTGCACTGGTGGGTATGGGGGGGTTTGTTGCCTTCAGCCCCCTCTGGGGCCGCACAGGGGCAGGTACCTGAAGGGGAACTGGTGCGACGAGCTCCATCGCTATAGGAAGCAAAATTTTGGATTCAACTAAAACAATGAAATGTACACACGTCTTGATCATATATCATATATATATAAATAAACATACACATAACATACATAACATTTCATCTATGCATAGGTACTTCTCTACTCATGATAAACAGCTATCCACAACCAAACCTAACAAGTGCAGTTGACAGTGCATAATGTGGTCGCAACATTGCTTCCTCAAATGAACTAGTGTGATAAGATTACACTCCCTTAGAAAACATCGCTGTATTATGAGCCTTCCTATCCTGTTTCTATTGATAGTTTAAATGCAAACAAAGAGCATGACAAGAGTTGAGCAACACCCACAGAACAGTGTAGGCCTCTTACTAAGCAACAATAAAAAAGGGTGGTATCTGCTCTGGAGCGCCTTACAAATACTCCAGGGTGTCGTACAATTCAAAATGCACTGTGACCTCATCGTTACAACTTCCCCAATCATTAACCAATGACTCAAAGCCAAGTGCTAGTAATAATGGTCAAACGAGTTTTACAAGTTTCATTGTCAGCTTGAATTGGCTAGAACTGGCTAAGACGTCAAGTAAATAGGTCTCTATTCAGACATCCTAACCCTTCATAGCTTGTGAAAACTGAGATATCTTGAAATGAAAAACATCAACACATGGCATTTGTTTGGAACTACAATACCAATACCTATCGCCCATAACTTTTTCTTTTAAGAAATTCCAAAGAGGGGGTCACCAACCACAACGACTAAATCAAAACACCAATCTAGGGGAGACTAAAAACAGAACACCAACAGAGGACTGCAGGTACATACTCCGGTTTCAGTGACCTGTCCCGTCACCTTCAAAGGTGCATTTGACCTCAAACATAGCTGGTGGAAAGTTCCCAGCAGTGTGCATGGCAGAGAGAGGACATGGCAAATCAGGGAGCACTGTAAGCCACCCTGGGTAAATAAATGTTGAATGAGTGGATGAATAATAAATGCGGCAGGAAGGCTGCTACGAAGTGGTGGTAGTAGGGCGGTGTATGTCTAAGCCTCACCTTGTTGTTGGGCTCTCTTCACCTGGGAGAGGAACTTCTGGCTGCGTTCATCGTCCTGCAACTCCAACAACAGTTCTGGGGCTCCCTCTCCTCTGACTCGTATCCTTACGTAGGCTGCGTGGGAACACACACACACACACACACACACACACACACACACACACACACACACACACACACACACACACACACACAGTGAATGTCTATGTCTGCAATAGAACATGTATACCCATAAAGATGTCTACTCTGTCTTTACAATGAGAAGAACAGTGATTTAACCACAGTGAACAAAGTCAGCACGCTCCCAGGCAACTCATGACCGACTTTTGCTACTAAATAAAGACGCAGACTGGAACTTGGCTCTAAGAATGTTCAAAAGAATGTAGCCAAATGTTATTTCTTTTCCAATTCAATCTCTTAGAAATGCTCTCCTGTTTTCATTTTTGCATTGCTAAAGTTTTTCTAGTATTCAACTCCACATTTATAATGTCCTTGTCAGTGATGACAGCTAGCAGGGGCACCTCTGAATTTTATAGTTAATGGTGCACAAAGCAAAAATAGTGACAAACAGATACAGTACCAGTCAAAAGTTTGGACACACTTACCCATTCAATTCAATGGGAAAGTGTGTCCAAACCTTTAACAGGTACTGTATATATAGCTCCTACATACAACATTGTTGGATTTGGATTTAAAACTGTGAAGCATTAATAAGGTGTGGAGGAAGATGGAGGTTTACTTACCATCTACTGGGAAGTCAATGAGAAGAGCCTCTTCAGCTTCTGAAACAAAGTGAAAGCGAGAGATATGACATAGCAGGCAACCAGTTCAAATTCCACGATGGGAGTCCTCTTATGTAAGGAGTTTTAATAGGCTGTAATTATTCAAAGTTTACTTTTAAATCTGGTTTAGTTGAGTAGAAAGGAAATGCAAAACGCACTTTCACCCTCAATTTATAACCCTGAAAAAACAGGCTTTCAATCAGCAAGGGTTTTATACACATGTCTTGTGTTATTACAATAATCTTGTGTGATATTTCAAAAAGCCAAAAGACATGGTTTGGAATTGTTGAGTAATAACTAGATATGTATAGATAAGGGTGACTTCCTTCGGTTATGATAATGAGGATTTACCTTTCACTATCTGGAAAATACTATTGATGGGAATTGACAGCTGAGGTACGGGACTGGACACAACAGAATCTGGATTTGCCAAAACACCCAACCTAGAAATAAAAAAGTTTGAGTTGATCACAATACATAGCCTGATCTTAATTCAAATGGATCAGCACCAGATAGCCTAAGTGATGCAGAAGGTAATGAAGGTTGCATTGCAAGCCCAAACTTTGCAGACTTTGCAGCAGCCATGGCAAAAGGGTCAACTTCTGCACTACATGTCCGCACTTTCTTTTTGCATAACAAGAAATCTGACTAATCAAGTAGTGGTATTTCAAATGATTCATCCCTGCTTCACTGAATATGTCAGAGGCACTTCCATGGATGTTGAAACCGTCTTAAGTCTACAGCTACACCAGCAAACAAAGCCCGAATCTAGCTATCAGAAAACCTTTTCTGCACACACAATTCAAGTATCTTATCACGTATTTTCCATTAAAGAAAAAAATATTTTTACCATATCAAACCAAATATTTGGGTAAAAGATTAACATCTGTTTTCAAACATCTTCAAACCATAAGGACACAGTATAAACCATGGAAATGTGAGTTAATTAATTGTAATGGTGTCATAGCCTTGAATGTATAGACTGCAACAGCTAGAAGTTAACACCTGGTTCCATCCACGGGCCATAACGACTATTAGAGCCATCATACCCGCTTAGCATAGATAAACAATCCGGACTCAACCATTTGAATGGAGTTGGTCTAGCAGGGAGTTTGGGTACTCATGTGAGTCTTATTAGTCTGGGACATAGCGGTGAAATTCAGGATAATGGGCAACGCACTGGCTGGCCCTGAAGAAAATCAATCTCTCTCTCTCTCTCTCTCTCTCTCTCTCTCTCTCTCTCTCTCTGCATTGGAGTTCGACTGCACACACAAACACAACATAGAGTTTCAGCTACTGCTCATTAACTATGGAATAACCATACACAAACGAAAAAAGCAAATGAACATTGAGCATGTGCTGAGTTGAAACGGGTACTTCTCTTCAGCCAATGCAAAAGCTCAGGTTATTTTTCTTAAAACACTGTCTCATCTAAGGTTGTATTCATCTAGCATCTGAGTGCATGGCACAATGGAAGCCAAAGTCCATTATATGACCATAATAACTTTTTAATTTGATAAGACATATTTATCCGATGCACCTTTCAGTGTAAAGATTGAACATCATCTATAGGTCAATGGTTGTCACCCTAAAGTGACTGTTAGGACATATTTTCAAATACTTACTTAAACTCTCCAGAGCGCTCAATCAGTGAAAGTAGTCTAGGCTCCTTATGGCCAGATCTCAGTTCCTGACCTTTTACAGTGTGAGAGCCACAGTCAAGGAATCATCAGTATAATAACATTAACAAACAAACTAGATGAATAGACGCTGCATCAGGTCTAACTAGCCACACGGCCTTATGAAACCATTGCATCTACCACTGCCAGTGACGTTTTAAAAGGAGTTTGTTAGCTCAAGAATATTTACTTAAGCATAATTCTTTCCATACCCGTTTTTTTTTTGTTTGTTAACCTGAAATAATGTCTGTGTAGTAAGAAGTAGTTGACGTAGAGAGTAGTGGGTTACAATTGAATGCCAGTTGTTGTCAGTAAGATTCAAGAATGTCTGGTGTCAGCGTGAGTATAATAATAACGCTGGTTAGTCTCAATGTCTAGCTAGTTATCTAGCTCTACCTGAAATGCCGTACTTCAGCTGAACAAAGAGGCAACTAATCAACGTTAGTTCTAGGCAAACCAAACAAGTTTTCAGAAATTCAAGCTGACATAGGATAAAACATGAAAGTAGCTTACAAGTTTAGACTTGTTTGCATGATGCTAAAGCTAGCTAGCTAGCAATCAAAACAAACAAAAATAGTCAAAACACATTAAACAAAGGATATTCCCAAGCATTGCTCGTTACTTATTCCAAAGGCCGAAGATGAATCCATTACGACTCCGAGTAACTTTCAAATATTAAAACGGGTTGTTACACAACGTTATTTAACGTGTTATTGCTACAGCATTGACAGCTGAGCCGAGCTAGCAAGCTAACATTAGGCAGCTGAAGTTAAATCCTAACCCAGAGACAGCCTTCCGGGTAACAGCTGACTGTGTCACCGGCGTTCTGCCCTGCAGGGTGGGGAGCTGCTGCTGCTGCTGTGCTGCTGCTAGTGTGGCACTGCTAGTAGTACTACTGCCAGACCACGTAGTAAGTACTAGCTAGCATACTGGTACTATGAGCGTTCGTTTTTATCTTCTGACGGAAATCTTGTTGTGTTACGACGTCTTGTCTTAATACCTTTCTCAATCCGAAAGTATTCAGGTGGTAATTCTACTTCTAAATGCTAACACTACAACCAGTCTAACGTTACAGCTGTGTGATCAGTGTAGCCCAAACAAAGCTACAGTTTAACCGTAAACCAGCCGGGACTTGGCCAGGCCCCGACCGCTAGCGACGCGTTAGCAAGCTAGGCTATCTTCAGGCTGTGTAGAGTAGCGAAGGCGTTCATGTTCCGTAACCGCAAAAAGAAGTAGGTGGAGTTCTGCTCTGCAGTCTGCATTCAGCCCTCCCATCTTCTTAGATGAGTTGGTAAGAATCTGGAGAGAGCGCCGCCATCTGTAAACTTTGCATAGTGGCACAAAACATAGCTTTCAATACAGACGCTGTAGGAAAACTGACTTGTTAACGAGTAAATCTTTAATATAACAAAAGTCATTCCAAAATCACTTAAATCCGACTGGGCAAGTTAATGCATGGCAAAAACAAGGGAAATTACATCAAATAGGATGTGATATGAACGAACTTGTGCGTCATGTGCTAGCATTTTTATTTGTGTCATCAAAGTTTTGCAAAGATGCTACTGATAAACTAAGCTGTCTGACAAATTACTGACAGTAACACAAGTTCAAGTTAAATACAAATACTATTAGCCCTTACAAACAATGTTCTGTATAAATAAACTGATATAATTACAGATTCCCATGGTCATGAGTTGTGTCACAAATTGTGGGCCCCAATCATCACAAGATAATCCACAATAGGCCAATACCCAAACCATTTTGGGACCCCATATATAGCTCAAGGCACCCTTTTTTTTACCTTTATAAACAGCATCTCGGTCATACAGTGGTGAGAAATTGGAAAGGCCACATTTCTTATCAGTTCTCTTCTTTATCAACTGTGAATTAATGTTTAGGCACTGCAGACCTTGATCTTATGAATGGCATAGGGACTGGAGTTCCGATGTGGCCAGATGTCTCCGTTGGGCAAGTCCTTTTCCCTTTGCACTTCACGCTCCACCATTTCCACACTCATTATTGATGGACTTAGTATGTCCGCTGTGCGGTAGGATTGTGTGAGGCGGCGGAATGAGGAGGCATCTGAGGTGTCGTCGTCATAGAGGTCCTCCATGAGTTCCCGGCGTTGCCTGCGAGAAGCTTTCAGCTCCTCACCAATCTCTGACACCAGGTCTTTAACGTCCCTCACAACTGTGGAGCGCAGACCAAACAGACAAAGCAGGAAGACCAAGCCAGCACAGATACCGGAGACGAAGTACAGAGCTACTCTCTCTGGGAGACCTGGAGGGAAAAGATTCATTGTTGGGGTAAAGCCAGCTTCAGTTTATTTTTTCATCAAGAGTTTTGGTTTTAAGTTTCTATTATATGTTTGGTGATATCTTGACACTGAATATTTGACTACATTGCAAATCAGCAGAACCCTTAACTTGAAATCCACATCCGGCAATATAAACATACCCAGTATTTTGTCAAAGATTTCCAGTGAATTCGTAAAAAGCACATTTTGAGGCCTGGAAATGGGGCCAGTGTACCATCCTCCTGCAGATGAGAGTGGGCTATGCTCAGTAGCCAATGAAAATCTTCATGGAGCAACGCTCTATAGCAGTGTCTTGTTATAGTTGTTTGGAACAAAAATTGGTTAATAGTTAATAAAACAAACCATAGAGATTGTCTCTTACCATGTGTGTAGTCTGAGATCAAGAAAGGGTCGGTTGACCCACGCCCCACATCCTCCAAGAGATATCTAGGAACTATTAAACAAATTGCTAAATGTGATATTGCTTAATATGACAAAGTCAAGTCAAATTACGCTGTTTTAACAGCAACCGTCTCCACATCCTACTGTGTACTGTTACTCACCACATGTGTATGACACTCGCAGATGCATCCGGGTCCCAGGGAAGCAAGGGTCCCCAAAACTGTGAATGTCTGCCAACACTGAGCAGTTGGCCTTTCCATGACACCTCCGAGACACCTTTCTCAGGGCCGAAGGCGACAGACATTCTGCTAAACCAAACATTCACTATTAAAATATTGTAGCCTCTTCTTATGCAGTAGCATCATTCAAAAGCCATATTTTGTCTACAGAGTAACTTAACACATAACATTTCATAAAGGCACAGTATTACTTTTTTATGCTTATATAATACACATTGTTTTATCCCTATGGTTGCACTCAAGTCTGGTGGATCAGACCAATGTCAGAATGTGGTGCTGTTTCCTCTGGGCAGTTGGGACTCCCATGCATCAGGTGTCCAAATGAAGCGGAGTAGATAGCTAGGACAGTGTCATTCTTACACACTAGGCGCAGACGCTCATTTTCACACACCAGCCTAGTACGGTGGTGCTCTGCGAGAGAGAGAGAGAGAGAGGGGGGGGGGTTGGCTTAATGCGCTACAGTTGATCAATTTAAGTCAATGTAATCTGATACAGTATCTAAAATATACAATTTCAAGCTTTTACCTGGGCGGCATTTGTAGGATACTAGTAGGTACTTGCTGGTGAGGGGACAGGGATCTGGTCCAAACACAGGGCTAATGGCGGGAATCTGACAGGAACGTTGATCCTGACATTCTGATAATACTTTCTGCATAACAAAATAAAAAAGTATGACAAAGAAATCATACATACCACACTAATTTGAAATAATGGAATGATATAATCTTTGCCGATATTAGGTAGCCTTTTTAAGCCAGTATTATTTGTTTATTACGCTTGTGGTCATTTGTAATGTGAGGATAACTTCTATTATGTAGCTTAAAATTACAATTGCTCTCTAAATGCTTTACACCTTTATTAAGTAATGATATCAAAGTCAAGAAGAATATCCCATTGACTCATACCATTTTTAAACACCCCCTAGTCTTATTGTTTTTAATAGGTTGTAGCTCACAAAATAAGTTGGTAGTGAGCTACAACCTGTTTAAAACTAAGAGACTAGGGGGTGTTTAAAAAAGTCCTAACAGTCTTGTACCTCCATAGCAACTGTCGAAATGCAGTCAATATTTTCCTCCTTGGTCATGTTTGTGTTAGGTGAAGGACATAAATGATTGCTTGGTACACGACGTCCGTAGAATGCTGACAGAACAGCTACAGAAGTTTGAGAAGGACACTTCATAGTTAGGGTGTCTCCATCACAAGCATGTGCTGTGTGGTTCTTCAGGATGGAGTGAAGGTACACTACAAAAAGGGAGAAAGTATTAACATTTTTGTTTGCCATTATGCACTTGTCGATGCCAAATCACAATGAAAAGCCAACAATGTCACGCTGACTGGAACAACTCCCTGTCGTAATCTAATCTTCTGGGAGTGGTTTAATTTATTCTTATCACATGTTTGAATGTTCTATCTCAAAATAATTGAATGGCATTTAAAGCAGAAATAAAATATGACTTCACCAGATGTGTAAAGCTTTAGTATGTGAAGCACTTCAAATTTTTAAGTATTGAATTATTTGTCTTGGAACCTCATGTCCCTCTTGTTGTCTTGAAATTTACTATCATTCTTTGACCTTGAGGTCAATTTGACCCTGGCAATTTCAAACTCCAGAACATTATTGTTATCTAAATTGTTAACCAAGTTTATGTGTCTGATACTTTGTCTCTTTGTGGACTACATACATCATACGTGACTCCCCCAGTCCCCCTTATACAATATTAAAGTTATTGCAGGAAAAATATGTTCTCCTTCCCCATGTGTTGTGAACTATAATACTACATGCATGGTTATGTTAGGTGCGGGCCCTAAAGTATAGAGACGTTTTTTGAAGATTATAAAATTGTTTTTGATGGTGATTGAAATACCAGCCACGACCATCAATACAAATCTGTATACATTTTTAATATTTATGTTTTATATAAAGCTAAAACATAATTTGACCTATCTATCACTTATAAATGTGTATAACATGTGTACAGGACATTGAAAACATATCATGTTAATTTTATGTTTACCAGGTTGTCCCCATTAAATTAAGAAAAGTGATTAAATATGAAACAAAACAATGATGTAAATATTTTAGTGAGGGATGTCAAGTTCACCCCAAATATAATTTGTTCCTCAAGTCCCTCAATTATGCAGTTACTCACAAAATACTGAGTCATAAAAAAAGTTGTTTATTAATGCATAGGACAACTGGATTGTAATGTGTGTTTGCCTTGCTGCCTATTGTGCCTGCTGTCCCTGGCCTGCATTATTTTATTTCGTGCCAGCTCTGCTCTTTGCATCTCACTGCTAGCTCCTGGGAGCTGCACCAGAGTACCAGGCTCTCTCACACAATGAGCTATTGTTAAACGCACACACACACACACACACACACACACACACACACACACACACACACACACACACACACATATATATATACATATGTATATATATCTCTCTGTCAAAATCAGAGGGGTTTAAAGGCAATAGATATAGGTTCAATGAGATCGTTACAAGCATTTTAAATTACTTTTCCCATTCTCATTTGAAGATACCATACCTTTTTTGCATAGTTTTTAAATAACATCTCTAAAGTAAGCTCTTATGAACAATGAAACATTTTCAATATCTTCCTAACCCTAATTCTGATCTTTCAGCACAAGCCACTGCAGCTGTTTGGGCACAGGATGTGTGTACAGTGTATTTAAAGAGCTTCCTTTACACAGCCTGTGCTGCTGAGTGTGACAAAACTAGTGTTCGTACACGTTTCCATTTTCTACTAAAACAAATGTAAAAACTCACCAGAGAAATCAGGAACGCTGCATGTGGTTTGTGTTTTTAAAGCCAAAAGAAGAGATAAAATGCAGCTAAATCGGCAGAATCTCCAGGAAACTACCATTGTGCACATCTTTTAAAAGAGACCAGTAGGTTTTGGAATCTTGAGGTGTTTGGCTCTTTAGTCACTGTCGTCAATGATGGTATTGTCTCTCCCAAGGAACAGACCTCCTTTTGATGGTAAAAGACAGTAAACAGCTCTGGAAAGAGCTCAGAAAAACTGGACTGCTGAACATGAGTTGGATGTCAATGTGTTCATGTTATGTGTGTGTGTACAGTTTGTCTCTGTTTGTGAATGTTTTGTTAAAGTTTATACATGTAAGGATGATCAAACTCAAATACATCAACGATAAAACAACTGCTTTGGTTCACCACAACTCGTGTGTGAAATGAGACGGAAAATGTCAACTGGTCCTGTTGATGGAGATATGATACAGCTTTTCCAGAGGGGTGACTTCCAGTTGTTGTGTTTCTAATGGAGATACGGTCCTCCATCTCCATGTGATAAAGCTTTCCTTTTCCTTTGTGGAGGGGGAAGTGGGAGGTCAGTGACTACAGGAACACATTTTCAGTGGCTCATTTCCAGGAACACTTTTGACTTGTCATGTTATGCCGGTGGTTATTGTTTTTTACCATTATGATTGTGATTGAACTGTTTCACCCCAGGTACCCCCGTCATTTTTTTCAACAGTGATTTATGTAATCAAGAACAGTATCAATGAAATATGATTGGAGAGGCACAGTGAGGTATTTATGAAGTGGGAGTTTTCATTGCATTTCTAAATGGCTCTCCAGAACTCCACAGCACCCATACTACACACACTCCCTACCAATGCTCGGAGTAAAAAATAAGTCAAAGGGCAGAAACTCTTCTAAGTGGACAAACAATTAAAAAGTACGGCACAGTTTAATGTCCACATTCAATCTATGTAGAGAATCATGACCTTCGTTTGTTGGAATAAAATGTATTCAGCCTCACACCCAAATATACATATCATTCAAACACCAAGCACCTCCAAAATATTGTGAATAGAATGACTAAGTCTTCCAATACACTCCCTGAATGGTATGACTACTCATTTGGAACTGAGGGGCTGTGCCTGACACAAACATGAGCCCAGTAGAGGGGAGTTGAAAGGGAGGGGAGAGAGATGAGGAATTTTATAATTGCACAAATATTTGGCCATGGCCAAATGTGCGTTTCCTGTTGCGGGCAAGGGTTATTTATTACTTTCCAGAATTTGTTGCCATGTCATACTTTTATTTTTCTTTTGTTTTTCTTGGGCAGATAAAGGATAGGAGTGGTGATCTGTGTTAGGCACTTTAGGAATATGTGCAAAATCCTTGTTGTGTCAGGATTAAGTGTTCAGATTGTTTGTGTTCAACATTTTTATTTTCAGTACAAAATACAGCATCAAGAAAGGAAAGAAATTCAACCTGTTTTTTTAAATAAGAAATACAACATATTACTGTATCGAAACAGATGCAAAATATGTTCCTGTTTTTTACCAGAAATAGTGCCAAAACAAATATTTTCTTTGCTTAACTTTCCCCACCCAATCCAGATGTCTATGAGAGACTGTTGGGACATCAAGGGGACTCTCCCAGTATGACACAATGGTTCCCTTTCGTAATTGTGATAAAATTTATTTTGCAGATACAGTACCATGTGATATAAAAGAATAGTGACTGTCCCTAGTCTAGCATGCATTTTTTGCCATTTGTTGATGCCATTTATTGATTAATCTTTTATTTAATGACACACTTAATTCCATTTAGAATGCAATAATAAATTTTTTGCTACTACATAAAAAAAATTATTTGATTAGACGCTTTGCATTCATGTCAGCAAATAATTTCTATCATTACTTAATCTAAACTACTATTTGCAGTTTTTAGAGTGATCTAATGGCATGGCTGTATGCTTTTAGTCACAAGACGATCTTGTTATATTGTTTAACTAACCATTATGAACCGGAGTGTAACTATTTTAAGCTCTGCTCACAGTTTTTGGCACTGCGTAAATATATGTAGGAGAACCCCGCCCAACTATTGGTCCTCCCTCCCTTCTAAGTTAAAGCATGTTTAGAGCAATTGCTTCCAAGGATCCCTTAGACAAAACACACAAGCCCCAAGGTCCTGCATCTCTTCCTGGCATTTTCACACCAAAGGCACAAGCAATCCTTATCAGCGTCAACTTCCATTCTCTTGGATCTTTCATCTTTGAGGATCATTCATTCTGGTTTCGGGAGAAACTCGAAAACACCAACTATTTGTGACTGAAAACAGCATTTCTTTTTGGACATGGCACTCCGACAGGACTCTGAGAAAGAGCCAATAATTGAGCTCTTCATTAAGGTTGGTTTTTGATTCATGCTTTTGAATATATACTTTTAAACTTTCTTGAAAGCAACTGAAAAGGTTAGAATTTAAGGTATACTGACACTTTAAATATATATATATATATATATATATATATATATATATATATATATATATATATATATATATATATATATATATATATAGTGTGTTGTGAAGACATGAAAAATGTCTAATAAAACTATGCTTCACCACAGCAATGCCTATTTAAGTGCATGGTTCCCATTTGAATACTTTAACTTTACTGGAATAGTGGGGGGTTTTGGCAAGACAATTTTTAAAAATTGCCCTTTTGTGTCAGCATAACCTTACGTTAACACCAGCTTCTTGAAATTGTCCATTCATTTAATTTGATTTGTTTTTTAGGGGGGTGTAGAAAAGTAAACACTTTCAAAGATTTCCTGCTCACTTACCAGAACTCTGTGTTGTAAATGGACAGAGATCTATATCATGGGCACTAGGAATCAGAGGGTAACTCTTCATAGCTGGATGTTAGATACCAAAAACCACAGAAGCTGGTGTGTGTTCTTGGTGAGTCAGAGTCGGTTTTATCTGTGAATTCTGTCAGCAGACCGTAGACACCATCTTATCACTACGCACAGAAGGTGCAGTAGCACACTGGGAACCCCTGGCCCCACGCCTGCCTAGACACACCCAAACACAAACATGCACGCATGTGACAGCAGTTCACTTAATAAGATAAATAGCACACCCATTTGAAATGCAAGCAAAATATTGAAAAAATCTCAAGCAAACTAGAATTTCAAAGAGCAAAATTATAGACTGAGTAAGACATGTTCTTGCTAATCTTGAATGAAATCATAAATCTATAAATTTTTTCATTTGTCACTGTAACAGATACCATCATAGTCAGTCACACTAGTGTATTTAAAGAAGCCTATCCTAGCACTGCAGGTGGTGCTATCAGCATGCTGTCATGTAATCCAAGTGTCGATTAAGATGGGGGACTGGATGTCGAAGACCGCTATCTTCCTCTCTAGTATGGTGCCTCATTTCCCTGCTTGGAGAACAGGTCCTTAAAATATCCAAGACACTCCCATTACTTAACATTTTATTTGTTATTGAAGAGTGAATGTTAGGGAAGGACGCTACATATCTTACCTTAACTAAGTACTTGAGAAATATCGGTTCATTCATATTTTCTGTTTCTTATTTAGGCTGGCCACGATGGGGAGAATGTGGGGAACTGCCCATTCTGTCAGAGGCTTTTCATGGTTCTCTGGCTAAAAGGAGTCAAGTTCACAGTGACCACTGTCGACATGAGGAAGTAAGCCCCCCTCCTGCCACCAACACACTTCCTGAGCATCTGGTTGAAGGGTTTTTACTGAAAAAATCAACTCTTGTAAAAATCCAGGTGGATAAGGATGTTTTTCAGAAACCCAAACAATTTCTTACTGTTTAACCCAGAGAGCGTGATAGAGATGTTGGGAGTAGCTATTAAAGCCACAGTGTTTGCCAATGAAGAAAGAGCTATGTGTTGTTTTTGAAAAGCACCTTATTAATTGGACCTTTCACTTGACTGCCAGTGAGCAAATAAGATCAGGAAGCATTGAAAGGATGCTGATAATTGAGTGATTCAGAGCATTCAAATATGGCCCCTGTTGGAGTTCACCACACCCATACTAGTGTTTTGTAACAAGGTGCATCAACAGGCACGGTTTCAATCATTAATCCAGTGCCTTGCGATATTTGGATGACTTTAATTATACTGTATAAGACCACACGTTCTTTCATTGTCCCTCCCTGTTGTCAAACCTACTATTATGACCCATCCATTTAGGAAGCCAGCAGAACTGAAGGACCTGGCTCCTGGCACCAACCCCCCTTTCCTTCTCTATAACGGCACCCTCAAGACAGATTTTATTAAGATTGAGGATTTTCTGGAGCAAACTCTGGCCCCTCCAAGGTATGTTGGATCTATTGGTGTATAGCTACAGGAGATAGAGAAGTGTATGACAGGCCAATTCTTTAAACAAACTCGCTTTACGTTTTCTCTTGCCCCTCCACCAGATATCCCCACCTCAGCCCAGTCAACAAAGAGTCTTTTGATGTGGGCGCTGACATTTTTGCTAAGTTCTCTGCTTTCATCAAGAACAGCCCTAACAACACTTGTAAGTTTAACAAGTAATGTAGAAATGTTCTTATCAGTATATACTGTATATTGATATATAAATTACATTTAAAAATATTTATCAAAAGCATCATTAACCTAAAGTAATATTAACTATTTGTGGCTTAAAAACTACAAGATATTTTCACAGTGAAAGAAAAATAAAATATGTTAAATATTTCTTCTTACACATTAATATCTGACTTTACAGACCACGAGAAAGCCTTGCTACGTGAATTCCATCGTCTGGACGTCTACATGAACACTCCTTTGCCTGAAGAAATCGACCACAACTCCAGAGAAAACATCACAGTCTCAAAGAGGAAGTTTCTGGATGGCAATCGTCTCACTTTAGCAGACTGCAACCTGCTGCCCAAGCTACATGTAATCAAGGTTGGATTCAGCTTAAATACTAACAAATATTTGCCAGGGGATGCTATTCTTAGTACATGGGAAACGCAAACAATAACTGTATTCATACCTTTATTCATAGAAAGAATTTAAAGGAAAAATGTAATTGCCAACTGTGACTCTACTAAATTAGACTACCCAAACTAATATAAGGCACAACTTTCATTTTTTCATAGATTGCAGCCAAGAAATACTGTGATTTTGAAATCCCAGCTCAGTTCACTGGAGTTTGGCGGTACCTTCAGAATGCCAATGAAAGAGAGGAGTTCACACAAACCTGTCCAGCCAACATCGAAATTGAGAAGACATACTTCAATGTGGTCAATAAAAGGAATTGAACTGAAGTTACTTCCTACATACCCACTGTGTTGTGGATAATATATAGGTGTGGATGATATAAAGAATACCTTGAAAATACAAAGGCAAACCACAAAACAAACGCTGCCCTCTTAAGACTGTTGAGTATGAGATCATGGATAATTTAAGTTTCTAACATACTTTTTTATTTTATTTACCAGCAAATAGTGTTTGTATGCCACCATATTGTCCAAATATACAATAAGTAATTGATTTGATTAAGCTTCATCTTAATGCTTTGTCTATTTTGTTAATATATCGTTATTACATGTTGACTTCAACTCAACAATATTGTGAGTTTACTTTATATATGTTTCATCGGATAAAGTAGGAGGTAAATTAAAATCTTGTTTCATCCTAGTCCCTGCAGACAAGCAAATTATATTGTTACTATAGTTATGCTGTAAATAATAAGATGAAGTAATATAGTTTTACGAATTGTACAGAACGATGATGTCAAATTAAATGTAGATTGCAATTTTGACTTCGGATTCAAGATTTTGCATTTTGTGTGTTAGGCTACGGGCAGCCTGGTTACTAACTTAACTTACAGTACATAAATGTGTCTATGTGGCCCACTACTAGTGACAAAGTAGGTTTTCCAATCAAATTCTTTCTTGTGATAGATTTCCTTTATTATGGTCATCTTTGCAATACTTTTCTGATTCAAAAATATATACGATACATTAGATGAAGGTTATATGTATAAAACAATATGCACATTGACTTATTGGTGTCAAATTAATATTAAATCGTGAAACAAAAAGATGAGAGCCGCAAAAAATCAAGAGGTGGTGCACAGTGCCAGGAAAGGTAAACATGTCTCTTCTCTTCATCCAACTTCAGTTCCTAGTTTGTTACACAGTATTTCCAGAAACAAGCTGTTCAAGGGAACAAATATTTTGACACATTTGACAAATACCCATTCTTGAATTGTTCTACTAATAAGTCATATCCTAGTTGCATCCGGGTAGAATGAAACAAAGCTTTTTAACAAGCAAAAGGACAATCCTTTGTTAAATATTGCCTGAACATATGCAAACAACGTATTACAGTGTAAAATGGAGGTAATGCATTGTTAGCAAATTACTTTAGTCTCCATTATTTTAGGTAAGCTTTATTTACACAGGGAAGGTATGGTAGTCACATTGTTTCCTGATAGTATCACTCACCTCTCTTATTAGTTTTGGGCAAGTTCTGCTCTGATCGAAGGAATCCCTGAGAGCGAAATGTTTCAGCTGCTGCCAGTTTCAATACCACCTCTTTTAGGTCGTCCACCTGATACACACACATACAAGTTTACGGTTATTATTGTCAATCATCACACCGTGGCATATTCTGTTATATATGTCAATATCACATCACTAACATCACTAGTTAGCAGTTGGAAGTGAGCTTACCATGTTGGCAAGTTTCTCCTTTTGCACTAAATCTGTGGCCCCCTCTAGGTCAAACGAAAAATGCATCTTTTATATACTTACTCCATTACACAAATTGAAGAATGACTGTTAATATCACTCATTAAATACCATCATTCCAACATGCCCATTCATACATCATTATAAATGTTTGTTGTTCGCTATCTCTCTACCTTTATTCCAAGTATCCCTTTCTCCATCCCGCTGTATGAGAAGAGGATACATGTTCTTCACCTCCCTCTGCTCAGCTAGATTTTTGTTTTCTCCATCCTCCACTTCTGCCACTAGTTTCTGTATCAGATCTGCAAAGACACAACTCTCAATAATCATCCTGTTATCTAGGTATGTTACCAATGTCTATTTCAATTGCAATACAACATAGCTGCTCAAAAACAGCACCTTGAAACAGAAATGGAAACTGCAAATATAATCTAACTCTAATGATGCCCAATTATTTTATCATTAGTATTAGTATTATTGCTGCACACTAATTGTTAGAATTCATTAAATATTAAATGTAAACCTTTCTCAAGATATAATGGAATAAAGTAGTTTTAATCTTTACACAAAAGTTCCTCATAACCACGTATCATGTTACCTACCTGCTTGAGGTTCCAAGCTAGAGTCTGAGTACAAAGGAAGAGCCTGGGTCCTTGCAGAGCAAATGACTGCTAAGAGGGAGAATAGTGCTAAGGACAGCATAATGACAATGTTGTAGGAGATTTAGGTCTAGACTACCTTGGCTTGGCTGAGAACTACACTTTTATATCTTCCATGGCCATCCATCACTACCAGATCAATACATTATTATCTCACCAAGTCTAACCCATTATGGTTTTGACGTGATGGCCCAGTCGTCATCAACACAATTCAAGGGATCTTGTCAATTCCATTCCAGCCTATCTCTGCTTGTACAGAGCAGCCCAACAAATGTTTACTCTTTAACAACAGTCAGTGGCTGGTCAGAAACCCTAGATTCTTTATGTCTGAAGACACCATTTTTGTGTGTGATAGCCTGTTCATCCGTCACACAACACATGAAAACATGAATCAGGGCCTAAATCCCTTTCACTTTCATTGTGCGCACGAAACACAGCTGGGAATTTGCTTCAGCCTATACGTCAGTCTGGATCTAGTTACCATGATAAGACAGTAAAAACCAACAAAATACAAAAAATCTGATGAAAATGTTTAATAAATGATTTCAGGCATCATATTATTACTTGAATAACAAAAAAAAAGGATACATTTTTATGTCGGATGACATTTGAATGGATGGACTACACTTCAATGTCACTCAATCCACACAATACCTGGCATGTGCCAATTGCTGTGTTGCACCTTTATTATTTTATCTTTTATTCTTCATCATAAAATGACACAAAAAGTAAGTCAGAAATTGTATTGTACAGCTATTCTCCAGGACAGGTCTCTTTGTCAAAAAGAAAAACAGGGTGTAAAAAATGTATCATGGAGGGTTTCAGATAGGTTTGCGATTGATATGGCTCTCTGATTTCTAAAATTGCAATTGGAACTTCTCAAACTTCAACAGCTAGCTTTCCTGTGATCACACTCAAACATAAAGAAAATCACCTGGAACAGCTTCAAAGTGGCTTGAGTACTTTCACTTATGAAAATAGGTAAGGTGTTGAAGACTGCATTATCACAGTTTAAAGATGTAGGCCTATTTTAGCTTGCTTCAATTGGTCCAATATATGTATACATATATATATTAGACCATATATACAGTATATATACTGTATATATATTGGACCAATTGAAGCTAAAATAGGCCTATACATATTGGACCGGAAGCTAAAATAGGCCTACATTTTAAAACTGTAATAATGCAATATATACATAAAAAAAATATACATCATATATATATATATATATATATATATATATATATATATATATATATATATATATATATATATATATATATATATATATATATATATATAGCCTACCATATAAATGAAAACAACATATGATTTCAGAACCAACCAAAACTAGAACATTCTTCAACTCCCAAATTCGCAAAAACAACTGTAAATTGTATGCTGTGATGGGTTGGTACAAGACAAGAGCTTTTCACTGTAGGGTCCTTCAATAATTACATAGTAGCCCTAATCCTACGACACTGATCTGGTAGCCAATGGGCTTTGGGAATTGCTGAAGTGCAAAAAGATTTGTGATCATAATCACTCTGACTAGTCTACATGGACTAGACTAGATGATGAAATGTGTGCGTTTCACAAGAGCTCTATTCTGTTCAATCAGAAATAAACATCGGAGAAAAATCTAAATATATAGACTATACGGTTATAGTTCTAATATAAAATAACAATAACTTATTAATAGTTGTCAAAATGTATGTCAATGTACTACCGGTCTGTGACCTATAGTAGAAAATCTAACTGGATGGTCACTTGACTTAGCTGAACCCAATAGCTTTGCCATTAGCTTTAGCCATGTCAGCCTGAAGCAGAGTGAGAAGTCTAGAGACTTCAGTGGCTTCCTTAAACTGCTCCTCGCTCCCAGCCGGGAGTTGGGGAATGAGCTTGGCCAGGTAGCACTGCAGCATGGAAGCTGCGTTCAATAAGAGAGCCACAATGGTCAGGGAACCAAAGATAGCTTGCAAACGGTCATCGCTGCCTCTCTCAGGACCAGGTCTTAGCTGGGGCACCTTCCTAATGATGTCTGTCTGGAAGAACCATGGCTGCCACCATGTTGTCCATGACAGGGAATTCATTAATTCCCAAAGCCTCCCTATCAGCCATGACAGTCCAAGGTTTGGTTTGGTGGTTGTACTGGAAGCGCCCCTGGGCCTTACCCCAGTACTCCTTAAAAGCCATGGAAAACTGAGGAAAAACAGGAATCAGCAGCTGGCCAAGTCTCCTAGCTGAAGGCCTAGCGCCACAGCTACTAGCTCCAAAAGGTCGCGAGTTGCCTGTGTAACCATTAGGGGAGGGGGGGTAACAGCGGACCCAGACAGTGAGCCACTCAAAACACCAGAACCCATATTGTTCCGTCCCCCAAGGACAGAGGCACTCTCACCAAGCTCAAAGTCGTCTCCGGCATGGATAGACATTACATCGCTTAAGGGGGGGTCCTCTATGGATTGAGATTTGTGCCAAAAGTCTACAAAAGTAAAAGCAAAATACACAAACAAAATAGAAGATAACCAAAAGCAAAACTAAAATCCAAAAGCAAAAAAAGAAAATCTAAAAGCAAAAAAAGACAATGCAAAAGAAAAACAAAAACCCAAAAGAAAAATATAAGAAAACTATAAGCAATACTAAAATCTATAATAAAAAAAAAATTACAATAAAAAAAATTAAATAAATATCGTTAAGTTAAATCTTACAAATCTATATTTGTTTCTTATGGTTTTCAGTTCAGTAATTTTAATCCACTGTTTTCTTATGTGTGTTTATTTATTTTTTGGTCGTGGACCAGTGGTTTTGCTTTTGGATTTGTTTTATTTTTGGCCTCAAAAATCACGTGAGGTCAGGGTTTAGAAGATGATTTCTATTGGTCCATCGTAGTTGGAGTGACAGCAAATTTTTCGGCGCAAACACACCCATTCTTAAACGCATCATCATTGTGCGAGGTCAACTGCGAAGCAGAGCGCATGTGCCGATTCTGCCGAATGGTTCAGTTTAGACCAGGTTCTGCCTCTTGTCCTTATATTAATTGTGTGGTCGAATATAAAATAGCATTGTAACTTAAATAACTTCTAATTGCCCTGTAGCCTACCAAAACCCATCCTCAAACCAGCTTTTAAAAAGTTTTTAAAAAGTAGATATTTGGTGAAAATGCTGACATTTGGCAGTGTTCCCGTAATCCATGATTCTGGCAGAGCTCCATTGACCAATGATGATCCAGTCACAAATTGATTCTAGAACATCAGTTTAATTTATATAAATCTAACTCGTAAAATAAATGTGGCGGTCATCATTCTTAGCTACTTGGACTTCGACGTAAACGTCGAGTTGTTTCCCCTTTTGACATCCACTGTATATTTAACTGTGCTGTAGCTATGTAGCTAATTATAATCGTAGTCAGTATAAATTAATGTGTTTCCGTGTTTAGTTACTCTGAGACTGTGAGGACCAATTTGGTGCCCTAGGCAAGAATTTAGCTGGTGCCATTTGCACCGCAGCCATTTCCACCACCAATCATTGTGTTCATACACTCACACAGTACCCGCATAGCATTATACCTTTGAATTCCTTTATTTCAGAAACAAACAAAAAATACTAATAAAAACAAGTGATGTAAAACAAATTATAAATAAGGTATTGCACAAAATATGGTACTAAAGGAACCAATGCCGACATAAAAAGATGTAAATATAAATAAGAGTACTGCACACAAAAAACGATTTACAGAAACCTCAGCGCAATATGCGTCATCTAGCGTTCTTCTACAGCCTCACTCGCCTTGCATTTCTTGCAGCAAAGTCATCTGTGACAAAATCATAATAAGACAGGTTGTGTTAAACTACATGATTTGTAGTAATGATGGAAAGTCCACTGAACATTCCTGCTCCATAGTAGATCTTAGGTAGGTTTTAATTAGTTTGAACTTGGAGAAGCTCCTTTCAGCAACAGCCACTGTAAGAGGAAGAGTGGCTGCGATTCTCAGCTACCCACATATCGGGGTAAATTTCTGTCAGCTTCTTCTCAGGCAGGAAGGTCAAGAATACCATGTTTGTCATGTTTTGCATGACTTGGCTGTGCTGAGGTGTAGGGGACAGGATAACCTTATGCTGCTTCACTGCTGGCCTGTGCTGAGGGCAGGTGTCTGCAGGTGGACCAGGATATGCAGGGGTGGGATGGAAACATTTCAAAAGTGCATCTGAAGAGAGAAAAGGAGTATGTGAACATTTGGTGTTACATTATATTATTAAAATAAAGCTTCTGATGGTCACTAATGGCAATGTTAAAGTAGGAATAACGTTGGCTAACACTAAGATGTCAACACAAATGTATGTCAATTTTTTTAGGCAGACAGTATGGTATATTTAGTGTTAAAAAGTAGATTCCCTTTTTGTAGTCAAGTATTTGTAATCAGTATTAAAGGTTAGCAGGTAAGCATTCCATAGTTTAATATTAGTTTTAACTATTGAGAAGAGAGAGACAGACATAGTAAGAGGGGGGGGGGGGGGGGGGGGTGAAGCATTGGTGAGCAGAGACAGGCACCAGGATAATTAAGGGCACCAAATGGAGGTAGAACAGAGAGGAGTGCAGGAAGCTGAGAGTCGCAAAAGTAAACATGATAGGAAACCTAGAATGATTATAACACTCTTACAAGACATCATTGTTTTTATTACCCTGAGAAAAGATGAGCGCTCGGGATTAACAGATGCTAGGAGTGAACAGATGTACCAAGATAAGGAAAGGGGGGCTAATGGATTCTGCTTCCTTAGTTTATGTTATGTAATGATGGGGCTAGTTGTAAAGCGGGGTAAACTTTAAGGTTTAGGGGACAAGTGGTCCTCAGGAATGGATGGGGCTAGTAGTAAAGAGGGGTAAACTTGAAGGTTTATGGGACAAGCAGTCCTCAGGAAACAGATGGGTCAGAGGTGATTGGAAAAAGGGCAAGTTCTAATTTGCATGTTGGGGAGTTGCCCAAATTATGGGAAAGGCTTAACTTGAAGGGATATGTATTAAAAGACGCACTGTGAATGTACAAGGGAGTAGATTGTAAGAGTAGATTTTTGTAGATCTTTGTAGTGGTATGCGATGTTATTCAGGCTGAATAAAACCTACTCTTCTGAAACTTTGGCTTTCGACTTCCAAAATTTTGTATGGGGTTGTAACTTCTTCTAATTAAATAATACACAACAACAGTGGACAGGATCTCACGGCGTAGCCGCGGGGGAGGGGGGCTGCGGGTTGGTGGGCAGAGGATTGCATCACTGCTTTTTGCAGATGATGTGGTCCTGATGGCATCATCGGTCTGCGACCTGCAGCACTCATTGGATCGGTTTGCAGCCGAGTGTGAAGCGGCTGGGATGAGGATCAGCACCTCCAAATCTGAGGCCATGGTTCTCAGCAGGAAACCGATGGATTGTCTACTCCAAGTAGGGAATGAGTCTTTACCCCAAGTGAAGGAGTTCAAGTATCTCGGGGTCTTGTTCTCGAGTGAGGGGAAAATGGAACGAGAGATGGGCCGGAGAATTGGAGCAGCGGGTGCGGTGTTGCAGTCGCTTTATCGCACCGTTGTGACGAAGAGAGAGCTGAGCCAGAAGGCAAAGCTCTCAATCTACCGGTCTATCTTCGTTCCTACTCTCACCTATGGTCATGAAGGGTGGGTCATGACCGAAAGAACGAGATCGCGGATACAAGCGGCGGAAATGAGTTTCCTCCGGAGGGTGGCTGGCATCTCCCTTAGGGATAGGGTGAGAAGTTCAGCCATTCGTGAGGGACTCGGAGTAGAGCCGCTGCTTCTTTGCGTAGAAAGGAGCCAGTTGAGGTGGTTCGGGCATCTAGTAAGGATGCCACCTGGCCGCCTCCCTAGAGAGGTGTTCCAGGCAAGTCCAGCTGGGCGGAGGCCGCGGGGCAGACCTAGGACCAGGTGGAGGGATTATATCCCCACACTGGCCTGGGAACGCCTTGGAATCCCCCAGTCAGAGCTGGTTAATGTGGCCCGGGAAAGGGAAGTTTGGGATGCCCTGCTGGAACTGCTACCTCCGCGACCCGACCCCGGACAAAGCGGATGAAGATGATGATGATGATGATGATGACAACAACAGTGGACGTTTTGTGAAGCATACTTAAGCGTATTTTTCAATATTTTGTTGTAGGTTATTCCCCAAATAGTAGAATAGTCTTTCCAACTTTTCCAAATTTATTTAAGGTGTGAGTAACTGACGTTAACTCTAGCTATTTATTAAATCAACGAATCTGGCTAGCTATCGTCCAAAGTAGGCTAATAGGCTAGTTCCAACGGTAACTACTGCAATGGCACCTGAGGGCTTTGGTCTATGGCTACTGTCACTGATGCTAATCGACCCTTACCGCAGCCAGTGTCACGGGCGCACCGCTCGGCACCCTTCATTTGAAGCAAAGACTAAGGGTCGATTCCAATCGATGTTAAAGAAGGGTACTTCATGAAGGTTCCTCCGCGAGTGGCCACTTTTGTGACGTTTTATTCGTCATCATCGAGTGGACACTTGATGGAGAGGCAGGGAGGCCAGGTGGGACTTAACTTTTCAAATTGGAACCGACTCGGCCTTCACTAGCAAGAAGAAACCAATAACAATGGAAAGTTTACAGCAGTAGCATGTGGCTTTTACTTTCTTCAATTACTCCGAATAACCCATGGGAAGATTATGAGAAGAAGAAGACGTTGTAGGCCTAATATTTAGTTAACTTTTCAATATAAACTATTTGCTATGCTATATTTTAGCATAAAGCTACCTAAGTTAAATAGTCATAAAATAAATCAGTTCTAGCTCGGACAAAGAATGGTTCAAAAACCCTCATGGAAAAAACTAAAAGAGAGGATGATACCCGGCCCGGAGGAAGGAAAAAACTAAAAGAGAGGATGATACCCGGGGGGTCCCCTTCTGGAGCCAGGCCCAGGAGGAGGACCCGTCAGCGAGCGCCTGGTGGCCGGGCTTGCCACGGAGCCCGGCCGGGCATAGCCCGAAAAAGCAACGTGGACAACACCAACGTCTCGCCTTCTCCGTCCCGTGGGCTCACCACCCGCGGGAAAAACCAAGGGGTCGGGTGCGCTGCCAGAAAGGTGGCAGTGAAGGCAGAGGTTTTCGACGGATCGGACCCGGGTGGCAGAGGCTGGCTTTGGGGACGTGGAACGTCACCTCTCTGGGAGGGAAGGAGCCGGAGCTTGTGCGGGAGGTGGAGCGCTACCAGCTGGATCTGGTGGGGCTTACCTCTACGCACAGCCTCGGCTCTGGAACCTCACTTCTGGATAGGGGTTGGACTCTATTCTTCTCCGGAGCTCCCCAGGGTGAGAGGCGCAAGGCTGGTGTGGGGATACTCACGAGTCCCCGGCTAAGTGCCTCTATGTTGGAATTTACCCCAGTGGACGAGAGGGTCGCCTCCCTACGCCTGCGGGTCATGGGGGGGAAAACTCTGACTGTTGTCTGTGCCTATGCACCGAACAGCAGTTCGGAGTATTCGGCCTTTTTGGAGACCCTGGATGGAGCCTTGTATGGGGCTCCTGAGGGGGACTCTATAGTCTTGCTGGGGGACTTCAACGCACATGTGGGCAATGATGGAGACACCTGGAGAGGCGTGATTGGGAGGAACGGCCTCCCCGATCTGAACCCAAGTGGTGGCTTGTTATTGGACTTCTGTGCTAGTCATGGAATGGCCATAACGAACACCATGTTCGAACATAAGGATGCTCATAAGTGTACCTGGTACCAGAGCACCCTAGGCAGAAGGTCGATGATCGATTTTGTTATCGTATCATCGGACCTGAGGCCATATGTTTTGGACACTCGGGTGAAGAGGGGGGCAGAGCTGTCAACTGATCACCATCTGGTGGTGAGTTGGGTCAGGTGGCGGGGGAAGCCTCTGGACAGACCTGGTAAGCCCAAGCGTGTAGTGCGGGTGAACTGGGAACGTCTGGAGGAGTCCCCGGTCCGGGAGGCCTTCAACTCACACCTCCGGCGGGGCTTCTCTGGCATCCCTGTGGAGGCTGGGGGCATTGAACCGGAGTGGGCGATGTTCAAAGCCTCCATTGCTAAAGCTGCGTCTGAGAGTTGTGGTCTCAAAGTCTTAGGTGCCTCAAGGGGCGGTAACCCTCGAACATCCTGGTGGACACCGGTGGTCAGGGGAGCCGTCCGATTGAAGAAGGAGGCCTTCCGGGACATGCTGTCCCGGGCGACTCCGGAGGCAGTTGCAAGGTACCGACAGGCCCGAAGGACTGCAGCCTCGGCCGTGGCAGAAGCAAAGCAGCGGGTGTGGGAGGAGTTCGGAGAAACCATGGAGAAGGACTTTCGGCTGGCGCCAAAGCGGTTCTGGAAGACCATCCGACACCTCAGGAGGGGAAAGCAGGGAACCATTCAAGCTGTATACAGTAAGGATGGGACATTGTTGACCTCAACTGACAAGGTGATTGGGAGGTGGAAGGAGCACTTTGAGGAACTCGTGAACCCGACAAACCCACCCTACATAGTAGAGACAGGGCTGGAGGATGATGGGGGATCAGCATCAATCTCCCTGGCGGAGGTTACTGAGGTAGTCAAACAACTCCACAGTGGCAAAGCCCCAGGGGTTGATGAGATCCGCCCAGAAATGCTGAAGGCTTTGGGTGTTGAGGGACTGTCATGGATGACACGTCTTATCAACATTGCGTGGAAGTCGGGGACAGTACCTAAGGAGTGGCAGACCGGGGTGGTGGTTCCCCTGTTCAAAAAGGGGGACCGGAGAGTGTGTGCCAACTACAGAGGCATCACATTACTCAGCCTCCCCGGGAAAGTATACTCCAGGGTGCTGGAAAGGAGGGTTCGACCGATAGTCGAACCTCGGATTGAGGAGGAACAATGCGGTTTCCGGCCTGGTCGTGGAACAACGGACCAGCTTTTTACCCTCGCGAGGATCTTTGAGGGGGCCTGGGAGTATGCCAATCCGGTCTACACGTGTTTTGTGGATTTAGAGAAGGCGTATGATCGGGTTCCCCGGGAGATACTGTGGGAGGTGCCGCGAGAGTATGGGGTGAGGGGGTCTCTTCTCTGAGCCATCCAATCTCTGTACTCCCAAAGCGAGAGCTGTGTCCGGGTCTGCGGCAGTAAGTCGGACTCGTTTCCGGTGAGGGTAGGCCTCCTCCAAGGCTGCGCTTTGTCACCTATCCTGTTTGTGGTATTCATGGACAGGATCTCACGGCGTAGCCGCGGGGAGGGGGGCTGCGGGTTGGTGGGCAGAGGATTGCATCACTGCTTTTTGCAGATGATGTGGTCCTGATGGCATCATCAGTCTGCGACCTGCAGCACTCATTGGATCGGTTCGCAGCCGAGTGTGAAGCGGCTGGGATGAGGATCAGCACCTCCAAATCTGAGGCCATGGTTCTCAGCAGGAAACCGATGGATTGTCTAGTCCAGGTAGGGAATGAGTCTTTACCCCAAGTGAAGGAGTTCAAGTATCTTGGGGTCTTGTTCTCGAGTGAGGGTAAAATGGAACGAGAGATGGGCCGGAGAATTGGAGCAGCGGGTGCGGTGTTGCAGTCGCTCTATCGCACCGTTGTGACGAAGAGAGAGCTGAGCCAGAAGGCAAAGCTCTCAATCTACCGGTCTATCTTCGTTCCTACTCTCACCTATGGTCATGAAGGGTGGGTCATGACCGAAAGAACGAGATCGCGGATACAAGCGGCGGAAATGAGTTTCCTCCGGAGGGTAGCTGGCATCTCCCTTAGGGATAGGGTGAGAAGTTCAGCCATTCGTGAGGGACTCGGAGTAGAGCCGCTGCTTCTTTGCGTAGAAAGGAGCCAGTTGAGGTGGTTCGGGCATCTAGTAAGGATGCCACCTGGCCGCCTCCCTAGGGAGGTGTTCCAGGCACGTCCAGCTGGGCGGAGGCCGCGGGGCAGACCTAGGACCAGGTGGAGGGATTATATCTCCACACTGGCCTGGGAACGCCTTGGAATCCCCCAGTCAGAGCTGGTTAATGTGGCCCGGAAAAGGGAAGTTTGGGATGCCCTGCTTGAACTGCTGCCTCCGCGACCCGACCCCGGACCAAGCGGATGATGAATGCGTCATTTTTTTAAGAGTAGACCATTGGCTGTAGCCGTCACGTTGTTCAGGCTTCACCAATAACTGTGCGCTTGGACTGCTACAGGAAGTGAACGGTTTTGCTCGGACTCAAAAGTATCAAACGTAACCACCTTTCTCGGAGCAATGTATGGCGAGAAAGCTGCTTTATGGTTTATAGTTTGAACAGGAACAGGAAAAGGTGAAGAGGACATACTCTCAGAAAACAGTGTTCACTCTCAACCAGGTAGTGTTCTTATGCATTTGTCAAACTTATTGCTAGTGTAGCCAGTGTTCACAATTTGAGTCAGTAATAGTCTAAAAACCTATCAAGAGAACGTCCCCAGTTGGTGAGTAGCCTACATCTATGCTAACGTTTGCTATATTTGCTGCTATCTGACTTCAGATGTTTCCCGTCTGATTTCAATCAAATAAGGACATGTTCTTTAACTAGACTAGAAAGTATTATTAGTCGTAATTAATGACAAAGTTAGCTAGCATACACAAGCCTTTTTCATGCGTCCATGACCATGGTATTGTTTATTTGGCAATACTGTTGCTAATGACGTGCGTTTAATTAGTTCCTGTACACTGTCTATCACGGTATGTAGCATAACCAGCTTGACAACTAATAGAGTATCTTAGAATTAACTACAACGATTTTTGTCAGCGATTTGATCAATTATGTGTTACTAAATGTCAATGTTACCAGTTTATGTTAGTATATCCTTAGAGTAACACTTCATCAACATTTAGTTTGCAATTAAACTATTTATTTTAATGTTCTTCTTGGGATCATTTATAGTGTGTCACCATGTTGTTGGACGGGAGCGCCTTTATGAAGGGGATGCTCATGGGCGGCATCTTTTGTTTGGTGCTGTCGCTCCTGAGCACTCTCACTCCAGGAATTCAGTCCAGGTCAGAAGAGGGCAATCATCACCATCACCACGTCAAGGCTCCCAGCAAAGAAGAGTTGAAGAGCTTGTCTGAGACCCAAATGTTGGAATTGAGTCATACAGTTCAGGTCTATTGCATCATTATGGTCCAGCCCAAGATCCTTGTGTATTGGGCCACTGCCAAGGACACCTGGAGCAAACACTGTGACCACGCTGAGTTCTACAGTTCTGAAACAACCAAGGCTCTTGAGGCGATAGATCTCAAGGAACAAGATGAATGGGCCAAGTTACGCAAGGCCTTAAAACATGCTTATGACAATTCTGGTGGCCTACGTTGGTTTTTTATTGCCCGACCAACCACATTTGCCATCATTGAAAACCTTAAGTACCTGCTGTTGGCTAAGAACCCCAGTGAGCCGTTCTACATTGGCAGTGCAATGAAGTCAGGGGAGCTGGAGTACGTGGAGTACGATAGCGGCATCGTTCTCAGTTACGAGGCCTTGAAGAGGCTGGTGGAGGTGTTCGAGGATGAGGAGAAGTGTCCTGAACGAGGACGTGCCCTCTGGAAACTGAGTGAGGAAAAACAGTTGGCCATTTGTCTTAAGTACACAGGGGTGTTTGCAGAGAATGGGGAGGACCCACAGGGCAAGGGTGTGTTCAACAGCAAGAGTGTCGGCTCCCTCATCGCTGACAGTATGACCAACAACCCTACAGATGTGGTGAAAGGGTGCTGCTCTGATGTGGCAGTCACATTCAGTGGAATGTCCCCCAATCAGATGCATGTAATGATGTTTGGTGTTTACAGACTCCGACCTTATGGGCATGATTTCCATGACTCAATGATATTCCTCCCCCCTGAAGGCTCGGACAACGACTAGTGCTTTTCATCTTTAGCTGGACTTTGCATTTATATAGACTTCTGCCATACTGAAGAGCCCAGCTTACAAGGGATGATTTTATTGAGTTTGTATAAAAGAGAAGGGATCTTATATTTGTCTATTTTCGTACTTTTGCACATTCTACACCCTTTTGTGATGAGGGTTAATCAAGTTAAGGGGACCTATAAATTAGTGCTGTTAGCCCAGACTATTTTGTGTCACAGCACAACCAAATTCGTTATTTTAGAAATTGCCACTGTAACAAATGTATGTTTATGCATTGAATGACTTTGCTGTCTTTTTGGTGTTTATGTAGTTAGTACTTTATTTGGTGAACTAACTTTGGTTAGTGTTCTGTATTTGGTCATGGTAAGCTACATTGGCACATCCTACATCTCTTAATGGGCCACTAAATATTTAAAAAAATTGAATGTTTTGTGAGCAACAAGTTTTAACACAGCTATTTATACAAGAACTGTATATGAAGGGTCTGGATTTCTCTTTTGTAATACGATATAATACCCACCCTGAAGGTCATGTACCTGTGTGTGTGTGTGTGTGTGTGAATTGTACAGCAGCATTGACTGTTGAAGTATGATAGCAACATTTTCTGGTATGCCATGGTGTAATTCTAGCTTATATAGTAATTATTACTGGTTGCAATGCTAACCATAATTTTTTTGTTTTTATCAATAAATCTTCTTGCAGGTTTTCTCATTTCGTCTGGTTAACTTTTGTGAAACCAAATACTTTGTACAGTTGAAAATTAATGTAATTGGATGTAATAATGTAACGTAAAATAAGCCTGGTCTGGAATTGCATTGACAAAGTGGTAAATTTGGCAACAAACAATATCTTGTTGGTCAACCCCTTGTTATTGTAATCAATGCAAATCAGTCTCCATTTGCTTTTCTGGTACTTGTTATAGCTGCACTTGCTATTAGCTGATTGTCAGATTTGCTCAGTGAGTGATGATGCCTAGATACTTACTTTCCTCTCCCCTGCCAAGGTTTCGAATATTTCATCTGAAAAAAGAATGGTGGTGTCAACCATCACAATTGCAAAGTACACACCTAATATGGAATGCAGAACCAGTGTAACCCTTTTGGGATTGATTGTGATTTACAAAAATTTTGTGAAGCATTGGTAATTACTAATCTCTCTTCTGGACAGTTGTTGAACTAACTTTTACATAAACTATTGTGCACTAAAAACTCTATAGTCAACATTATATTTTAAATACATTTTGAGAATACTTGTTGCAAAGCCTTTATGTAATCGATTGTTGTCAATTCCCTTCCATTGCAAAAATAAATCTGACAATCAAAATAGATTATTGCTTCGTGAAGAAAATTAACATGGTCTCTGCTACTGTTGAACTACTACTGTTTAATAGGTTATACTAGTTGACACATATCACTTAAGCGTCATCATGATTTTTCAGTAATTGCAATATTCTGTCCTATGTGTCACACTGTAAATGCTATTAATTTAATCAACTTCAAAATACCACTTAAGAATGGAACAAACGTTTGAAGCAGGATTTTATTTGTGCATTATGGGGATTGATTCAAAGCCTCCAGCTAGTTACACAGCTAGGTCCATTGGTGTAAACAGTTGACTGGCAGCCTAGGCCTCGCTGTCAAGAGCTCCACATTGTCCAGGGGTTGATGGGGCCGTCCTCACTTGTACGTCTTCATGTGCCACAGTCCATCATTAAGATAGTGAACATTTTCAATTCCAATACCCTTGTTTACTTTTTCTCTGTTTGGGAAATGGTAGATCACATCAGTAAAGACTACAATTCAATTAATACATTTTGTTTAGCAAACATTATGCTTAAAGTTGTGAAAAATTGAAAATAAAAACAAGTTTGCCCGCATGCTGTTAAGACATGGGGTTGACATTTTAATATACACAGGATAGGATGTTATAATATCCATTATGCCATACTCCAAGATGAGCACTTCAAAAGACAATATTTTAGAATGGACTTGGGTTGAGAACAGATGTCATGGGCACCCTCCATCCCGGATGTTTCGTTAATTTGAGCCCACGACACCTCCAGAAGGCTTAACGGTGAGCAATGACGTCTCAGAGCCACCCCCCTCTATATCCGCTCTCGGCACATATTGTTTATAACAAGGAGGATGTTATAAACAACAACTACAACATTTGGCTATATACTGTGTTAAAGCCATCTAAACTAAGTTAAAAAGGGTATGAAAAGATGGTTTAACATGGTTCACTGTATTTCAAGCAAATCTTACATGCTTTCTGCAGACATTTTCATGACACCAACACAAAGTGCAAGCTTCTTCCCTTCTGCCATTATGGCCTGAAACCAATAATTGAGGAAATTAAATGTCATAATTAAACAATGCAGCTTTCCTTGGATAATAATTTAAACATAAATGACAGCTTAACAATTCAATACTGTTTGTACATGCTCTAGTTATTGGAATGGTCTACTGGGTTGGCACAATCTGAACAGCTAACAACAGGGGCAAGTGTGGCCTGATTATAATGTAACACTGGCTTGCCAATAGGTATAGGGCATTAAAAGTGCTGAAGGATACAACTACTGTGTCTGAGGCAGCTGGGTAGAGTTTAGCGCCTGGTGAAGTCAACCCGGGGCACATTATATTTGCTCCACTTAAGACAAATTTGATGGCTCCTTTGTCAACTTGCTGATGTGGGAGTATGAAAGGGTCTGTAACAAAACCACACACAATATAAAACAATATGGTTACTATGAGATCACAATATCCCCTGAACCCAAATCAATAAAAGCACTGTAGTCTGCTTTTAATACTCTTCTGTAATTTTAGCGCTACTATTATAAGTAATATTAACACCTCTCTGAAGGTTGTCTTGTATATACACAATGTGCATAGTAATTTCATACTTTGTTATGTTGCTGTGCCCTGTAAACTTAAATGCATTAGTGCCAAAACGTAAAATATTTAATAATGTACACAATCAAATCCAAATATCTTACACTTATGCAGCAGTCTCAGAGTCGGGTAGAATGGTCCTTCTCTCTGTCTGAAGAAGAGCAGCTCTCCATTCACTGTCAATATTTCAATGTGTTCATGGCTGAAATGCAAAACCACTAAATTACCAATAGACACGTTTTCTGAAAAGCTGCACTTTAAACGGGCACAAATAATGACCATTGACCTACCATCTCACAATTTTGACAGGGTCCTTCTTGGGCATAATGTGATTGAGCCATGACTCAATGTCTGGAAACTGGTCCAACAGTTGGTTTTTTATTCCTTTGATAACTGAAGTCTTCAATTGAATACAATTGGATACATTTTCCTTTTCATCAAATCTGAAATGTAAGAAGATACAAGTGGGGTACCTCAATTAAATTGTTGGCAATAAAAATTATGTTGCTTAACAAAGGTGCACTCTGCTCTGGCAGTATATATTGCCATTCTAGTTTAAGTGTCAGGTAGCAAGTTAGCAACTGCTCACGGTAGATTTCTTGTCCTACCCATCTCTTATTCATCTTTAGCCCATGACAGAACAATACAGTGTGTATAGTGTAGCCCAACTAAATAGTCTTGAAACGTAATGCTAACGACAACTAGCTAACTTGAGCTAGCTACATAACAATTCAGACGTTGCGTACTTTTTAAACATCCTCGTTGGTCGCTTTCTCCGTGTTCCCTTTCCTTTAAAAACTCTTGACTATATATTTTTGGATGATTTTTCTTTCAGTACAAACTAAAAGCAAAATAATATGCATGTATGAAATATTTCAATGGTCAAAACACGTTGAGCTTGCTGTTGATGCTGCAAGGACTCCGACAATTCACGACAGTATTTGTCATATACGGCACACAAATTTTTTTTTTTTATTGTTCACAGTGAAGTGTCATGTCAGGGAGACCGAATCGTTTGTGTTTTCATAAAATGATAGGATTAAGTTACCAAATGTCTCACCAAATTCATACAATTGCAGTGCTTGCAAAATAAATGTTTTGTTTTTTTTGTCAACCCGCAGAAGTAGTTTTTTCTTCCTCTCCTCAGTCGACTTAGCTCTTGTCTTCAAACTCTGGTTATGGAGTCAACCGTTTTAGTTGATCATTTTCTGTTAAAACATATTTTTTTGCAACATAAGTTTTTCTCTTTTATTAGATTATTATCCTCAAAATTATGATTATTATTTGTATTCATGCATTTGAGATGGAAAACTGACGAATCTTGGCAACGACACACTAGTATTCGAATTCCTAAACTGTCACCTTCTTCTATTAAAAGAGTGTGTAATTTTTTTTATTTTAACCTATATATGAATTGGCTTGTGAGCAAAATCTTAGAGAGGCATAGTAAGCAATGCCGTGATACTTTTATCAATTATATATTTATGTTGTAGACTTGGTCACATTTGTTGTTAAGACGTAACATGAAAGAATAGCAGAGGGAACTGTTACTCAGAATAATTTTATTGTTGGGCATTTGAACCATATTTGGATTTGGATATGAAACTGTCATGTTGAAACTGTAGCCTACTGTGTAATGAATGCATCAGGGCGCAATCTGGCACACACTCCGCCTCAAGAACTCGTGCGGGAAAACCTACTTTTTCAAGTACTTCCGGTGGGGTCATGGCATTTCTCTAAAAAGTTGTGTCATGACATATATAGTTCTGCTGGCTGGCTTTTCTAAATTATATTGGAATGCTTCCTCCATATAACCAATGGACTTTCAAATATCTAAGTTTCTCGGTTTCTCATACAATCATTACTTTTTGCAGTTAGATAGGCCAAGAGGAAGCAGTAGCCAACCATCTTTCTTCTGCCAGCAATAACAAGAAAGAGAGAGGGTCCAAGTGAAGCTAGTTTTCAATTTATTGTGTGTTTAATACTTGGAATAAACTGGACAAACTGCTTTCAATTAGCATTTAAAAAGCATTCGGATACGGATCATTCGTCCCCAGCAGATCTGGAGGGTTAGGATTGTAAGATTGGCTATTAGAATTTGCATTCAAATTTTTCATGTTTCCAACAGGTTTACCTTCCCCTAATCCCCCACCGCCAACCCAGGAGACTAGAACAGCAGCTTCTGATGTAAAAAACGACAGCATTATCACGTCTTCAAAGAAGAGGAAAATAAACAGTTCTGAGAGGGAAGACCGTGATTCAATTTCCTCGTCTCCTAAAACATTAAATTCCTCTTCCTCTTGCTGTTCCACATCACAACACATGCAAAAGAAGTTGAGATTTGAAGATTCTGTTGATTTCATTGGGCTGGATGTAAAAATGGCTGAGGAAGCTGCATCGTGCTCCAACAAGAGTAAAACTGTGTTCCTGAACTGTGGTGCTCTCGGGCACCAGGCAAACGGACTGACAAAAACTGTAGGCTCCACAACATTCTCCAATAGTAAACCTGGTGCTGCAAAAAAATTAGTTATTAAAAACTTTAAAGGTAGGTACTAGGTAACTTGCCCGGCACCCTCAGTTGTCTTAACGTCCCAGAGATTAATATGGAGACATATGTTATAATTACATATTACAGACAATAATATTTGGTTTGTTTATTTATTTATGCATTTATTTATTTATTTATTTATTTATTTATTTATATATACTGTGTATGGTCTGCCTTTCAAATTTACGTTCACATGCTCAAGAAGTGGTTGGGTCTGTTTTATTCGTTTGTGCTCTCAATTCAGTCCTGCACTTTTCCAAATTGTCATGACATGTTCTGTTAAAATTAGCATTTCAATGTAAACTGGAGGCATGATGTTTTTTTATTTACTATAAACCCACAGATAAACCTAAACTGCCAGAGAACTACACCCAAGAAACCTGGCAAAAGTTGAAGGAGGCGGTGGAGGCCATTCAAAACAGTACCTCAATCAAGTACAATCTAGAGGAGCTGTACCAGGTAGCAGAGCAAACCCATGTCTGTCATCTATAGTCTAATGATTGGTAAACCAATGCCCCTTGGCTCTATAATATTACTACAGATGTTAGCCACAACGTGTGAGTTTGTTGGTCAAAGAGTTGGCTTGTTGGCTAGGTTAATGTTTTGTGTGGTTTGATTATTTATTAATTTCATGGATATAATTTAATTTTGGTGGAAAACTCTAAAACAGCTTATTTGTTTCCTTTTTTTGTCTCTCTTTCAGGCTGTTGAGAACCTCTGCTCCCACAAGATATCTGCCAAGCTCTATAAACAACTTAGGGTGGTGTGTGAAGACCACATCAAGGCACAAATCGATCAGTTCAGAGAATATCCTTATCAGTTGTTTTTTGTATTGTGCGTGAATGCATGTTCAGCCTGTAGCAAAAGCTTGGTATTTATTGATGTTGCTTAAACATAATAGCGAAGTAGATGCAATACTTAAATATCTATAATATGGTTATACATAATCACTTTATAACCTTAATGCTATTTTCACGGATGCATTGGACAGCGTGCTTTTTCTGAAGAAAATAGACAAGTGCTGGCAAGATCATTGCAGACAAATGGTATGTGTTGATTGTATTTAGTCCTAGGAATCTTTCTTGATTGTATTAGTCCAAGTAATCTTTCTATGTAACTATGTAAGGATGTTTATAACTTCATCATACATGCATCTTAAAATAATACAAATATTGTTTTATTTTGCAGATAATGATTAGGAGTATATTCTTGTTTTTGGATCGCACATATGTTTTACAAAATTCAATGCTGCCATCGATCTGGTGAGGAACCACTTGGTGGTTGGCATAACATTAGCTCAAACTGTTTTTTTAAAATAAACCATAAAACCTTTAGAATTTTTAAAGCAATGCCTTTTGTTGCCAAAAGCTGTGTGTTTACTTATCAAACTAAGCATATCCACTCCTTTTTTGTAGGGACATGGGACTAGAGCTCTTTAGGTTCTACATCATCGGTGACCTGAAGGTCCAGAGTAAGACGATTGATGGGATCTTGCTGCTCATTGAGCGTGAGCGCAGTGGAGAAGCCATTGATTGTAGCTTACTGAGGAGTCTACTGAGCATGCTCTCTGACCTGCAGGTAGATTTTAATAAATGTATTTGCGGTAGATTAAATACTGTATTAAGAATATGCAATTTAGTTATCTTAAGTCATGCAATACAGATACAGGTCATTCCCACCATGTTAAACTGGTTTATTCATTTTATCTTTATCATAGCTTACTGTGGTGCCATGCTAAGTGTTTTATCTCTGCTTTACTTGATTGTAAGCTACAAAGTAAGCCAGTTGAGGGCACTTGGGTGTCATCATTTTGTCCAAAACGTATGGAGTCAGGGTGTTGGTTTGTGCTGCTTTGTGATCCGCACCTGCAAAGAGCTACGAACTGTCAGCAGAGACCGCTATTACAGATAGTGCTTCAATGACATCAATGTTCTTCCCAACCCTGACAGATTTATCAGGACTCCTTTGAGCAGCGCTTTCTGGAGGAGACTAATAGACTGTATGCTGCAGAGGGTCAGAGGCTGATGCAGGAGAGAGAGGTGATTTGTGTGCTGTGCTCTATCCCCACTGTGGATTCTGATTCAGTAAAACTCAAAAACACAATTCACTATTTTTAACAAAAGTCTTTTCATGATGCATTATACTTTTTTCTGAACAAAATGACAGTAAACTTTGTTAGGGTTCTTAAATCAGAATTGTTTATAATTTCTTGTTCTATATTTTCTGTCTATGTTTAAAACTATTGACATAAGAATTCTTCAAAATATTTCCTTCCCATCTATTAGTCCTTCTGTATGTGTTCGGCAAAGTAGATAGTAAAAAGCAATTTATTACGCATGTGGTGAATAGGTGTAGGTGGCTTAATCTTTGCGGCATGTGGAAATGAATGTGGACAGTTTGTCCGTATGATTTCGATAACATAATTTCTTGTACCCCCTGTTTAGGTGCCAGACTATCTCCATCATGTAAATAAACGTCTGGAAGAGGAGGCCGATAGAGTCATTACATATCTAGACCAGAGCACTCAGTAGGTATTTGGATGTAAACGGTATACAACAAATAATTCAGACTATCAACATGTCCATCACTTTCCCCCTCCTCTCTTCCAGAAAACCTCTCATTGCCACTGTGGAAAAGCAGCTGCTAGGTGAACACCTTACTGCAACTCTACAGAAAGGTATGCCATAGCTTGGGTATTTTTCAGGTAACATAGAATCATTCAAATTATGCTTGGTCACATTTCAACTGAAAAAAAATAGGTTTCATGGACAGCATTACTGCTTGAATCTCTGCTGCCTAGGCTTAAATCACCTGCTGGATGAGAACAGAATCCAGGATCTTTCTCTGCTATATCAGCTCTTCAGTCGGGTGCGAGGTGGTGTCCAAGTCCTCTTGCAACACTGGATAGAGTACATAAAGGTAGGCAAGCAAACAGGGAAAGAGGTGAACACTAGCTTTCTTTTCCAGTTGTCTTTCTTCACCTTAACTAACTCAAGTCAAAAAGAGAAATGTTTTGCCAATACCTTGATCACTTACATTCCAGGCCTTTGGAAGCACAATTGTTATTAACCCAGAGAAAGATAAAACTATGGTGCAGGAACTTCTTGACTTCAAAGACAAGGTGGATTATATCATTGATGTCTGCTTCCTATGGAACGAGAAGTTTGTCAATGCCATGAAAGAGGCCTTTGAAACCTTCATCAACAAAAGGCCGAATAAACCTGCTGAGCTCATCGGTTGGTATATAATGCAATACATTCACCTGTTGAGCTTCCATCAATATCTGTGGTAAGTTTGGTTTCTAAAACAAGTTTTATCTGGCAGCAAAGCATGTGGATTCAAAGCTGCGGGCTGGAAACAAAGAAGCTACAGATGAAGAGCTTGAGAAAATGTTGGACAAGATCATGATAATTTTCAGATTCATCTATGGTAGGACTTTATATGACACATAGATCCCACCAGTCTATTGCATCTTTCAAGTAACTCTGGATATTTTAATTGTTGGTTGTGCCACTGACCCATGTTTAGTGATAGACATTGTACCTCTTTCACTTATAAATAGGTAAAGATGTTTTTGAAGCTTTTTACAAAAAGGACCTGGCTAAGCGCTTGCTAGTCGGAAAAAGTGCCTCTGTTGATGCTGAGAAGTCTATGCTGTCAAAACTGAAACATGGTAAGAGACGCATACCCCAATGCACCCAAATCTAGCTTTACCAATTCACCATACTTACAACACTAGAACCTTTAAATCAGAATTAAAAAGGATAGTGACTTTGATTATTGTATGCAGAATGTGGAGCAGCATTCACTAGCAAACTGGAAGGCATGTTCAAGGACATGGAGCTTTCAAAGGACATCATGGTGCAGTTCAAACAGGTAAAAAAAAGAAATATGATGTTCTCCTACTGTGTTCTGAAAATTGTTATACTTATATTGTTTTAGTATAAATTATATTCTCCATCATATCTTTATGTTGCACTATTTAAATTACAGAACGTCTGTGTTTTAAAACAATGTTCTCCCCCAAGCTAATGGAAACAGAAACTAGCTTGCTGTAACTTTTTTTATGATGTCCCTGAGTTAGTCAAAGTCCCATTACATGGATTACATCTGAAACGTTGGTTAGCATATTATCATATCAACTACGTTAAATCTATTTCATAGTATATGCAGTGTCAAAATATCCCTGGGAACATTGAGCTGACTGTGAACATCCTCACAATGGGCTACTGGCCAACTTATGTTCCAATGGAGGTTCACCTACCCCCAGAGGTTAGTTCTCTGAGATCTTCACACCTGTTTTAATACGATTTTTTTTTTTTATTATTTCTACTTTATTATTCTTTTTAACTTTGTTATTATTGTCAAGATGGTTCGACTGCAAGAGATCTTCAAGACCTTCTATCTGGGCAAGCACAGTGGCAGGAAGCTTCAGTGGCAATCAACATTAGGCCATTGTGTCTTAAAAGCAGAATTTAAAGAGGCAAGTTCTTTTTTCATGGTTTTCTCAGCCCTATTTACAAAGTGTTAGAGGGAAGCCCTTTGAGTTCTGTAGTCAGGCTGATGAAGAGGTAAACAGAGTCAGTTTTAATATGGGGAACCAGCACATAGATGTTGTGAATGTGCACATGGCCAAAACACATCTTTACTGATTGCGGAGTTCAATAACATGCTTGTTGTCTGCTACATGGCTCAAGACTAACACTTTTCTGTTGGTGTAATTCGGGGGTACCAAATGTTGCAGCTTGTGACTAGAGACAAAAATAATCTTGTTTGGGACCATCTTCCAAGAATATAAATTCAACCTGTTAAAAAGCACTAATACTTTTGAGGTATGACTGGTACGGTAGATTATTGCCTCAGCGACTTTTACTTTGGCACAAAGTACAACATTAAATTAACATAAAACACAATACTTTTATGCATACTTTGGTGTCTCTAGAATTACTTTTCTGTGATTGCAGCATGGAGAGAGTAGGATATGAGCCGCAAGTTGCCCAGAAGTTTCAATTTCTCTGTTTTAATCATCTTGTCATAGTCCTAGCATAGGCCTACTAATCCGTCAAAACATTCTTAACAATACTAATTAGGCTATCAGCAGTCAATTCGAAAATAACCTTAATTTCTGTTGAGTAAATATGTTAGGCCAAGGAGCGATGACACAAAAAAAAATCACTGCAGTTAAATGAATTTTACAAGTTTCTAGCTGAGAACCATGCTTGCTTGAGCCTTATCAGTGGTGGGGTATTAAACATGTAGGCCTGATTTCCCACATAAGGATTAAGCCTAGTTCTAGATTAAATCTCCCTGTCAATGGAGATTCTCCATTGAAAATATTTTTTAGTCTAGGACTTGGCTTAATCCCTGTACGGGAAACCGGGCCGTAAAGATTTAAATGCTTACCATTTACACCAAACTTGATAAGTCGGTAAGTACACTGCTCGATATATTAAAGGAACACTCAGTCATCACGGTATAACACCCAGTCAATTAAACTTCTGGGATATCGACCTGTCCAGTTGGTAAGCATACGTGATTGTGAATTGAATTCACCTGTTTTGGTGCAAATGAAAGCGACAACAGGTGGACAGGAGAGGCAACCACCAAGACAACCCCCAAAAAGGAAATGGTTTTACAGGTGGTGGCCAAGGACCATTTCTCTCTCCTGATCCTTCTTGACTGATTTTAGTCAAGTTTAAAAATTTTTTAGTGCTCTTGACACCCCTGGTAGCATGAGGCGATACCTGCAGCCCATTCAGGTTGCACAGGTAGTCCAGCTCCTCCAGGATGGCACATCCATACGTGCCGTCGCAGGAAAGTTTGCTGTATCTCCCAGCTTGACGTCCTCTAGTGGGACCTGTGCTCACAGCCCAGCACCGTGCAGCTCAATTGGCATTTGCCAGAAAACACCAGAGTTGGCAGCTTTGCCATTGGCGCCCCGTTCTCTTCACAGATGAGAGCAGGTTCACGCTGAGCACATGTGACAGACGTGAAAGAGTTGGAGACGCCGTGGCGAACGTTATGTTACCTGCAACATCATCCAGCATGACCAGTTTGGTGGTGGGTCAGTGATGGTCTGGAGAGGCATATCCTTGGAGGGTCGCACAAACCTCCACGTGCTAGCCAACGGTACCTTGACTGCTGTTAGGTACCCGGATGAAACCCTCAGACCCATTGTCAGACCTTACACTGGTGCAGCGGGCCCTGGGTTCCTCCTGGTGCAGGACAATGCCGGCCTTATGTGGCCAGTGAGTAGGCAGTTCCTGAATGACGACGGCATTGATTACATTGACTGGCCCTGCCACCACATTGTTCCCAAGACCTAAAATTCAAGGGGTTGAACAAAAATATATGAGCACCTCTGGGACGTTGTTATGGAACCTTTGGGCATCTGCGAAGTCTGGACCGGACCAAGTAGCACCACACACTGTCCAGGAGCTCACTGATGCCCTGATTCAGGTCTGGGAGGAGATCCCCCAGGACACCATCCACCGTCTCTTCAGGAGCATGCACAGACATTGTTGGGAGTGCATACAGGCACATGTCCAAAGGAGTTCCAGAACACACTGATTAATGGTTTGCTGAACCTTTGTACATTATGAGACTTAGATACTGATACACCTACTTCCTGGATGAAATTTAAGGGGTTTTTCTTCACCATGGAAAGGATTGGATCAGCCTGTGGATTTTTTGAGTTTTTCACTTTGCTTTTTCTGCTATCTCTCTGATGATTTTGAATCCAGAGAGCCCTCAGTGTGTGTTGATGAGTTTGGTTTTGATGACAGGTTAATGAGGGAAGAGCCCATGCAGCGTTGACCACTCCAATTACTTTTGGTCATTTTGAGCTGTCTAAACAATGTGAATACTCTCACAGCTGAGAGTCTGCACTATTATATAATTGTATCAATAAAGATTTTCAACTTGAATATTTCGTTCATCGATCCACTGTGTGATTTAAGTGTTCCCTTAATTTTTTGTGCAGTGTATGGAAATGTAAATAAAAAAATTGTTAGGTGCAGTGGGTAGTAAAATTACCCTAATTCACTTGGAACTTTTGTCCTCACATCTCGACTCCATTAGTTATTTAAGTGATCAGAACAATGCAAAAACTCTAGGTATAAGGAAAGAACACATGCCATTTTCTATTTAATATGTGTTTTAACCTTCTCTAGAGTCCTTTAACCACCAACTCTTAGTCCTAAACGGATTCCTGAGAAAGTCTCATCAAATTATTTTTATTTTTGTGATTGCTGATTTCGGGTACTACAACTAAACGTTTTACACTCTCAAATTGTATTTTTTTTTTTACAGGGTAAAAAGGAACTTCAAGTGTCACTTTTCCAGACCCTAGTGCTACTTATGTTTAATGAAGGAGAAGAGTTTACTTTGGAGGAGATCAAACTAGCCACAGGAATAGGTTTGTAGAATAAATATACCAATTGCAGTCATTTGCCAACTTTTTTTTTCTTCAAGTAGATGTAGATTGCGCTCGCATATAACATCTCAGTGGCATATAATACATGTTCATATGTGTACTGACACACAGAGGACAGTGAACTGAGGCGGACTTTGCAGTCCTTAGCTTGTGGCAAGGCCCGTGTTCTACACAAAGTTCCAAAGAGCAAAGATGTAGAGGATTGTGACAAATTCTCCTGTAATGACGACTTCAAACACAAGCTCTTCCGGATCAAGATCAACCAAATCCAAATGAAAGAAACGGTAAAAAAAAAATTGCCTTGAGTAACGTGTGTTAAATGACTGAGATCACTTTTAATATATTATTATATTATTATATCATTACATATTATATATATGGCATGCCGTTGACTGTAGGTAGAGGAGCAAGCCAGTACCACAGAAAGGGTTTTCCAGGATCGGCAGTACCAGATTGATGCTGCCATTGTGAGAATAATGAAGATGAGAAAGACTCTCAGTCATAACTTGTTGGTGTCAGAAGTGTACAACCAACTCAAGTTCCCTGTAAAGGTTAGTCTGATACCGATTTTTTTTCATAACACCAGACATTTACAAAGAAACAGATCATTGGTATTGATACTTGTGGAGGACCTACCCAGGCACTTTATAGAAAACATGTAATATAAATTAAGTCCTGGGTTACCAAATATGTTTTATTTTTCTTTACAGCCTGGTGACTTGAAGAAAAGGATAGAGTCTCTTATTGACAGAGACTATATGGAGCGTGACAAGGACAATCCTAACCAGTACAACTATGTGGCCTAGAGAGAAAGAAACAGAGGTAGGCAGGTGGTCTAGTCAGGCTGACGGCATGTTCTGAGTGCTTGCTCCAGTGGATTTTCCCACTACCCTCTTCAACCCAGCCACCGACAAGTGAATGGATAATGCTCTACGGGACTGTGTCATGGGTCTTCGTTTCCTGTGGTCTGCATGCCAACTAAAACAGAATAGGATGTTTTCTCTGTACCGCTGACAGGATTGGACTGACTTGGACAAAACGAAGACAAACAAAATTTAGTTTATTGTTCTCTATTTTATGGAGAAAAGGAAATATTTATTTTCAAACTTAGATACTACTTTGTCCATTGTTTGTTGCAATTTTCTTGTTTTTAAGTCTCCTCTTCCATTAGAATCACTGTGTATTCCAATGCAAACATTCACATACCTAATTGATCGTAGCAAAGCATAAAAAACTGAGAAAAAGACGAAAACAATACATTTCTATAAATTTTCTTAATTTAATGTCATGTGTAATCAAGACCAAGGGCTTGATTTTAGATTTGATTTTTGCCTTGCTCCCCATCCTCATTTTGTTATGATTACAAGAAAGTGAAATGGAGGAGGGCTGGAGAGACTGGGGCATGAATTCAGGATACGCTACTTGAGGGGAGCATTTCATGGGTTTGAAAGGGGATTTAAGTGTCAAATGTGTGCACTTGCAAGTTGCAACAGTTTAACTTGTCTTAAGGTTATGTAGCTATTGATCATAGACTAATTCATGTTCATGAACAAACAATTTATTGAATGTACATTTAGTTGATGTTAAAGAATTGACAGCATGTGCCAAACAAGAACACTTATTTTGTTATATGATTTGTTTAGGCTTCTAAACAAACACTTTAATCTGTACATGTATATGCATTGTTGTTTATATTTTGCCCTTAGCCCTGATCATACATGTTTTCCATATTCATACAAGTCTAGACACATGACATTTTAATTAATACATTTGTGTGGCACCTACTATTTTTCTGTTTACTTAAAGCACCATGGCCTCAATCCCAGTTTTTCCTTATGTTTCCAACTATAATGTTATTTCAGTTATACACACACATTGTCATACACACACATTGTCTTTGAATGGGGTCCTAGGGCTTGGGGCAGGCCTTACTTCAGGTAAGGGAAGTGATATTGATCTCAACAGGTCAATGAGAAATCATGCTTGACTTAATGTCCTCAAGTACGTTTGGTTTATTGATTCACATTAAAATAATTGTCAATGTTTACATTTTTAAGACTAGTTTTAAAAAAGAATAAAATTTCTTGTGCAGTTTTCCCATAAAATAGGGAATTTGCTTACCCTGTTTGGGGATTTCTGAAAATGCTAAATAATACTAATAGTTACGTATTATTTAAAGATAGTCTCTCTCTCTCTCTCTCTATATATATATATATATCACCTTATATGTATTCGTTTAGATTTAGTAATACATTATGAAATGGTACACTATATTGTAGGGAAGCTTAATTTAGAGACACTCCTCCCCCTCCTCTTAGTCACATGACTTTCATAAACAGAAGACATCAAAACCTGTCCAGTGCGTACATTCACTTTTAAGTCTAGCTTCAGCTCGGAGAAACAGGCAAGGTTAGCTAACTGCCCACTGCTAGCCATGGTTTGCTTCGCTGTTTTATTATTTTTCCTGGCACTTGGAAATGGTACGTATATGAACTTCTAATATCGTCATCGTAGTTAGACAACGTAGGCGAACTTTAACATGACACAGCAAGTTAGTGAATGTTTATCGCTAGCTAGGTTGAGCTAGCTGCTAATCGTGTTAGCTAACTTTGGCGTCAACGTGACATAACGCAAACAATTCTGAAAGGCCAGTCTTATCTTGGCCTTTATATAATTGTCTTGGAGTAGAATATTATTAGCAAAAGCTAATGGAAAAATGTCGATGTAATCAATACATTTAAGGAACAAAGTTGGTATCTGCATCATTACCTGTATGGTTTTGTTGGCTCAATGTTGGCAGCCGACGTAACTTTGCTGACGCTAACAGCAGTCGAAGCTAACGTCAGTTAGTTAGTTAGTTATTTGAACGCTAGAAACACCCGAACATAAGTTTTCGTTCATGTTGCATTTGATTTGGGCTAACCCAGTCCCCAGATTTACGTTCGTATGTCCGTCTGAACATGCATGGTAATAACATTTATAAAACAGGATTTTAACATTTTAAAACAGGAATAACACTCGTTGCTTGCCAAATTACGTATAAACTAGTGTTGCATACGAAAGACCAAGTTTCCTGGCACAATATGTGGTTAGGAAGTGCATTATGTCCTATGCACTTCCTAACCATTATGACATTGGCCTGAAAATAGCTCCTGGCATTACTGGTGTTAGCTAGGTAGCTAATGTTAAGCTACTTATGGTTAGCAATATTATCTAATCAGTTATCGACAGTGTCAGTGGTGTTCTAACTGTTGACGTTACCTAGCTAGCTAGCATAGTAGTCACCTATTTTTAATTTGCGTTAGTTTCTTCTAGGCATCGAACATTTGCTTGCTTATTATTAAGTTGACTAACGTTACGTTCATGTTCTGCTGTTCGAAATTGCTCACTAGCTTAGTTATCTTGCTGTTTTATTTAACAACCATTAAATTGACTCACCTGCTCAGCTGACAAGTCAGTTGACCGATGCGGGCTTGCGGTTAAACGATTAAAAACCTGCTTATCAACTGTTTTCCAGCATGCCATGTGATTGTCTTGGATTTGCAATTTTATCTTAAAAATAGCTAGGTTAACTAGAATCAAACTTGTTATAGCATTCGATAAATGACCGCCAACATCTGCAGGATTTTGTGTGTGTGTTTTTAAATGTATTGGCTGAGGGATATTTCCTTTAAATGTACTTTATTATGTTGAATCATCAATTTGAAAACACATGACACCCTTATCCCGTGACACCTGGACCCTAGCCCTGTGAAGAAATATACTTTAACCTTAGCATCGAAATATGTTAGTCTTAGTCTGATTTTTTTAGTCCGCTCAATTGTTTTTTCTTTTGTACCGTTTGATCACCCCTTTTATTGAATTGAATTGAGTGAGTGAGTGGGTGGTTTGATTATTCAATGTTTGTCTTTTACAGAACTGAAGCTATCACATGGCACAGAGGTGTCTGTCTATGACAGTAACAACAAATTATGCTTGTATGCCAAGCTGATGGCCAGCTTCTCTATAACCTATGATGTAGCTGAAAACAAGGTAAGAATCTGTGATTGGTTTGAAACAGTTTTTAGTTTTTTTTTTGGTCAAAATCTGATCAGATGTGCATTGAACATGCAACTTAAAACATTTTTTGCACCAAGACATGTATTTGCTCTAGGACATACAGTATGTATTTACAGTGAAAAATGTATTGATAGCAAAAATTATTGGTGGGCAGCATGGTGGCTCAGTGGTTAGCACTGTTGCCCCACAGCAAGAAGGTCCTTTGTTCGAATCTCAGGTGACTGTGTGGCGTTTGCATGTTCTCCCCGTGTTTGTGTGGGTTTCCACCGGGTGCTCCGGTTTCCTCCCACTTACAAAAACATGGGTTAGTACTCCTATCAGTGCCCTGACTAGACGCTGCCAATATAATTGGTGTCTGTGTCTGATCTGTCTGTGCAAAAGTCTGTTGCGATATGTTCGGTAAGCAAGTTTGGCGCAAATTGGCTGCCATGATATCACCCAGACTGATTGTTGTGAGCGATAGCTGTCTGTCCGTCCATTTGTTGTATGTACCTAATTGGCAAACAATTTGTAAAGCGATTTGAGTCCAGAGAAAAGCACTAAAAACTAGGTTGTTATTATTATTATTATTATTATTATTATCTGGATATTTATATCTTCATTCAATTTAAAATACTGTCCTGTCTTTTTTCAGAATCAAACTGTTTCAATTGAACTTCCTGAAATAGTATCAACACAAGAGAGCACCTGTGGTAATGATATCTCAACATTGAAATTGAGTTTTGGCAAAGGCCATTCCTGGAATGTTGCATTCACAAAACACAATACAACGTATGAGGCAACTCTTATCATTTTTGAGTACAATCTTGGAGATGCAGCCACCTTCCCAAATGCCTTGTTTGATGGTGATTATTGAACCAAATTTGATACTCAACAGTTTCCTTCTAATAACTTAGTTGTCTTGGGATGGTGTTGAGATCTGATGTTTGTGTCTTTCCTCTCTTTCTAGACAATATAACTGTTTCTATGAAACCCTTCATATTCAATGTGGGCATGGGCACTTATTACTCCTGCAAGAGTGAAGATGTGCTAAAAGAAGAGGCAGTCACTCAAACATTGTGGAACGTGGCTGTACAGGCATTTGTGATTGATGGGAAATTGAGTCATAATTGTAAGTACCTTTTACAACCTTGAGCCAGTTACTTATAATTTAAATGGTATTTCTCCTTATATTGTCTTGTCTTTGTATTTTCTCCTTAGTTACCTCTTGTGCAGCTGACACAATTGCAACTCCTGTGCCCACTGTGCCTGCCACCACGGCTACAACTACAACACCGACTACCAATGCCACCACAATGGCGCCTGCCACCAATGCCACCACAATGGCGCCTGCCACCAATGCCACCACAATGGCGCCTGCCACCAATGCCACCACAATGGCGCCTGCCACTACAATGGCGCCTGCTACCAACTCTACTACCACAGCCCCTGTTCCTACTACCACACCTGTACCAATTCTCCCTATACCCACCACTGGAAAGTACAGCATCAGCCCAGATGTGAACGGCACTTCCTGCCTGATGGCCAGTTTTGGCCTGAGGATTGGCTTCAAGCAGGGAGGGGTGAGTATATGAGCATAATATTAGAATATTATTTAAATTGTGAATAAACAAAGTATGAGCAAGCGGAATCAATGGTGATTTACTTAGTTTTTCCATGTTTGATGTCTGCATATGGCATTAACATTAATCTTAATTGGTCTCCATCAGAAAGAGCAGGAGATCAATCTCGATCCCTCTGCGACAAACGCCACTGGAGTCTGTGGTGAAAACAGCAGTGACTTGGTATTGACCTCAGACCAAGTCATTGTTGTGTTCAGTTTCGTCAACGTAAGTACAAATGGGATTGTTTGCAGCCACCATTATCCCCACAAAATGTTTAGTGGCAGATAGATGAAGTATTCATCAAATTAGTTTTTTTTGTTGATTAACATTTTGGTCCTAGTCAGTCACCCAAAAATCCTCTGACGTGACTCTGAAATTACAGTTCCATTATAAGAACTTATGTTTCTACTTGTTCTATAATGCAAGATCACCCATGAGTTCTAATATTGAATTAATAGTACTATTTTGATCTATATATTTAGTTTTTCCCTTGATTGTTTGTTTTTATGACCCACTGTAGGATACACAGAGGTTTCACCTGCATGCACTAAATGTGACCATAAAACCTAGCACAGGTAAGTGAAAAAACATGACTGAAGGGGGTTTTTCACATGTTGAACACTTATGAATAAAAAGGTTGCGTAAGAAATCATTCACTGCATAATGCCATCTGACTTAAGAGGACTCCGGCCTCTGTCTGGTATGCTTCAGTTCTGATTAGGTCTCTGTTCACTTCATATACACACTAACGCTTTGTTAGGACAGGACAATTGTTTTTTTTGCGCGGAAATATAATGAGGCCATCACAGCCAACAAAAAGCACGTAATAGTGGAATAATGCAAGTCATTTTTAAATTGCTTGGAATGTGCAAAGTGCTTGCATGTTTGTCACTCTTGACTGCAAAGACCAGACATTTTATTATAATTTATCCATTTCCTCTAGGTGTTGTCTTCAGTGAGGCCAATGACAGCCTGAGTCTTTGGCAGGCAGCATTGGGCAGCTCTTATATGTGTAACAAGCAACAGGCCTACAATATCACTGATTCGCTCATTCTCCACACTTTTGAGCTGAGAGTACAGCCATTTGCCGTCAAGAAGGGTGAATTCAGTACAGGTAGGTTATATTGAAAACCAACCCAATATATAATTCAACTCCTTTGCATTGACATGCAACACACAATACTCAATATTGAAAATAGTAAAACCGTTATGGATGACTTGATTCGAGCTCCATGGTTTTTGGGGGAGAAGTAAGTATTTTTCTCTTGGAGATGTTTTTTGTATTTTCTGTGGCACTAATAATCAGAAGACAATTTGACCCACATGTTCATTGATTCTCTCTCTGTCTGCAGCCTATGAATGTTCAATGGATGACACCAGCATCTTAATCCCAATCGTTGTTGGCGCGGCTCTGGCTGGCTTGATTCTCATTGTGTTGATTGCTTATGTGATTGGTCGAAGAAAGACTTATGTTGGATATCAGACCCTCTAAATCCCCTCATGTCAAGGGATTTCTAAAGCTGGTCCTCAGTTGTACAAGGCAATTGATAAGTTGATAGCTCAGTAGCAACCAAAAATGGTCTTGTCAATCTGAAGCTAGGCTTACGCACATTTTAAAGTATTTTTCTGGACCAGGCTTGGCAATCCCCTGTAATTTGTTTCTCTTGATTTTTGTGTTTGAGCAAGTGTATGTTTCTTTTCTTCTTTTCTTGGACTGACTGACTATCACAAAAAATTTAACCTGATTATCAATAGCCCCTTTTCCGCTGCAAAGTTAGCCAGGGCCAATGCAACACCAGAAACTTGCATTTAAAATAAAATTGCCATCATAACTAAGCACATATTCATGCTTACTAGTACTGAAAGATTGCATTGTTTTTTTACATCCATCAGTTTCTTACCCCAGCTCAATCTAGATATCATGTGGTGGATACTTTTCCCATCTCATAATCAAGGCAGCTAATGCACTGTAAGTTAATTGGCTACAGTTTGCCCCTTTGCAGTTAGTACAAGGCCTGTGACAGTTGGGCTGTGCCTTTGTCATTTCAGTAGCTCATGCACTTGCTCAAGTCTTTTGTCATTCCTGTATTTTTTATTTTTTGTCGTCCTCATAATTCTAAGCACCATCAATTTATGATATATTATTTCCATTACTGCCCAAAGACTAGGTTTAGTAGTACCACTGTTTTGTGTTAAAGAACTGGAATCAAAGGAACAAGACTCAGGGGAGTGTATTTTACACTTCTGGTCTCTGATCGTACATGTTATAGTGGTTTGTACCATAATTTGACCAAACACACTATCTGCAGAGCAGGTGACAACATCCAAGTGATTGGCAATTTGTGTGCCTTCATGATCAGTCTTATTATGAAAAAACTTTTAAATCACAAGTTGGTAATGTTACATTTAAATAAATCAATAACAAATATCCCTCTGTTACATGTTTGGCATTGGGTTTTAAAAAAGGGATAGTTAGTATCATTACGGGCTTTTGTAGATGTTTTGCATATACAAGATTTAAAGCAGTCTTAAGCTCAACGTGAAATGAAACCGATGCATAGTCACGTGTGTGTGTGTGTGTACATATTATTCTGCAGTGTAGCTTAAGGCATGGAAGTATCAGTAACGAGGGCAACTGAAATATACTCTACACCACTGGGGTTGCAAGGAGGTTTATACACCCGGATGTGTACATTTTTGTAAGGTTAAAAAGCAAATGAAATGATTGTAGATTTTCCCTAGTATAGTATTTATGCTCTTGTCGATGCTCGAACACTAAAAATAAGGGAACTAGCAATAAGCTCTTGTACACTTCCAAAATGTTTTGCAGTGATTGTGAATAGGTGCTGAGATCGTTTGCAGCATTAGACATGACACTGCTTGCTTTTGTACAATCATTTATTCAAACTATTTCTCAATCATTTTCTTAATCTAGTTTTGTATTGTCTAAATATGATTTTGAATCCAGCCTTTTGCCTCTGAATGTTGCCTTGGTTTTTTTTCTGTCAATATTTGTACAAAGTTGTGTATGCTTGTTCTAATGACTACGTTGAATTTTCAGCACCTGTATAAAGTCTCAATGTCCAAATCAATCCTCTTACCTCTTAGTCATTATTATAATTGCATTGTGCCTTACTCTAAAACTTGATTAAATTATGGCAGCACATTATAAAGTTAACATGTTTTACCCAGGAAATGTTGGGATTCGGCTTTTTGTTACTTCATTTTGTGAAAGAAGTCAATCTTCTAGTAAGCTTTAGTTGTAATAAATGGGATTGGAAAATGTTTGGTTAATGCAGACCATTTTATATATTAGTGTATATTTTGTTTACTATATTTACACATAATGGAATAACACTTGTTTGTCTTAGGAACTTGTCGCAGTGCCTATAGTATGTAATGCATTAACAACTGATGATGTACTTTATTCTCACTTAGCTGAGGACTGCCTGGCTGATACAGGGAACGTTCTTGTGCCTATAGCTGTGGGAGCTGCCCTGGCTGTTCTTGTTGTTATTGTTCTAGTGGCCTATTTCATTGGAAGAAAGAGAAATCAAGGAACTGGCTATCAGTCTTTTTAAAGGAGTTTTGTTTATGTTCAGAATTTATGTCTGCTAAATTCCCTGTGGTCAATGTGCGAGTTAATGGATGGTTTTTGTCTGCCTATAATAGTGCATCAACTACAAATTAAATCCAAGGGAATTTCATCTTCTTTCTTTCTTACTCGCCAAAAATGTAGATATGAATGTTTCAAAAATAATATTTTAGAAGAATTTGGTCAGGAAGGTTTACTTGACAGTTTCAAATGGCTGTCTTAATCCATGCAATTTAAATGTTATTCAATATCGATGTCCATGTATGGTTTCTAATGTGCCGCCATACCTAAAATGTAAATTCCCTCTTTTCTGTTTCTTCTTTCTTCAAACCTGTCTATCTCACTGTAGTGTTTTTCTGCTGACTAAACTTTAACCCGCTGTCTTTGTCTTTTCCTGTCAGCTGAAGAATGCTTCCTGGATTCTGACTTGAGCTTCCTTGTACCCATTGCAGTGGGTGTGGCCCTCAGCTTCCTAATCATCCTTGTACTTATCTCTTACCTGATTGGTCGAAGAAAGAGTCGCACTGGCTACCAATCAGTATAATCCCGCTTCCTGCCTTTGATTTTTCTCTCTTGAAACCTACTAATTAAGACAGCCCGCACCTTTCTCCCTGATTCCCTTTACAGTCTTACTTTTTCTTTTCTCCCAAAAAAATATACTTTTTAAAAAGCTGTCCTGGTTTATTATGTATTATGTTAGTCACAAATGACTAAAATCAAGCTTCAAATCTCTAAATTATATTTAGTTTTGCACCAAGCTTGGACGTAATTTGCATGGAGTATGGATTCTATTCTAGATTATTTATAACTACGAGCAAATTTCACCACAACACAACTCAAACAAACAAACTAATTTAGAACCATTGTTTTTGCTAGTGTACGTTATTCATATCTTCACTTCAATATTTCTTCAAAATATTTCACTGATCAGCATTTTGATCTATTCTGTGATATTTTGCACGAGTCTTTATATATATATATATATATATATATATATATATATATATATATATATATATATATATATATATATAATCAGAATTCTTACTGTATATTATCAATTAGAGGAAGAATTCATTGACCAGAGCTTTACCTAAGTCACTACGTTAGCATACCTGAACAATTACTGCAGTAAAAAACGAAATCTCATTCTGTGATTCAAATTTTGCTCACTTTTGGAATTACTTTCAGTTTTTGTACATGGAATCATGTCACAGTTTTGTGCCTTTTTGTTTCACTTTTATAATCATTAACCTTGTCAGATCAAGGCTCAATGTGATCAAGGATGTGAAGTGATCTAAGATTGTTGAGCTTAAAGGGGGAAATTAAAGTTGCTTTCTTGTTTTGTACCAATTTGCCTTGTCTTTATTACTTAACAACAGTCCATGTTCGGATTTAGTGTCCTGATTTAAAGACAACGACATCATTCTCGTGCCAGCGCAATATTTATTTGTATAGTAATTGCTTGGTTGTCCAAGCTTTGAAAAGACTTTGAACAGTGACATTGATTTATATCCCTGTTCGCACAATAGTGCAGTGGGTACAAATGTGGTCATCACTGAAATACTTGTAGTTCATGTTCTCCTTTCAAGTTTGTATGCTCATCTGTCTGGAAAGCAGAGCCTACAATTATTTCTGAATGGACTGATATGTAGTTAGCTTAATTCTTGGCAGGCTTCATCTGGATCTTATATTATACACTGCGTAATATCAAATATTTATGTTCTATCATTCTGAGGACAGGCTATTGCACAGTACTTCTGTTTATAATGTCTGATTTGATTGGAGATTGGATAAGTATTCTGGAACCCTAAGAAGATAATTGTTTGTAGCATACAATTACAAACAGGCATTACAAATTCTCAATTGAAGACAACTTCTTATCAGAAGATTGTATTTATTATTGTTACTATCAAAATAAATACAACATGAATACCAGGTTTAGTAAAACAATTAACACTATTATTTCTACAGTAAAATAGTTTGTTATTTCAGTTTGTAGGATTTGCAATAAAGCCAACACTGTCCCACATATAAGGGTCTTTTTGATGACAATCCTCTTCTTGTTCTCAGAAGTGGTCTGATATATTTTTTTTTTACAAAAGAAAATGACATGTAAAAACCGATAAGCATAGCAGTATAATACTGATCAATTGAACATCAATTAAACAAACCGCATATGGTAATTAATTATTTATTTTTACTCTGTAAGTCAAATACAAGTAATTATTCAACCAATGTTTTTTATAGTAGTTCTTGAACTGCTTGAAATATACACACTGAAAGCTATACATGTAGGAGAAATTAGTATACCATTTGATTTCAAACCAAATGTTCCACCCAGAACCATATCCTATCCATACCAATAAGGAAATAGTTGAATTTGCATAGCTAATAGGCTAACAAATGGGCAGTGTGTAGGCTAAAATGTGCCTCCTAATTCATGAACCTAATTGTATTAATATTGCTAATCGTTACAAAATTAAAAGTTGTCAATCGTAATATTCACTTCCTCTACTTATGTTGTGCTCAGCACTGTGTGTGTGTGTGTGTGTGTGTGTGCGTGCGCGTGTGCGCGCGCGGGCGTGGGTGTGCGTGTGGAAGTGGAATAGGAGTCGAGCAAGGGTTTCTATTTACTGTTCATGTTTCAATAACATTCTCAAGGAGTTTCTTTTTGGGGGGGGAAAGGCACATGTGTATACGTGGGAAAAGGAGAAGTTGTTGGTGTGCATTTCTGTTTAAGACAGTGATTTACTGTGATGAAATATTTCTTATATTTTCCTGTCATATTATTATGGGGCAGCCTACTTTCAGTAACATATTCCTCTAGGCACCTATATCTAATGAGAAGGTTACACTTCCTAAGAAACGGTCGGTGGGTGAATTATTGATTATTCCCCTGCCGTTGAGATTGCATTTTACTTGGATATGGGTGTCATACTGCACCCCGGAGAAGCGCACAGCTACCAATGGTGAGGAGTAGTTCACCTGAAAACATAGGAAACCAAATGTCACTTCCGTTAATTCGTTTTTTTTGTGCTACAGAAGATCTTAGTTATCTTGCTGTAAATCTTGAAACACAGGACTTACATGTCTCAAGTTTCCATAGTATGGAAAGTACTTTAAATCGAAAATACTTTTGGGGAAAAATTGAAGAGTTCCAAGGGCTTCTGGCGGTCCTCTCTTTAATTGTAAAACATTGCACATAGGTTACTTTCATGTGGTTTGGAGTATAAAAAAAGTTAATATTCAGTTTATGGTGGAAGCAAGAAATGACCAAAGAATGTTAACAGTTATTGTACCTTGACTGCACAAGTCACATTTATTGGAGTTCCTTGACCAGGCAAGTAACCAAGAATCTACGGACCAAGAGAAGGACAGAGATAGTTTATTATACAATTTTACTTTTCACAAGCATTATTAAAAGTTTCTCTGCCCTGGAATGATTAAGCATAAAATGTTCAACAATGACTTTACATAGTGCACATCACAAAATCAAAGCTATAATTTTCTCTGCAATCTGTTATTTATTTAATTATTCAATTGATTTGATCCGTCATGTTATTGGACCCCAAATCACTATTGTCAATATTTTAAATGCAAATTTCCCCATACCTTTAATGTTTTAACCTCCTGTTTGTCAATATAGTTTACAAAGCCTAGTTACTTGAAATGCTAGTCTTGCTTTAAGAATGAACACACTTTTTTGTTTAACACTGGTGTTGGCCACAAGATGTCATTAAAGTACAAAATGCTTGCACCATAAGATTCTGTATTTGGTCAGATGGTGCCAGACAACTGCCAACTCACCAGAATAAATATTGTAATGCAATGTTATCTTTAGTGCCAACAGATATATTAATTACACTACAAATGTTTTCTTACCCGATTCATTCGGAGTATTATGCAGGGCTTTCCCTGAGAGAAGCCAAAGTGAGGGTCATGATGACCAGAACACTCCTCCAACAAGGATCGCTTGAACTGACACGCCTTCCTCTCTGCAATCTCCTCCAGGTCATCCTGCATGAAGTATTTGTTGTGTCCACACTGGATATTTTTACGCTCCTGAACAGCATCATTATAGGCTGAAAGAGTCATAGGGACAGAGAGAGAAAGTAGTGGGTGAGGTTGGGGGTCCCCATAAATAAACTGCACAATGGCCAAGTGCTTTGCCAGGTCCAGGCCTCTGATTGAGGCAGCCTGACAAAAGCAGTGTGTGAACAAAAAACCTGCACTCAATAGACGCTTTAACCACAAAGAGGCTTTCCTTCCCAGCATGCCCTGCTAGTATCGGTTGGGACAGACAACAAAGGGCATGAGGATTAACTCACTCTGTGTCTTCTTGATTTAACCAAGGTCTGAATGTGCAAGTATGAACTCCTTACTTGAATGTGGTTAAATTTTTGTTATCCTGAAGAATATTTTGACGATTCATTCATTGTAAAAATTACCCAGGGAAAAAAAACGAGGTATAGATTGGACTTACGTTTGAGGAATTCTTCCATCATTTTTGCATACTTTCTCCATGACTTGCGATCAGAGACATTAAAATGTATTTCAGGACTTTCCAGGTGTGGGGACATAGTCATACCTGCCAATAGAGACAGAGAGACAGAGCTAGAGGGGTGGTTTGGTGGGGAATGGCGTGATAAGGGAAAGCTTAACTAAAGGCAACATGGTTGTAATGGAGGTCATATTTACCTGGTGGCATCACTCTGTCATTATAGGTTGGATGGTAGGGACTAATAGACCACATGAGGCAGAACATACAGCCCCCAAACATGGCTGCCAGGAAAATATAAAGTGCTGAGTAGAAGAGAAGGATAAGGCCTAGGAAAAATAAGAAGATGCAGAAGATCAATCCATTTTATCTGTAGATGATCTTACATTATCTTCCGGGCTGGGCATAAATCATAGTGTAGTTGTATTCCTAAAAGGTAGTCTGCCTGCAGTGTAATAAACTATTGCTGTCTGAATAGTTCTTAAATTCTGATGCCATATTTTGACTTGTTTAGTCTTTATTGTCTTTGCTCATTGTAGTCACTAATTAGTGCTTTCTCAATCATTGTTTGAAAATCTAAATCACTGGAAACCAACTAGACTGATCTTATGTGAGAAATGTGACATGAAAACGTTCTGTCATTTTCAATTAACAGACCATTAGCAACTAATCAAACCAAACGTGGCCTAAATTAAATGGCTTTTGCTGTGCAGGCAATTTCACAGGGGACTGGTTGCAGCCAGCCTTGCGTGCCCAGATCTACAAAGGCCTTTCTGTTTAAGCTCAGTGAGAATTCTCCCCGCTGTCCTTTCACTTAGGAACACAGTGAACCTCCGGTTGCCATCGTAGTGACGGTCTTTTTGCAGTCTTAGAGGCCCAGCCAGCTCCAAGGAACCCCAATCACCCCACTCTGGTATTGTGTCCCCTCTTACACACTCTTCTCATAGGACACACATCACAGACTTCAACTCGCCCCTTTCTCTCTTTGGTAAATGGGCCCCATTTCTTAACAAGTGTGCTCACAGTATAGTTGCGCCTTGAAAATGGGCTCCTTAGCCTGGCTTGTGTACACGAATAAACAATTTCAGCTTTTACCAAAGTACTAGCAAGGGATACAATCGTTTATTTTTTCACAACTCAGTTTACTTTCGTTAACCTGTCGTACATTCTCTACATAGAACTGTTGTAGATCAACAGCCTCACAGAACAACTTTTTTTGAGTAGCAGCCAAATCACTGACTCAACAATCCTCTCCAGGAAAGTGCTGCTTATACCATGTCTGCAAAAAGCTCTGAATTTGGCATGGGGCTCTATATGGAAAAACACTTGAGGATACGGAGCTAAAAAATGTTTCTCTACGTGTTTGTCTGCAACTGTGGGACCTTTTGCATGCTAAGGTCAGCCATGGGGTTGCTGGAGCTTTGGGAAAGAGGCTGAGAAGAGCAGGGTAAGATGTATGAGGAATGTGATTCCAGGCCAGTGCTAGGACCGGAACAGTGCTCTCCCACTGGGGATCTGTCCCCAGGCAGCCTGTTTTTGTCGGGACTGCTCTGAATTATCTGTGCACCTATGTAAACAGTGAACTTGGGGACACACATGCAGCACAGTGAGCTTAGGCAATGCGACTGGAGAGCCACATTTCAATCCCCCCACCCCTATCATCTCCAAAGCATCTTCTAAGAACAATAAACTAGTGAAACAACCAAGTTTGCGTTTAATTGTGCTATTATTATTATTACTCTGACTGTTATTACTGTCACTGATGATAATTAAAAATATCTGAATGTAACTGTGTTAATGTACCAAGGCAAAGAGTTAGGGAACCGAATTTGGAAATAGGGCGTACATGATTGTTTGCATTGTTTGAGCACCAATACCAAATACATTATTTTGTTTAAATAACAGCTCTCGCCCTTTACTTACTCCAGCTCTTTCCGGAGCGACCCATGAACTCCTTGGTCTCGGCATTCCATAGGTATGTTTTCACATCCTCTATTTTCTGGTGTAGTGTTCGTTCAGGTAAGGGCTTGCGTTTCCACTTCTCGAAGTTCAGGTCTTCTTGCTCTAAAGGCTGGTGCTCGGCAAGCTTCTCCTGTTTCTCCTCCAGCTCATGTCCCTGCTTCTTAGATGGCTGAACCGAGGACCACAAAAGAGACAGAGGGAAGATAAGCAGTGGCTTCTTTTCTCATCTCAATCATGTTGGCTATCAACATATTTGGTTTTTGGTTGAGTACAGTATATGAACCCACGTCACTTGTGTGTGGTGCAAGTGATAAAGTAATGTTGTAATAATAAATATTATAGATAGCGGTTTTACTAGAATGATGCTTCATTCAAATGTTTAAATCAAATTAACCCTTGCTGTTGACCCTGCTGGCCCGCTTTGGGAGACCTGTGATCCTTTGAGTGAACCCTCCTGCTTGGAGCAGCAGCTGCAGCAGAGCTACAGGGTCACTCTGAAAACCAGATGTTACATGCTGACTCCCAGCATCCACAGGGCCAGGTCAGCTCCCCAAGGAACCATTGGGAGCTTTTGAATGCCACTATAATAAATCACACAGTCTATAAAAAACCAAAAAAAACTATATGAACAGTTGACTTGATTCCCATCTTGGAAATGTGTTTTTCAAATAGATCAGTTATATTTGTGAGGCAATGTGATTTTGTGTGATTATCTATGTTTTTCTTTTAGATGCAGAAAAGGATGGTAGGCATGTATAATTGCCAGCCAAGGATATTACTTAATCTCTTAGAAGTGTAGGCCTACTTACAAGGTTTTGTGAATCGTTTCCAAGGAGCTCTTCCTCGGCCCCTCCCTCAGTAGCATTAGGCTCCATGGTTCTTAATAGAAGAGAAAGGTACTTGTTAAACCAATCACATCTACCATCCCCACCGTATTAAAGTGACACGTCCTAAATACGTTTTAAACTTGCATCACATTAAGTGCATTTCAATCGCACTTTTAAGTCCTTCCGAAACATATTACGAACTAAATACTGAAATAATTTCGCTGTAGTTTAGACTATTAAACGTTTAAAAAATTAAACAAAACAAAACATTTACATACCTTAAATTTTCTTTTCAGACAAATGAAAATGTGGTTAGTAGCTGGAACCCTTCTTGACCCTTGTAGAACGAATTCTAAGTTGGTCAAAAAGTATTTTGGTATTTCATTAGAAAGTTTTACGCACGCTTTGGAGCCGGGCACAGAGAACCTCCACTGGACTAGGCGCGCATCATAGTGAATGGCTGGATAGAGAAATGTGAAAAAACTTGGGGGTGGGATTGAAAGTGCACTTGCATTTTTTTTTCAATCATTTGAAACTTTTGGCAATGGAGAGGACAGCACTACGCAGCATTCTACACACGCACTCCGAACTTGCTTTGTCTGAATGTTGCTGAGACTATATCATTAAGCTGCAGCCCTTTAAACATTTAGACCTATCTCATCACAATTTGTGGTTGTCAAAACAGCTGCAGGTAATTTAATTAGTTTCATTTAAATAAAGCAAAACGTTTCAATATTAATTATGTCAATTTAGAGCTGTAAGACATACTAAGAAAGCAATGCAATTGTCTTGGCTTTTTTTCTAATTCCTTCTGTTTCTATAGCTCATACTAGTTATGGTTTGTTTTGAAACAACTGTTGTCCTAATAAATCAAGGTGTTCACATTGGCTTTATCTGTATGCCAGTCACGTATATTCGTGTTCTGTTCGTTCTGTTCGCCGCCGCCCCCCCCCCCCCCCCCCCCCCCCCGCCCCCCTTCTGTTTAACATGTACACAGAGAAAGAGAGAGCAAGGCTTAAGTTTTTATATTTAAAATACTGGAGAATATAATGAAGAGGTCTTGTAGACATCAAATACAAAGATTTTTGGATTGGTTTAATAAGGTGGCCCTGAGATGCCAACGCACAGCAACTTAAGAAAACACATGCAAATAGACAAAACACAAGCAAATTAAGAAAACGTCAATTGGACAACACACTGCCGTATTTAGAAAACGCACTGCAAATTCAGACAACTCAACACATTACAGAAACAAGCCGCAAATAGGCCTACGGAAAACAACACATTACAGATGCGCTGCAAGTACAGAAAAGACAACACATTACATTATCTGAATCATGAGATCACAATGATTAAATAAACCAGAAATCCGATGGATAGCTGACTTCAACAAGCGTGTCCAGAAGTGTTCATCACTTTTAGGTGTCCTCTGGAAACATTTCCGTTGTGTTGTTTGCATTTGCAGCTCATTTCTGTAATGTGTTTTGTTGTCTGTTCTTGCAGCATGTTTCTCTTATGTGTTATGTGTTTCTCTCTTTGCAGCGCGTTTCTGTATGTGTTGTGTTGTGTTTTCTGTACTTGCAGAAAGCGTTTCTGTAATGTGTTGTGGCAGGCCTACTTGCAGACGTTTTTGGAATGTGTTGTGTTTTTTGTATTTGCAACACGTTTCTGTAATCTGTTGTGTTGTCTGAATTTACAGCGCGTTTTCTAAATGCTGCGTATGTATTGTCCAATTGATGAAGATGTTTTCTTAATGTGCTTGTGTTTTGTCTATTTGCATGTGTTTTCCGAAATTGCAGAGTATTGGCCTCTCAGGGCCACTGGAGGGTTAATCTTAAAACAATATATGAATTAGCATTTTGACTTAGGTTTTCTCATTCACGTAGGCCTATATCTAGTTGGAATGATGACAACAGGAGACAGGAGACTATTATTTACCTCCCAAGTCAGGAAGCTTCAAAATATACTGTATGTTTGTGGTAAGTATCTAATTACGACACTGGGTGACGCTCAAAGATCTCTAAGAGGAAAGGCCTCAGTTGCAGTTTCAAAGACTATGATATAAGTGTATCGATGGCAGAAAAACAGAATCATTTGCGAAATTCATGGGATACATAAGAGACATTTTTTCGTAGCCGACCAATTACTTTAGTAACCCCAAGGAAGTGGGTGGGCATGCGCAAGACCATAAACTCTACTTTCTGCAGAGAAATAGACGCAGACCAGACCAGACAGTCTCGACGCTCTGCAGCGACGGGACTCTAAAGCATTCAGAGAATGCCGCTGCAGGCAAATACTCCGTCTCCATTAGCTTTCAGCAGAAAACAACCATTTGTTCTGCTTGTCAAGTATCTCGTTTTTAATCTCGAATCATAATTAAGTACATTCTGCCGCGACAGTCTAGCAAACAAAATGACTCCTTTGCAGACCCAACAAGCCAATGGAATAACGCTCTACGAAACCACTATAGGTAGGATTTCTGAGCGCAAGGTCAATGGCGAGAGAATAGCTAAATTTCTTCCAAAGGGTTGTAGGCTACCGTGACAGTGAGTTTACGTGCAAGTCATTTATATTAAACATATGTAGAATTGTGACTACGGAATAGTACTATAGATTAGAGCTCCGCGGAATTGAAACCACATTGTAATTTTCTCTGTGGGTAGTTTTAGCTATTTATTTGCACTAGGCGTACAGTTAATCATTTCATGCGGATGGAAGCACCCAGGATAAAGAATTATCTGGTGCATATCGTTTATAAAGGGCATTGCCGCATTTGTACAACCTTGTATAACGGCCACCTTTTATTGTGAGGCTGTAAGTCGCAACTGCAGGTGCGGGAACATTATCATAATGTTAGTTGCTGAAACAATATCAGTTTACAGTTATTAATAGTTCAGATTTTTTTTGTTCTTTGATGGAGATAGATTCAAAAATAGTTCAAATAAAGGTATTCTAAACAACCAAGTTCCGTCAATTCTAGGTTTTTGTAACATTAGACACGATGAACACTTTATATAATTTACATTTCAAGTTCACAAATGCCTATCCGAGGAGTTAAAACATACTATTTTCACACAGGATCATTTAAACGAAGAAAAAGGAAGTCCATCGTGGTGACAGTGATGCTGCTAATTGTGTCTGTGCTCATTCTTATATTTGGTCTGGCTGCAACCACCAGGACACAGAACATCACTGTTGGTGGTTACTACCCTGGAGTCATTGTGAGTTGTGATCTGTAACCCATACCAGTATGTTTTGTATTTATTACTAAGGATCCCCTTTGCTGATTGTGAGGCTGGTTAGCACTTACGATACATTTTGTGACACTACAGTTGTTTGATAGTAATTTTGTTGTAATATAATCTCCCATATAAGATAAGAACGTAGAACTGCTGTTTTTTATTGCAAACTTTTTAGATTGCAGCAAGGCTATTATCCATTATGGATCATGGCTGCTAAAATTAATTATTAAAAATCTGCAGAGCACGTTTCCATCAATCTGTGTTCCAAAAGATCATCTTACACAAATCACCAAGAAAAGGAACACCCATATCACAGCCAAGAAACTTGTTAATTTATACACTTTCAAGTTGAACCAATACACAACAAAGGGCATTAACTGACATTCCATAATAAATACTCATTATACCTTCATTAACTGTTGTAAATATTTCAACAGCAAAACTGGAGTTGTTCTAACAGATTTTTGCTACTAAATTTGTGTACGTTGTCGTTAAGTTTATTGTTTTTACTCAATGTATTAGTTACAGAAATCTTTCACTGCTTGTGTATGCTTAAAAATTACATTAATGTTTTTCTTACATAAATGTATGGTAACATGCAATGTTTTATAGTATCTTACTGCAAATACAAAAGGTAATTTATGGTGCTATTGTTAAACTTATTTGTGCAATTCAGTTTACTCTAATTCAAGTCACTTACAGTGCAATACTGTATATTCTAAAGTGAAACACAAATAATATAAGGATTAAGGTGTGGCTTATATTAGGGTATCTGACACGACTAATCACAAGGTTTCTTTAAGTGGAGACACTTCCAGACATCCATTATTTATCCATATTTTCCATTAACATTGTTGTCATAAGTACGCTAAGTGGCATGCTCTAAAAGCCCTTCTTCAGAGTTCAAACCATCATCTTTCTGCCAGCAATCACACCTACGCTTTTATGAGTATTAAGACAGTTTTACTGTCGGTCAGGTGTGTCTGATTAAAAAATACTAGCAAGTCTAATGTTTTTTTCTGCATTTCAACATAGGAAGTGGTTTTCAAGATTTGCATTTACTTGTCAGAAGATAAAGATAACATAAAATGCCAATGGTGCCTTGCTTATTCATGTCTTGATTTCTACATTCTATTAGTCAATTAAGTGTCTTAAGTAAAGGATAATTTATGCCTTAAGAGCCATATTTTCTATTTTCAGCTTGGCTTTGGCTCCTTTCTGGGAATCATTGGAGCGCATTTGATAGAAAACAAGAGGCAGATGGTAAGACAGTTTAATTTTACGTCTGCACATTGGTATCAGTTTCGTTTTCTGTACAGTATTTTGAAGACACACATATCACTGTAGGTCTCACCGCATTGTAATTATGCTAATGTTAAATGATAATGTGATTTGCAAGCACAGGTCCTGGATGGCAGAACGCCACATTTAGTCAGCATGGTTTTGAAGTTATTATCAAAGTGTGTATCCTAGGCCTCCTGTGCGATCCAGCCATAAATAGACAGGTGTAAGCGGAGGAGGACAGAAATCCACGCTAGAATGTGCGGAAGGAAATGTAGATGAGAGAGGAGCATTCTGAGTAGCTTGCATAGTTTGCCCCTGCCCAAGTGATGGATTAGTTTGTAGCATGACACTTTTACTCAGTCAGACCCTCAACAGACATTGGGAGCAGGGCAAAAGGCCACACAACAACCCCTTTTAACCCCAGAAACCCATGCATAATCCACCCAACAAAATGTGTAAAGAAGGCAAGCAGTGGGGTTGTTTGAAATTTGTATCTCAGATCTACGTTCTGTAGCATCATTACATACTTGAGTAGAGGCAAAAGTAATGTACTATAATGTAATGCAACATGTCATAATATTTGTATATGTTGGTTGATTCCACATAAATAGTTATATTAACATTATTTACCATGAAATTGTTTGATATTTTGTGTAAATCTCTAGCTGACACTATGACTAAAGTATTTTAGCCCGTTACAAAGCTTCTTTGTAAGTTGTAATTCTGAGCCATAGTTGGTTGATATACAGTTGAATACATAATGTATTTCTTTGAGGAGTGAAAAGAAAGAGGGGAGGTTAGGGTCAATATCTGAAAAGGTTCAGGCACATTGCCAGCAAAGGGACATTACTGGAGCTAAGTGACAACCAGAGCACTTGATCACTGTTTTCCTCTTCCCACCCTCAGTAGTGCATGGTACATTTATAACCACAGACAGGCACACCCAGAGACAGCATGCAACAAACTCTCTTCCTCCTTGCTCTTACAAACACATTCTCACACACACACACACACACACACACACACACACACACACACACACACACACACACACACACACACACACACACACACACACACACACACACACACACACGTACAGTTACACACACACACACACACATTGTCCATCTCTTCAGAATTCATCCGGATGCTTGTGTCACATCATCAATAAACACAAGTGACAGTTTTTCTTCCTCCTTTGATTTGGCTCTTTTCTGCTACACACACACACACACACACACACACACACACACACACACACACACACACACACACACACACACACGTATGTGTATTTATACACTCCACAGCGCATAGTGAGGACTTGGTCAATGAGGTAAGTTATATAGTACAGTTTAATATAGCCAATTAGTAAAGGTAAATTAATTAGTTAATTATACTGTATGTTTCAAAACACTATCATCAACTCATAGAGTAATAAACTGTTCCATTGTAAAGAAACACTGCCTTATAAACAAGCCCTACAATATACATTCAAAGAAACCTTGCCATATACAAGTATTTCTTTCCTATGTACCTGTGTTGCTTTGAGAAGCAAGCCCCCAATAACTGTTTATTTATTTTTTTTGTCTCTGAAACAGCTGGTGGCATCCATTGTGTTCATCAGTTTTGGAGTGGTTGCTGCTTTCTGTTGTGCCATTGTCGATGGCGTTTTTGCGGCAAGACACATTGTGAGTACCATAGTGTACTGCTACGACATCTTACAAGCCCAAGTCATGTTTTGTAGCCTGGTGTTTAATATAGCACTTGCTTATCTCTTTTCTATGTGATTAGGTCGGGAATGCACTTATCTTATTTACCTGACTTGGTTTTTTACCTTCTCTCTTGAATGCACTATTTTTTGTAAGTCACTTTGGATAAAAGCGTCTGCTAAATGATTGTAATGTAATGTAATGTAATATTAGGACCACCAATAATCGTACACATTAAGGGGACAGTATAATCCTCAATACATCTGCACAGATTGTCTTGTGATTGGTCTCAGGCCTGTGCCTACTCTGATTCATCAGTGTTATTTTACCAATCGATTATGGCTCTTAAAAGTCATCCATCAAGCTACAAAGTGGTTGCTTCTTGAAACCGTGACACGTTTATTCCATAGGATTATACTGTGATATGTCCACCAACCTATAATAGCAGCTTGTATGCCCTTGCAATGTGCCTCACATTTAGGTCTTATGTATTCATTATTAATAATGAATTATTATCTTAATAAATAAATTAATAATGTTGACATTAAATGAAAGTGTTTTTTATTGTGGTTGCACAATCTTTCTGGCCTTAAGTACGTCTGTAGAACACAATGTGAGAACTTGTTCTTGACTGTCTGCTTTGCTACAGGACCTAAGACCCTTGTATGCTGGCCGTTGTGACTACCATTCCAGTGACACAGCGGCTGATCGTGATGTGAGTGACCAAAACTGTAAAATACCACTTTAAATACTACTTTTATGTATTAGACATACATTTTGATCATTTGAATGGCTAAGGTTTTTAATTTGTAAACACAGCGTTAACAGAGACAGTAGGCATTGGATGTTTATCACAGGTCAATATAAGTACAACAAGACAAAACTATTTAGCTTATCAAAAAGGAATTCTCTGACTTGATTGTAGGTGCTCTGTTCCACTTCATCACGCATGTCCTGTAACCTTCGTGTGAAAAGCAACACCTGCTACTGCTGTGACCTTTACAACTGTGGGAAGTGAGTATGCTATGGCTAGCTATTTCTTTTCCATCTGGAGACTTCGTGAAACTGACCAATTTTAGATAATTTTTGCTATTGAATTGTTTGGTGTTTCTTGTTAGAAAGAGAGAAAAAGAAAAAGAACATTTGAGGTTAGAAGCTTAGTAGATTTGGAAAATTATGTATTTTACTTATGTTTCAGAGAGCATCCCTTTTTAGGACTTGGAAACAAAGATGTTTTGAAAAAGTTTAGGAAAACATCCATGGTTTGGAAGTAGGTCCATTTCTTTTAGCTCCTTCACAACATCTCATGATGTTTTTGTTTTGTGTGGTTGTATGAACTAGAATAATACCCTCATTAATACCCTGTTTTAAACATAGTCCTAGTCATCATAGTGATGCGATAGTGACATGTGAATACCATCCCCCCTGCATGTCCTGGCTACTCTTTCTGTGTGTCACAGAAGACCTAGCCTCATTAAAATTTCCTTTCTATAAGTTCTACCATTTCAACCTGTTTTGAAACCGCTAAATATCTTTCCCTAAATGGGATCTCCTGTTCCACCCAGTAAACAGAATATCATGGTACTGATGGCACTACGTCTGTATCATCTCCTCTTTTCCAACTCTTCCCTTTGATTCTTGCCCCCACTGGGCCAGCCGTGTGGAGCTGATGGGGGGTTACCATGAGTACACAGAGGTCAGAAGCTGCCAGGATGTAGTGCATCTCTACCACCTGCTGTGGTCAGCCACCATCCTGAACATCATTGCTCTTTTTTTGGGTATCATCACTGCTGCTGTGCTGGGAGGCTTCAAGGACATGGTGAGAAAAATTATCTTCAAAGGAAGACAAATGAAATATCTTGGAAAGATGCTGTTTGTTTAATACTCTCATGCATAATGTGTATTTTATGTTTGTTTCTCTCCAGCTGAAGTGTTTATTGCTTATTGTTTTTGTGTCCCTCCCTAAAACAAAGATTCCTGTTCCGGATACATGTGAGCCAGAGCCCATCCCAGCCCAACTCCCTTCTGAGCCTTCAGTGCCCAGGAACATACACAACTCTTGTTACAACACTGCCCCCTGTTTGCCACCTTACACTGCCTACGACCTGCAGCAGGTATTCTTGAAGTCTCCAACGTAATGTCAAACGGGTATTATCTAAAATGCTATTGTAATGTCACATGTGAACAGTGCTATGAAAAAGTATTTGCCCCCTTACAGATACTTATTGTTTCTGCACATTTGTCACACTTGGATGTTTCAGATTCCATCCATTAGCTATACCACTTATCCTATGCAGGGTCGCGGGGGGGCTGGAGCCTATCCCAGCCGACACAGGGCAAGAGGCGGGGTACACCCTGGACAGGTCGCCAGTCTATCACAGGGCCGACAGCAACTCACACTCACGGACAATTTACAGTCACCAATTAACCTGCATGTTTTTGGGCTGTGGGAGGAAACCCACGCAAACACAGGGAGAACATGCAAACTCCACACAGAAAGACCCTTGGGTCAGGTGGGGATTGAACCCAGGACCTTCTTGCTGTGAAGCAACAGCGCTACCCACTGAGCCACCGTGCTGCCCCCAGATGATAATGTTTGTTTGATAATGCTTCAGATTATCAAACAAATTTTAATATCAGATAAATAACCTGAGTAAATACAAAAAGCTGTTTTTAAATGATGATTTCATTTATTAAGGGAAAATAGCTATCCAAACCAACCTGGCCCTGTGTGAAAAAGTAATTGCCCCCCCCTAGTTAAATCATGAATTAACTGTGATTAACCAAATTTTTTGGAAAGCTGAGGTCAATTTCACTAGCCACACACAGGCCTGATTACTGCCAGAACTGTAGAATCAAGAAATCACTTAAATAGAACCTGTCTGACAACATGAAGTAGGCTAAAAGATCTCAAAAAGCAACACATCATGCCCCGATCTGAAGAAATGCAAGAATAGATGAGAAACAAAGTCATTGACATCTATCAGTCTGGAAAGGGTTACAAAGCCATTTCTAAGGCTTTGGGACTCCAGCGAACCACAGTGAGAGCTATTATCCACAAATGGAGAAAACATGGAACAGTGGTGAACCTTCCCAGGAGTGGCCGGCCTACCAAAATTACTCCAAGAGCGCATCGACGACTCATCCAGGAGGTCACAAAAGAACCCAGAACAACATCTAAAGCACCGCAGGCCTCACTTGCCTCAGTTAAGGTCAGTGTTCATGATTCAACAATAAGAGAGAGACTGGGCAAACATGGTATCCATGGGAGAGTTCCAAGGCGAAAACCACTACTGACCAAAAAGAACACAAAGGCCTGTCTCACATTTGCCAAAAAACATCTTGATGATCCCCAAGACTTGGGAAAATATTCTGTGGACTGACGAGACGACAAAAGTGGAACTTTTTGGAAGGTGTGCGTCCCGTTACATCTGGCGTAAAACTAACACAGCATTTCAGAAAAAGAACATACCGACAGTCAATCATGGTGGTGGTAGTGTGATGGTCTGGGGCTGCTTTGCTGCTTCAGGACCTGGGCGACTTGCCGTAATTGATGGAACCATGAATTCTGCTCTCTACCAGAAAATCCTGAAGGAGAATGTCCGGCCATCAGTTCGTGACCTTAAGCTCAAGCGCACTTGGGTTATGCAGCAGGACAATGATCCAAAGCACACCAGCAAGTCCACCTCTGAATGGCAAAAAAAAAACTAAATGAAGGTTTTGGAGTGGCCTAGTCAAAGTCCGGACTTAAATCCGATTGAGATGCTGTGGCATGACCTTAAACAGACCGTTCATGCTCGAAAACCCTCCAATTTGGCTGAATTGAAACAATTCTGCAAAGAAGAGTGGGCCAAAATTCCTCCACAGCGATGTGAAAGACTCATTGCCAGTTATCGCAAACGCTTGATTGTAGTTGTTGCCGCCAAGGGTGGCACAACCAGTTATTAGGTTTAGGTGGAATTACTTTTTCACATAGGCCCAGGTTGGTTTGGATAGCTTTCCCTTAATAAATGAAATCATCATTTTAAAAACTGCATTTTGTATTCCCTCAGGTTGTCTTTGAATGATATTAATATTTGTTTGATGATCTGAAAAATGTAAGTGTGACAAAGAAGCAAAAACAGAAGAAATCTGTAAGGGGGCAAATACTTTTTCACAGCACTGTATGTCCACAAACACAACCACAGCCATTTGTAGGTAATTCATACATATATTTCCTTAGGTTACAATGTTAAAATAGAAAAATATCTACAAACAGGTGAGATAGCAGGGCAAGCAATTCAGGTACCATGATCAATGGCACATCAGCAGTGGTAGGTAATAGAGTAGAAATGACAGCAGTTTCTAGCTTACAGTATGTGTCACATATACCCTCCTGTCTTCATTGGGAATTGAACCAGCAACCTTCGAAACTGGTCTATATCAGTTAGAGGTTTTTTCACACTGCAAAAAAATGATTTGACCTGATCAGCCATAATAACTATGACTGTTTGACAACATAATCTAGAACAATAGAGAACAAAATCGTGGCTAGCAATATGGGTAGAGATACGCAGGAGTTAAATGTAAAGATAAAAAAGCCTATTGGTTTATTTGCCATTCTATTTACGTATGCCTTTTCCTGTTCTGGTAGGGCTCCAGTGTGTTGCCTGACTCCCTAGGTCTCTCCGATGACTCCCCATCTGGAGCCAGCCACATGTGGCCAACAATGGTCCCGCCACGTTACTCACCCCCATACTACCCCCCCGACGAGAAGCCTCCTCCATACAGCCCCTAGCACTAAAGCTAGGTGGGGAAAGTGGCGCACTCTTTACCTGCGGCAGTGGAAACTTTGACATGGATGGGTGTCAGTTTGCCCTCACTAATTTAACTGATAGCTACTGTAACACCTGTACATCCACTCTCCCAGTGGCGAACTTATTGATCCGTTGTGTATAAATAAAGAGGAGAAAAAAAAGAAGAGAACAGATGCCAAAGTCCCCACTGCTGCAGCTACAAGTAAATGCAATTCAAATCACGTGGTGGAAAAATGTAGGCTATGAGGCCTCACTCATGAATTTAGTATTTTAATTTTGTTGTGAGCCTAGCTGTGAGTGATGCAAATACCTCTGTTTGGCATCATGAACAAGAACCCGTCTTTAAAAAAAATGCCAGGACTGTTTACACATCTGCCTCGATACCAGTAGACAAGGAGAGCCGCGACAGTCTCTCGTCTAGGGTATATCAGAGGCTCTTCAGAGACAATTAGTATGGTGATACTATATCATACGTCTTCCAGTTTATAGTTTCACAAATGCTCTTATAATTTGCATTGCCTTTCTTATAGGGGCAAGAGGAGATTGGCCTGATAAGCTTGGGTTTGGACTGTCTGCCTATGACAGAGCCGTGACAATTTATTAACACCATGCTAGTGAACTACCTGTGTTTTCTCCCTGTTATTTATTGGGCAGCTGAATCACAAAGACTTGTACATACTTGTATGCCCAACTTGCTTTTACTTTATAAATAAAACAATTATTTGATTACATGTACAAACAACTGTAAAGTTAATACATGCTTATAAAATATGTATACGTTTTGCATGCTTGTACAGTAATAGTCTTTTTAACACAAATTAAATCTGTGCACGTCTACAAGACATGCAACTGATGCAAATGAGGAAAATAAAACAAACTATCCCATGTGGATGTAATATACTAAACATGCTGAGCAGATTGTCTCATAAGGGGATCAATTCTAATAGTTAAGCTTTCCTGTTTGTACTTTTGAGGGGCTTATAAAATGGGTGTCTAATGTAAATATTAATAAATTATATTATGCAATATTTCTAGCAACATAACCTGCAAAACAAATTCTCCAGAAGACAAGCACTACTATATGAATACACCAAGAAAAGCCATCCTACATCATCAAAGTAATAAAAAAACAAGAACCATGTATCATGACATTTATTAAGTTTATTTAATACTGCCTAGCAAACCTAATAAATATGCTTTGATGGTAAAATAATAATAATAAAAAAAGTTCAAATAAAAGGTATTATGCACGCATTTATCTGACATCGACCTATAGTTGTTTTCTTTAAAACAAATGCGGCGATGCTTTACTGAATGGCAAAGTCATATGAATGTTACCACTTTCTTACTGTTTACTATTTATTGATTAGACACAAAATAAAATAGTCTTCTGCAACATGATTTTGCACTAAGTGCTATTTCCACAAAGAATAATTGTTCTTCATGTTTTCTATATTATACTATTTGTGCAAACATAGGAGGCAGCTGTGACGTTCTTGACATAATTTCAAAAGAAATATGACCAGCATATGAAGATTAAAAACTCAGCTAAATGCATTAATCTAGATCCAACTAAATTAAAGGATTCCACAGAACAATGGGCCATAATTGTGTTATGTTTAAGCAACGAATTCCCTGCAAAGTAAAGAAAAAAAAAAAGACTTTAACTTGTAATTTACAAACACTAAAAATAAGTTTTTAAAGCATAAGCTTTTCTTATAAAACATAAATAAAAAGAAAAGCATTATCCTTGTCTTAACAGCAGCATAATAGAGCAAGGTGACAAATTAAGTTTCGGAGTTCATACAAATTATGGACAACTGACAAATGTTTCCTGATATAGTGCTGTAAATTAAATGTTCAAATACATAATTCCATAAGTTATTACAAACATTTGATCCCAGACAAAAGTAGTTTCTTTAACAGACCAACATTATAGCATTCAACTAAAAGGGCATCCTATGTCAGCAACATACTTGTACTTGATTGAGCCAAACAGATTTCCCATTTTTTAACACCCATATTCTTAAAATGTTAACATTCTTTAACCACGAATGAGATAAATTGACTGGAATAACATGAATCGTTCAGAACATTAAATTTAACTCATTAAATAAGTTAATTAAATCTATCATCTATAAATACAATAAACGTGTAACTACAAGAGTCTCTTTGTTTTAGCATAAACTGCTTCATTAACCAGGCATTGGCTACATGTTAATGTTTGAATTTAAACAATTGTTAAAGTTGTCATAATAGTTGAAATACTAGAGAGAGACAGTTTATAATTCAATAAGTAAAAAAAAGAAAGGCTGACGCTCTACAATGAAGAAATACAAGATTTTTAGAGAACAGACTCAATAAACACTTAAAAAGGAGACCCCACCAAAAAGGCACAAATCAAGGAGCAAGGAACACTGGGTGAGCTTTTCTGGTCAATAGGTCTCTGGTATTACAAACTCAAACTCAGATGAGCCCTGACTTGGAGGGTTCATGTTGGTTCCTGGTCGGGAATGGGCACCAGGTCGAGTGTGGGCGTCTGGCTCTACAAAGATGTCATCCCAGTTCAACATCTTGCTCTGGGCAGAAGAATCGTCCGGGTTTATGTGACGTACACTGCCGTCCTCAGTGATAACAGGAATCCCTACTCCGTCTTCGTTTGACCACGAGTAGGCCTTCATCTGCAGGGTTTTACAGGGAAGCAGGCGGTACAGGTTATTGTCAGTATCGTCCTTTTCTTTCCTTCCAGACGGGTCCTGGTTGTGAGCTGCTTTACAATGAGTAGATAGTACCTGGTAGTTTAAAAACATTTGGTTACACAACAGACATTGATATCTCCTTTCCCCTGTGTGTTGAATCTCGTGCTTTGTCCTGTACTCAGCCAGGGCAAAAACCTTGTCACAATAATGGCATGGGTACTTCTTTTCCCAGGAGTGAGTGTTGAAGTGACGCCGAAGACTTGTTAAACACACATATGGACGCTTGCACACAACACAAACGTAAAAAGTCTTCCCATCCATTATAAGCTCATAATGATCCTCCAGCTCAGTTTTAGCCTTCTTTTTGCTTGGGCTGCCTTTTGGTGAGAGAGATTTGTCCAACACTCTTAAAGGGGTGGCCATAAGGGACTTCCTCTCTTTACTGCCTTTGGAGCCTCCTTCCCCTGGGTCTTCTTTAACTGGGACAATGTCATAAGTGTTTTCCCCAATGTTTGCATATATTTTGCAACCAGTGGAGATAGAATCAATCTCTGAGGCTTTATCCAATGTTATCGTCTTTTTTGCAGAAACGTTACGGCCAGAATCATTTAGCGTTTCACTGGGCGACTTTACATCTAATAGCCTTATTTTAAAATCTCCCGGTTGGTCTCTAGTGACCTGCTTTTTATGGACCCCCATTATTTCGTTTTCTGAAGACACCAATGTGCTGTGGGGTTCAGGGGTTATACTACTGGTCCTGACCGGTGTCCTCGGAGCACTGCCTGGGGAGGCTGTTACAGGGGAAGATTGCATATTAAAACTTGCATCAGGGGATAACATGGGACTATGTAGAGGGCCTTTTCCTTGCTGGGTTTTGGGGGAGCTACTAATACAGGATAGCTTGCCTTCGTCTGTTTTGACAGGGGATGCGTTTTTCCCTTGGTCGCTAGCACTTGCTGGACTGGCCTTTGAGAGTTGTTTTGATACAGAATCTTCTTCCGATTCGGCACCATCCAAATCAATTATTTCAGAGGGTTTGGGTTTTTGAGTAGCTGCTCTGGTTTGGGAATCGGTTTTTGAAACAAACAAGACATCATCATTATCAGAGTCCACGTCTTCATCTGCAGTTCTATGAGTCTGATTGAATTCCTCTGCAGAAATTGAAAAAGTATCTGTGATGATGGGCATCACTTCAGGTGAAACATCACTTTTGTTTTCTGTGTCTTTAGACAGGCCAGGTAGACCTTTAACTTGGGATAGTGGAACACCTAAATTGGCAATGAACTTCACACCCAATGTTTTTCCAGCACCTATAAGTTCCTCAAGAATGTCAGAGCGCACACGGACAATTTTAGAACTGTAAATATAATTAAGAATTTCCTCAAAAATATCAGCTCTGATGAAATTTAGCTCTATCACCTGTCCAGCCACAGAGAACAGCTGGTGAAAATAAGTACTGGAGGCAGACAATATAGTTTTGTGAGCTCTGAATTTTCGGTCCTGTATAATGATGGTTACGTCACAAAACAATCCATGATTACGTTGTTCATTCATTGACTTCAGCACCGTTCCTGAATATTGTGTATCAGTTGCAGAAATCAGCTTTAGAGTCGACATCCCTGTAATAGGAATGAAAAACAGCATTGAGTTAGTTGTCACCATATTCACTTTAGAAGATAGATAAATCTACATAATATACATTTAGGTTTCCCAGCTCATCCCATTTCTAACTCACTGGTTGCACCTAGTAATTACTTGAGAACAATTAAGGGGCCTGATCCATGCACTGCAATGCTAAACATAACAACTATGCAGGACTAATGTGACGTCTTCACCACATTTTGCAGCAATACAGGATTGCTACGGATTTTTAAAATACATCTAGAAAATTTTAATAACTGCAACATCTATAGGTATGCAACATCCTCGTACTGAGAAAAAAATATTAGGAGACAATTCATAGGCGGGACAATGCTATTCGATGTCCCTGAATCCGGCTTGACCGCAGTTAAAGTCTTGAGCGGTCTAGCAAGAAGCCTAATTCACCGTCAATTGTCCCACTACAGCCGGCCCTTTAATAAAATATTATGTTTACAGTTAAAGTTGGAGATATCCATGAACCAACGTTAATGAAACGCAGCTCAGGTCAAACACATAATATATAACTTGTCTTAAGTTATTGCTCAACTTCCATTACCAAAATGAATTACACTAAACGTTTTATGGCTAAAAAGATACCTAAAATAAATTCAGGCAGTTGGCAAAATGTTACATTAACAGATTTGTAAGCAAAATTAATGTTGAAGTATTTAGCTTGAAAAGTTATATTCACTTAGACATTATAACGTAGCTAAGCTATAAAACGTTGAATGTATTGTTGTTTAGCAAATGGCTAACACATGCTAACGACGTTAGCAAACAAAAAGAACAGTTGAGAAGCTCCAGGCAGCCTAGCTTAGCTAACGGTCGTTAGCATGCTGATCGGTGTCTACTAACTCCATGCCAAATGAACAAGCTGACTTTAACAAAATAACACAGCATTAACTTCAGACCACATATAAATAAACCGTGCTAATGAATTAACGTTAGTATCGACAGCTTGCGTTGGCCAAACCTACTACTGACTATTTTAGTGTAGCAATGTGCAACACGCGCAAGACATAGCTTGCAAGTTGATAAACTTCGGCTGGCGGGCCTGCTCTGATAGAGACTGGATCTGGCATACACAATTATGTTACGTTTGAAAATCATCATACACAATCAACATTGTTTACCTGCGACTTGGATAGTCTTTGTCAAAAAGACGCAAGTAGGTCCTTGGCTAGTTATACAGGCAGCTAGACTGGACTGCTTTTGTACTATCCAGCTAAAATATCCGCCTGCTTCCCCGTTCCTGACTGGCCGTCGCGTTTGTATGAACTACAGTACGCTGTCAGTTATGAAGTATACATGATTAATTTCTGCACACAGTGTGGTTACTTCGAACACAATCATCCATATACACTTTTGATAGCCACTTACATAAATCAATTACATTTCTAGTTTTTTTTTAACGTGTTAACTATTATTGCTATGCAAATTATGTTAAAAAAAGATAAAAATAAAAAAAACGGAACGGAACCATATTTTCCTAATGTTTTTGAGAGGAGCAATATTGTTGTGGACAGGCAGGGGTTTCCGGTTCAGGTATTTACAGACAAGAACGCAACAGGAACGCAGCAAGCTGAATGTCTGGCATTAGACATTTAGCTTTACGCAGCCTATTTTAAAATTAATAATCGGAGGAAAAGTAGCCTGCATTTGGTAAAGTTACGTAACGCCACTGAAAATATAATTGAAGTATGCCTATGTCTGATCGATCAAGTTCCGAGGATGGAAGACACAGTCGCAGCCCCAGGGCAAGACGGCGTAGTCGCTCTCGCAGTGGCAGCAACAGGCGAAGAAGCTTGTCTCCCGATGCTTTTGGTCCTAAACTTCCTAAGCCACGAAAATATGACAAGGAAAACGATGAACGTCGACGACAGTCCGAGATAAGAGATCGTAATGTCAAAAGGTTTCGGCTGGGAAGCCCCCACCGCAGTCGGTCACGGTCTCGAGAACGATTCAACAACAACAGCAACAACTGGTCCGATCAGCGTGATGGTGGTAGATACGGAGGTTCCCGAAATGATTATGAAAACTTACGTGACGATGCGCAACGACAGAGACAGGAAGCTTTTATTGCCAGGTTGTTTTGCTAGTTTTTGCTCTGTAATCTGTGCCACACCAAAATCAAATACCTACGTTTCTTCATAATTTGGTGACCATCTGGAATACTTATTTGTAGTTAGTTAAAGTTTTTTTTTGTAATATATGTGAATGCAATTGCAATTTTGTAAACTTCAATTGAATTCAATTTTAGGCGGCTACAAGAAAGAGAAAGAATTGGGGAACTTGGTTCACCTGAAGTCTGGGGATATTCACCAAGAGTGAGAGAGCCAGAGTAAGTTAAAGCTGCCTTAACCTCTTGTTATTTATAGCTTGAGGACAAAGCCCATCACCAACAATGCACTTCTTCTGTCCATTGAATATCTAGAAAAAAAATGAAAACTATTGGTACCACATGCCAACTTGATAGGAAAGTGTGTCCAAACTTTTGACTGGCATTGTAAGTCTTCTTTACTAGTCAATAGTGACCACAACTTGGTCAAACTATTATTGGAGCAGTTTGGGATGGGGAAGAACTTGACCTTTGCAATGAGGCGGTATAGTATGTGCCCCTTAAAGTCAGTAGTATAGATTTTTGCGTTTGAAACTCTGCTTTGTCTTCTTCTCGACATAGTAATGCATATTTGAATGGTCTAAATCTAACATGATATGAGAAGAAACATATAAATCCTTCGGCTTTACAAATTTCCAACCACGTTGCGTATTATTTACAAAGTTACATTTGTAGCCTTACATGTTGTGGCCTTGTGTATTTTAACTGTAGTCTATTTTTCCCCAGTTCGGATGAACATACACCAGTTGAAGCGGATCTAAAAAACAGCAGTTCAGATTCTAGCTCTGAAGGTATATTAATAATTATATTCTTAAATTGTTACTGGTGTAATATAAATACTCATGACACTGCAAAATGTTAAATGCTACATTCTTTTTTTCAAGAATCAGGGATCTTTTCTGCATTTACTGTAGTTGACTTAATGTTGTTCTGAACACATAAACATGTAGTGAATTACCAATAAATATAGAGGTTGACTAATATACTAATAATCATATTCACAGATGACAAGAAAAAGAAGAAGAAAAAGAAGAAATCAAAAAAGAGGAAAAACAAGAAGAACTCAGAAGGCAGTGAATCAGAGTCAGACTCTGATGGTGAGTCCTTAACGCTAAAAGGATGCTATCAAATTTGTACTATTAAGTTTATAAATTACCTTTTTTTTTTTTTTTTTTGATTCAATACTGTTTTTGCTTTTTTAGAGGGAGCTACCAAAAAAAAGAAAAAGAAAAAGAGCAAAAAGTAAGCACACACATAACAGGCACTCAACATGAACATATACTGTAGAGACCTGGACAGAAGGATAAAGCTTTTGTTCCTCACAGATCTAAAAAGTCCAAAAAGAAGAAGGCCAAGAAGAATCGCAAACAGTCCAGTGACTCAAGCAGTGAGCAATCTGATGAAGAGGAAGAAGAGGATGCAAATGCGACGCAGTGGGTGGAGAGAACCTGCCTTGACGAGCACCTTGTGGGCCCAGAAGCACCACTTACCCTCTTGTCACAGGATGATACGCCTCTAGAGTGAGTATCATGCTTTTGTTCATTCATTCTTATCTAAAGTTTACCTACTGAAGAGGCTAAAACAGTACTTTATTTGTGAAATTCCCAGGATTGTATTTATTTAAATATTTATTAATTTGTTTCGGGTTTATTAATTAGTAAATTGAATCGGACTATAATGAATATGGCTGATATGTTTTTGCTTGCAAATATAAACATGTTTGCATGTTATTTTATTGCGCAGTTAATTAACAATGTTCCCCTTTTCTCTTAATAGTTTTGGTCATGCCCTTCTGCCAGGAGAGGGTGCCGCAATGGCAGAGTATGTAAAAGCAGGCAAGCGTATCCCAAGAAGAGGAGAAATTGGACTAACGAGCAATGAGATTGCAACCTTTGAAAAGTCTGGTTTTGTGATGAGTGGTAGCAGGTACACAAGTGATATTTTCAGTTTCATGTTTGCCACAGACATGACTATTTTAAGTGCTGACTTGTATTCACAATTGTCAAATTTTATCTGTGGTTTATAAACAGAAAATACTATTTCAAATAACTTAAATTATTTTACACACAGACATCGTCGTATGGAGGCTGTTCGTCTGAGAAAGGAAAACCAGATTTACAGTGCAGATGAAAAGAGAGCCCTTGCATCTTTCAACCAAGAGGAACGAAGGAAGAGGGAGAGCAAGATCCTGTCTAGTTTCAGGGAGATGGTGTACAGGAAAACCAAGGGTAAAGAGGATAAATGAACCCCTAAATAAATTTTCTTACTTTTGTTTGTAATTTTTTTCCTTGTATTGAAATATGTCTTTATATCTAAACTGTCTGTTGAAAGAGGAAATTCAGACCATAAGCCACAAACAATTGTTGTTGTGAAGTGTAAATTGTAATCAGTAAACTGACGATCTAAAGTAGACTAGATAAAACAAATTATCATGTCACCAGAATCTTTCACACTTTAAGGTACATAACTTAGTTCCTGTTTTTTTGTTTCCTTTTGGGTATAACATACCTGTTGTTACTCGTTTCACAATCAGATATCCTAGTCGGCCTACCCCTTACTTTGTGGTCGAAAATGTAATTTATATTATTGCATAAATACAACAGGTAATAAAATACATTTTAAGTATATTTAATGGGTTTGTATTACTTTGCCAAACTTTCATATAGCTACTTTGCACATATCTACTGCTCCAAAAAATTAAGGGAACACTCAATCACATTATAACACCCAGTCAATTAAACTTCTGGGATATCGACCTGTCCAGTTAGGTAGCATAAGTGATTGTGAATCAAATTCACTTGTTTTGGTGCAAATGAAAGCGACAACGGGTGGACAGGATAGGCAACAGCAAGACAACCCCCAAAAAGGGAATGGTATTGCAGGTGGTAGCCACAGACAGTTTCTCTCTCCTGATCCTACCTGACTGATTTTACTCAAGTTTTGCATTTTGCTAGTGCTCTTGTCACCCCAACATGAGGTGATACCTGCAGCCCATTCAGGTTGCACAAGTAGTCTAGCTCCTCCAGGATGGTACATCCATACATGCTGTCGCGAGAAGGTTCGCTGTATCTCCCAGCACAGTCTCTAGAGTGTGGAGGAGATTCCACGAGACGGGCCATTACACGAGGAGAGCTGGACAGGGCCATAGAAGGGCAACAACCCAGTAGCTATGACGTTACCATCACTGCTGTTAGGTACCGGGATGAAACCCTCAGACCCATCGTCAGACCTTACGTTGGTGCTGGGCCCTGGGTTCTTCCTGGTGCAGGACAATGCCATGTGGTCAGAGTGTGTAGGCAGTTCCTGGATGACGACGGCATTGATTACATTGACTGGCCCTCACGTTTCCCAGACCTGAATCCAATTGAGCACCTCTGAGAAGTTATGTAACGGCGCATCTGACATCGCCAAGTAGCGCCACAGACTGTCCAAGAGCTCACTGATGCCCTGGTCCAGGTCTGAGAGGAGATCCCCAGGACACCTGTAAAGGATAACTTCAATCTGTGACAGAAAATAACCAACTAATAAGAGCGAGAAACCCTGAAATGATCAAGTACAATTTTATTAATGACTAGAGTCTGAGTCAAGAGTTTGTACAGAGAAATTACTACAATCAGATCAGTCTAGCGACATAGCAAGTTCTGATTAGTTGACAAGGTTGAAATGAGTATATTGAGTATATAGTTTATATATCTAAGATAAACAATCATCCCATTGGTCAAGGTGAAGGGGAGTGGACGTAATCAGCATTAATAAGGACGTAGACATTTTATGTTATGTCAAAGACACAAAACTTTAGCCTTCAGTGTCTCCAAAAGCACATACTGTCTCTTTTGTGACCTGGTCTTCACGCTGACCCTTCCCGAACAACAGCTTAGGCTTGAACATCCGTGAGGATGCCAAAATTTCCCTTACACATCATCTGCCATCTCATCAGGAGCATGCCCAGACATTGGGAGTGCATTCAGGCACATGGGAACCATACACACTACTGAGCCACATTGTGAGTTGTCGTGATGAAATTTACGCAAGTTGGGTCAGCCTGTGATTTTCGGTGTGATTTTGAATTCAGCCCTCAATGGGTTGATGAGTTTCCATTGACCATTCTTACATAATTTTGTCCTCAACGAACTACAATGTAGATCAAAAAAGATTTTGGACTTGAATGTTTTGTTCATGGAGATCCAGTGTGATTTCAGTGATCCCTTAGTTTTTTTGAGCAGTGTATATTTGGTATATCTTTCTTATGTATACTAAACTATTTGATCAATAGACTGCATGTGTTTTGTATGTGAACAAATTATAACGGTAATTTGGACAAGCTCCAAATGAGAGTTGGATAGTTTCTGCATTTCTTAAATGTAGGTGAACTAAACATTCTGGAATATAGTAATACTACCACTGTTCATTTTGAACTGGCTGCATAGTAAGTAAACCTAACATCATGGTTATTGACAACCGTATGGACTGTGTGTACCTATGGAAGTATCTGTTAAGACCGCATGTGGGTCCAAACGGTTTTACAGAGACAAAACATAGATGCTCACACACAGCAGGCACACACATTTTTCAGGAAATGTACCTTCCTGGTTAGATTTGCCGTTCCCTCCAAAACTAGTTTAACTGCAATGAATTTTTGATTTAAGTTGTTACGCTTTGGAAGCCTTAACCATTGTCCTGTCACATAGATTTATGTGCACTAGAAAGCAACCACTAGATTACACATTAGATCAGTTCTAACCAGGAAATCTTAGCGAGATAAACAATTTTATGTGGTGAAATTGTCAATATGCTATTTTTAGTACGGATAGCACGATTGTTCATTATTACACTGGACCACAAACCTATTGTGCTAAGCTGAATATCCCAGCATGATTTGTGTAACAAGCAAAACGTTGTTTCTGACTGCAAGTTTTATTCCCTCCTGTTGACAGTCCTTCCATGAGGCCTATGGATTCTATTCCCTTAAAATGCAAACAGATCACAAGGTGAACATACAAGATAGTTCACATCACATTTAATGAATGTACAACATACACATGTAGTTTGAGTGGAATCTTCAGTGAATATTCTCAAGCCCCTATAAAAAAAAGAGAAAGAGAATGAGGGTACCATAAATATTCCCATTAAAATAAGGTTACAATAATGTCATGTATATAAACTACAGTTACTGCTAGCATGTGATAAAAATATTTACCTTTGAGTTGTGGTATGTACCTGTCCCTGAAACTCGCTTGTCTCTTTCCATCAAATACCATTGGTATGGAACTCGTGCAATTCTTTTTTCCTGAATGAAAACAGATTAGAAGAAGTAAACGCCATTACAAAAACGTCTAATTGGTGAAAATAACAGAAAAATTATTAAAAACCAGAATATGGGCATTTAAAACCTGGGATGGTTAACCGACTGTAAACCAATTACCTTTCCGCCATTGGTAAATTTATGGATCTGTGCGGTTGCAACACCAGGGATGATGAGACAAACGGTCATGACTGCAAAACCGGGCAATATTTCATACCACATTGTGTTAAAGTATATAAAGTCACAGAAAACGAAATAAAGTTAGCAGTAGCTTACAACGGGGTGCCTGTAAGGCTACCCTCACAAGCGTATTATATTATGCTAGCTGCCTTGCTACAAAAACACTATCAAAATGTCGAATGACGGTCATTCATTCACTTCCGGGAACTCGTGCAGTCTTAGTACCATTTAGAACTAGCGCCATCCCTCGGCAAATATTTTACATCAACAACCGTTGGTTGTTGACACTGGAATGAAGTACTAAGCTAGTTGTTGTACTAGAAAGCGTATTTTTGTAGTTTACATTTGTAGCTACGATTAACTAGCCAACCATAACCACCTGGTTGAACTAACTATACTTGCAAGAACTGCATAGAAAATGAAGGAGGATAAGGAAAACACTCGTCCAAGGGAAAAAAAACTGGAAATGAAATGCGACGAAGGGGAAAAGACAGAAAGGCCAAAAGAGAAGAAAGAGTCCATGACAAAGGTAACGTTAGCTAAGTTAGCCGTTTATTATAGCGTTAACTAGCTAGCTAGCTAACTTAGCTGAGGTCGTGACGGAAGTTAACACTGACTTAGTTAAGTCCTTGGAAACGGTCGTTAGCTATGTAAAGTTAGTGTTATTAATATTGGTAGATTTTGTGCAAATTATACGTACTTCCTCGAAGAGCTGCTGAAATAATATATTCAAAATAGCAGAATGTGTCATACTTTTTGTTAGCTGCCTGCTAATATGCCTTTATACTAGTATATCTTTAATTCCCCAGATTGTTATTAGACGTCTGCCACCAAGTCTAACCAAGGAGGAACTAGAGGAACAATTACAACCACTTCCAGAGGTGGACTATCTGGAGTTTTTCTCCAATGACACAAGGTACAGTAACTTAGCCAATATTTATCTTCGTTATCATGATTATACTTGGAAAGCTAAATGTGAATAAGTGTTTTCTACTTTTCATTCTAGCCTATACCCCCATCTGTTTGCAAGGGCGTACATAAATTTCAAGAACCAGGACGATATTGTACTCTTCCGAGATCGTTTTGATGGATACGTTTTTATAGATAACCGAGGTATGGTGGACATCTGATCACACATTTTTGGGATCTTCTGGGAGCAAATTTGCACTGCATTGCTTTCTGTACGTATTTGTTTACTAACAGGACAGGAGTATCCAGCTGTTGTTGAGTTTGCACCATTTCAAAAGACTGCAAAGAAAAGGAGCAAGAAAAGGGATGCTAAAAGTGGGACAATTGATGAAGGTAGGTAGCCCGTCTTGCTTAATCCGGAGTCAATTAAATGCTATCCAGTTGCATATATCATTGCAAGATTATACATGTTGCAAAATGTGTTTTTAGATCCTGATTACAAGAAATTCCTTGAATGTTACAATGGGGATGATGAAAAGTTTACATCGACACCTGAGACACTTCTGGAGGAAATTGAGGCAAAATCAAAGGAACTTGTTGGTATGCAACCAATTATGTTTATTGACTTTAGTTAACTTTATAGGGGATGCCAATGCCAATGAATTCAATTAAATTTGTCCTTTTTTACTTAAAGGTAAAAAAACAACTCCTCTTCTGGACTTCTTAAAAAACAAGCAGGTAAATATTTTTCACTAATTGTTTGTGGTAAACTTGAATTTTATGATTGGCTGTCCAAGCAATTCATGTTTTTGTTTCTCCTGTTCAGAGAATCAGGGAAGAGAAAAAGGAGGAGAGAAGGAAAAGAGAGCTAGAGCGTAAACGTCTGCGTGATGAGGAGCGTCGTAAGTGGAGAGAGGAGGACCGAAGAAAGCGCAAAGAAGCTGAAAAGACCAAAAAAGGAGAAAAACTTTCAGAGAAAGAAAAAGAGCAAGTCAAAGATGAGCCAAAAATTAAGGTTAAGATCACAAAATTAACGTATAAACAGAATTGTTGAACCTGTAAAGAAAGTCAAACATTTCTATTAAACAATTATTGTATTCTAGCTTCTGCGAAAACCAGACAGAGGAGAGGAAATAGAGTACGAGAAGACCAAAGAAAAGGCAAAGAAACCAGAGAAGGACAAGATCACAAAAGAGGACAGAGTCTTTGGAGGTGTTGATCTGAAAAAACGACAAACCCATGAGATGAGAGAGGATCGGGGGAGAAAGTGAGTTCATTTATTTATTTTACATTTTTTATTCTGTATTAAAATATACAATTATATGTGCCTCACTTAAGTTTAAACCTTAATCTTATATAATTGTGTTCCTGCACCATAAGCACCAATGGAATGTTATCTCATAGATTTGATGAAGAGGGACGTAAGGAATTCCGGGACCGAGACGCTGACCGAGATAGAGAAAGAGAGAGGGAACGGCGGCAGAAAGAGAAGGAGCGTATAAGACGCCAGGATGAGGATCGGAGGAGGAGAAAAGACCGACACGATGGAGAGAACTCCTACAGGAAGCGAGAGGAGGAGTTCAAAAAGGAAAAGGACCATGTCTGGGAGAGAAAAAGAGCAGAGAATGCTGGAGACACAACTCGAACCGAGAGGTTGGAGAAGCCCTCCAAAGAAAGTAGAAAGGAAGAGAATGCAAAGAGAGATAAGCTTAGAAACAAGGTAACATTTAGTATTTTTTGAGCAATGACTGATTTGACATTTTCAATTAGTTTATTGACTTCTAACCAATTCATCTTATTTTTATATTAGGATCGGCCTGCAATTCAACTGTACCAACCAGGTGCCCGAAGCCGTAACAATCGAGGGGGAGGAGAGCCCAGTGCAGGGGACAAAAAGCCTGATGGCGAAACCAACAGAGCCCAAGAAAAAGGAGATGAATGACCACAAATGGTATATTTAGTCTGTTAAAAAAAGGTAGATCGGCTTGACGTGCAAGCACATACTGGCATTAACACAGCCTGCCCTGTGTTGCTAGTTGTGCCAATGTGCTTCACCGCTACCTGCTTTAATAAGTGGCAATGTGGTATTGGTATTGGGGGCTTCTTAGTGCCTGATTGTGTTCCTCTAGTTTTGTTGTCAAAAAGGAAAATGTCAGCTTGCAAATGGTTGCAAGATATTGGCTATGGTGCACCATAGAGTAAGCCAAAGCTTTCTAGGACCATGCAAACTCCAAGTGACCTTATAACAGTGTTGAAACCTGGCCGCAGAGTTATGTGAACTTCAAATTGAATTGAATTTTGATATTATTGGTGCACATTGTACACAATCATATTCTGTAATGTTTAGGGTCCCTTTCAAGTAGTTATTACTCATTTGGAAATTAAATATAACTATTCCACTTGTGTGCTTACCAAACAGCTCAAATTATGTTGCCAATCTACCTTCATTCAACAATTTTGATATCATGTATACATATAGTAATAATATTGTTACAGGGAAAAAATTAAGCATTTTTAATTATGCAGACATGTTTAGATGTTCTGTTTGTTCGTTACCTACACAGAGATTAAGAAGAAGTATCCATGTAATTTCCTATACTGACCTGTGAGGAACATGCCCTGATTTGGCTCTACAATCATCAGTCATGTCATCATCGTATTGCCTTTATCATCTATGTTGAACTAATTTGATTATAAATATTGGCTTTACATTTATCAATGTTGAAGAATACTAACAGTGTCTTGAATATGGAATTAAACATATTAAAAGGTACTTGTTTTATCATATTTTCTTCCAAATGCAAACATTCATTATCGCTTGTTTTTGCTTTTGTTTTGCATTTTGGCTTTAGTTGGTTCACAGTTTCTCTAAATGTGAATCTAGGTTTCTATTGTTGGCTGCTGTTTCTTCCTGACAATTTAGAGCTGCGCGTAGTAATATTGTTAGTCCGCCTCATGTCGCTGTGAGCAGAAAGCGGTCAATGGTACTTTGCTCTGATTGGATACCCTTTCATAGATTGCTACCGCTTCCCTTCCTTCTCTCTTTTCGAACGCCATAGTGGTGAAAGAACTGTGGACAAAATGGTAAATAGATATCTTGCAACATCAACGCCAAAACTAGTTATACACTTGACTTATCGTAATATTGGATTGAGGCAGATCGTACTATATCAACACAAGTCTGTATGTTGTCTGGTTATGTGCAATTATTCTGTTAAGAGGCTAATTTGGTAACATGGTATGCCAACCGGCAAAACAATCGAGAGGTACATTGGCTTCCAAGCGGAATAAGCGTAACATGACAACGAATGTATCACATTTGTATTTTACTAATTTAAAATAACTTGGTAACGAATGTTTTTGCATTTCCAATCAGGACTATACACGTTTTAATGTGCGGCGGTACACTTAGTAACCACATGTAAAGTTGCATATTGCTTAACGTTTGCTTTCTTTCTAGTCGTCCCACAAGACTTTTAAGATAAAGCGCTTTCTGGCCAAAAAGCAGAAACAGAACAGGCCTATTCCTCAATGGATCAGAATGCAAACAGGCAACAAGATCAGGTGTGTTATGTGTACATGTATGTTAACGTTGGCTTACCTGCTTATTACTATGTTGAAGCAGGACTGCAATTGCAGTGCTCTATTGTGGAGTACTGTCATTAAACCTGCTGAGATTATCATGTCTGCTTTGGAATTGTACGTCCTGATCAGAGCACTGATGAGGATGCCCTCGAGCAGTGACAGGCTAAATGCAACCTAATGGCACCAAATAATCATATACCAACAGATGCATGTGTCAGGATTGATCTTAACTGTACTATCTACACATTGAGTGCTTCAAGATGTTGAGACGTCCTGTGGTCTTCAACAGTCTCATCCACAGTTAAGGGATTATTTGCATGAGACTGTCGAGGCCAAAACACCAAATCCCATGTCATAATGGCACTGTATTGGCCTTTGTTTTTTTTATCAGAATTGTGGTCACCACGTTTTTAAAGCGGGCTAGTGCTCAAGTGAACCGCCTTAAAACCTTTCTGATTGTGGAAACCTGAATTTCCTTTTTTGTAATCCAGGTACAACTCCAAGAGGAGACACTGGAGGAGGACCAAGCTGGGCTTGTAAGCATGTGGTTCGTCTGATCTAGCTTGCCCTGAATCTTCGATGTTTGAAGACCAACACCTTCTGGGCCTCGACCTTGCAATGAAGCCATTTGTTCTGGAACGGCAGTCTTTTTTTGTACAGATGCTCATTATGCTTGTGTGGCATTAAAAGATTTAAAATCAAACATTGTTCTCAATGATGTTTCATTTCTGTCAATGAGGGAAGCTTGTGATCTTATTTCATGTTACATACTGTTCTACTCCTGGTCATAAATGTGCTACTAAAGGCCTTCAGTAACCTGTTTGAGACCACCTACTCCTTGAGGAAAAACAATCGTAATTCATGGATTAATTGGAATATAGTAAATACAGGAAACACATTTGAACGCTCTAGTACATTTGAATCCCTTCTAGTTTTACTAAGTAGAACATTTAACATTGGGTGTTCCTAGTCAAAACTTTCCGTTGTGATTCAAATACAGAAGGGACATATATTGGCCTAAATCTTTGCACAGCAACACTCAATTTACTGAACAAAGAGGACAATGGTTGTGATAACAGTTACAGAAACGTAAAGGTTCACAAACGGACAGTCTTAATTAGATATGGTGGTTGTATGCTCACGCACGAATTTTTGCTTATGCCTTGCGCGTAATGTGCACTGCATTTTAGACAATGCTGATTAGACTCAATCCAGCCAACGATGCAGAAGTAAGCCCCATACAGTAAATTGGCCGGTGAATTAAAATGTATATTTCTTGAAACAAAACCTAAATATTTACATTTTATAACAATAAATTCTAAATTTCTGAAAGTTTTACCGTTGTCCACTGTTTTGATCTCATTGTAACCATCAAACAACTTTAGAAACATTCTAGGCCTATAAATAAAACATTGTGAAATATTTCGAAAGTGCAAGAAGACCTTTATTGTGAGCACTGCAAAATTTGCATTACAAGTAGACTTATGCCTATACTGGCTATACATTGTATCTTAAAATTAATTTTGGTATGATGTCACAACGAAACGCATCGTTTGCCATGCCATATTCAACTTCTGTTCCCAAAAACTTGATAAAACAGTCTTCTGAATGGCCCAAATCTTCCGCTGACATCGCTGTGAGCCCGGTTTACAGATATAAGCTCATTTTCTTCCGCTTCACCATCAATTTCGGAAATGTGTAAGTTGTTGGCGCACGCACAATTGTTATTCAAGTTTTGCGCAGCCAGATGCTCATCATCCCAAGCACCAAGAAGTTCCTTAATTTCTAACGGGACGTTTCCGTTGAGATATTGCCAGGCTCTCTTTCCATTGTAGTCCATGGCATCGATATTGCCACCAAAAGCACCGACTAGAATTTTGATGACCATGTATTGACTGTGTATTGCTGCAACATGAAGTGGAGTGAGCCCGCCACTGCCTTTAAAGTTCACGTCTACTGAAATACCCTCGCTTTCAACCTGATGAAGTAATTTGATCAAAGTCTCATCTTGGCCCCTTTTGGCTAACCAGTGTAGAACAGTAAAACCACTGACGAAATCTTTTCTAGTTATTAAATTAGCATCCTCCGAAATAAAATCTAGTATGGTTTCATAGTTGCCATCAACAGCGGCTAACATCCACGCATGTTCCATCGAGTATTGTGCCCAATCCGTGCACGCATGCTCGTCCTGCTCCCCATCCCATGAGGATTCTCCTGAGATTTTGGAAGACCGAAAACTACGAAATCCCTTTCGTGATGTGTCCCTTAAAAGATAATCTTTCACAAATGTTTTACGCATTAGAGGCGTGATTGAGCATCTCTCGTGCGCGTCCAAAGAGGAACTCTGACTAGGTGTGCTGCTACCAGTCTCGAACACTCCCCTCGACGTCGAAGCAAGCTTACGAACAGTTGATGTTGCAACGCCATATGATGATACTTGCACAATCGTTTCCTTTCTATATCCTTGGCGGTGGGTAGCGTAATTATATGATGGTGATTCAGTCACCTTTTTTTCCGGCCACTGTGTAGTCCCATTTGGCCCCATAATTGACATCGTCTGTCAGTTCACTCTTAAGCATGTTCTTTGAGAAACTTGCCAGACTTTCGGTCATTTGAAATCTGTTTAGGCAGTTATTGCAAAAGTTTGAGAATTTGAAACTTCGTAGCCTTATCACGTTGTAAAAAGCATATATTAGGCGAAGTATGCTCGTCAGCTTGTATCCAGTTTCTTGCGCGAAAGGTTCAATTTCCTTCCTCTTTTTGACAGCTGCTAAGAACACGAATACTGTCTCTCAAGTTGATCCAAATGCCACCTAGGTCGACATTTAAACAACTTTGATTTACAGTATTGAGTTGAGGCTGATATGACACGAGATAGGTCTGCACATTAAAATTTGAATTCACCTGTTTAACGTTACGCACCAGTGCGCAAGCAACGAGGGGCGCACGCAGGTAAGAAAAACAGCCTCTTTTTTCACCAACAGTAGAAAAAAAAATTCATGAAGGATATCCATACAAAATCCAAATTATTTTAATTTCCTGAGAATCGGCTTGACCACATATGAAGCTACTATTTAACTTCCGATTTTAACAATAATGTTCCCACCCTCAATTTAGGCCTCACGCCTGATAAAAAGTTCTTCAACAGGAAGAAACCTTTGGCACATAAAACCATAAGAAACCAGTAGAGGGTTACAGCTACTTTTACAGCCATGTCGCTTTCTACCTATTTAAAGGTACATTACACACATAATCAAAACCTGCAATGCCAGTCATTTGCAGTGCAAGAGCGAGCAGGTGATATTAAAGTGTTTGAGAAGTTAGAAACGTTCAACATTACAGTAAAACATGAGGGTAAAAAAAAAGATTCCAGAACAGACGAACAATGCAAACTGAGACAAAACAATTACATACTTACACGATATGTTTGGAATGTACAGGAATAATGATGAATCATAGAAAGGTAAAGAGTAATAATACATTGTTACATTAAAAAGTTTAAATGAGATTTAATATGAACTACATTTTCTACTTTTATTTCTTAGATCTCAATTTTGCAAAATTCCCAATGGCAGAAGGGTCACAGCCTTGTTTAGGTATTAAAAAATAATAAAAATCATATCTAGGTGGCATATACAATCGTGTAGCAAAATGATCTGTCTGGACTTTGTACTTTCCAAACATCAAGTGAAAATGTCTGAATGGGTCTTTAATTGGGTACGCCAGCAAACCTTCCAAATTTAGCAATACAAATGTTTTCCTGTCTGGTTACTCGAATTTCCATCTAGAATTTGACAGCGAATATTATCATGTAACAAGGGTTAGTGTCGGCTGAAGAATTTTTGTACCAAATCCACCCAATGGCTGAAACTAGACCCTATATCAGATGCCATTTTTAGAATAAAAATTATAAAATAGTAAATATGTAATTTTAAAAAATGCGACACCTCTGTAACTTCAGACATTCTATTCTGCTGCACCCCATCGCTGATGACACCTGATCTAAGCAATTTCCAAAATTTTACTGAAGCTGTGACTAGGTCTACTTGGAGAATCCAGTCACTCTTAATGTTTGCAAACAGTCAGTTAAGTTCCAGCTCAAACCATTAAGGCATTAAAATTAAAATCCTTAATACTAAATTGTATGTGCCTAGGAATCCTATGCAGCCCACTACTTTGGATACTGTGCATGCAGTGAAGTTTCAATCATGTAACGACTGATGGTGAAGCCCCTCTCCCACTTGTGTATCTATAGAACATACTTTAACTTGCTCTCAATTTAACATTGTACTATTTAATACCAGAGAACCATTGGTAGCTTGCATCTACAAATTCAGAAACCAAAGCATGTAGTTGCATTACTATGACTTGCCAGGCTAGGAGCAATGAAAGGGCTATTGCTTACATGTACACCCATTGCTTTGACAGTATGCAAGCAGTTTACTTGCTCCCATTTCCAATGTTGCACAAGTCAAACTTTTAAAACATTACTTTATTAATCAAAAAGGATAATTTTAAAATCACATGGGTTATTTAGTCAAACTCAGGAGGCAGGTCAACAGTGAGCTCATCGATGGTTTGAAGGAAGGCATCCAGTTCTGCTGCATAAGTGTGGGGTGAAAGAGTCAATTTCAATACCCAATTGCAAAATAACCACTTTAAAGATGTGCTTGTCACTCAAAACAGAAGTATCTTTAGTGTTAAGTAGAAACACTAGCTAAGCACCAAAACAACCTTTACTTATAGTATAAAACTTACAACCACTGTGATAGGAAGGCAGAGAACAATGCACAATCTGCATTCAGAAAACAATTTGCCTCAAGAGAATTACCTGAATGTTGACGGATCCGTAAGGGTGAAATTGGTGTCTCTAACAGCTCAGGAAGAAATGGGCTTTGATGGAAACATGCCAACCCTTGAAGAGCAAGGTGACTCAACTGAACCAAATCCTCAGGCACCGTGAAGGTCTCAAACTCTTAACAGCAGCAAAAAACAAAATTATACATTGAAATAAGCTTGCTGTAAAGTCAGACTCAAACTTATCCAAATATTCTGGCTTTGTTTTCATAAAATATTCATATGGATTGGACTGTATTCAAGCAGTGCACACAGTAGCAGTACCTAAAGAGGGAATGATTATACATGTAAACAGTTCTCACCAAGTGGGTCATAAGGAATAAACCTCTCAATATCTGGGTAATCCTCCAATTTGTTTTGAGGCAACTGTTTGAGTTTAATTTCCTAAATGCAAGGAAAAAAATATAAATTATGCAGTTACAGCAAGTCAGCAGGTCCTGACCGCCAACCATTTAGCTTTGTGCACAGGTTTTGAAACAATAAACTCAATGTGATTCTCCTGATTAAGCAAAAAGTTCTGACCGGTTTTTCTAGTGTTTTTTTCTTATCCTGTCCATTTACAGATGGAAGCGTGGTGATCTTGTTCACTGCCCCCAAAGCCTTGCGATTTGACTGTAGCGGAGTATGTAACTTCTTCCCAGTCAGAGGAGTTAACAAGTTATCTACAACAGTTGAAAAAGAAAAGAAAAAAAGGATGGGTTAAAAAAGGGTTCAACGAACAGTCAAAGTCACCAAATATCGCTAGCTGAAAAGTGGGACTGAAGTTACCTGGAGCAGATAGCAACCGCTGTTTAATGCCAACAGGTGCAAAAAGAGTTGCATTCTCTCTTACTGGGAAGGATATATTGGACATTATTCCTGTAGACAGACCATTTTATTGTGACAAGATTCCGGCAGAGTCGGCATTCTAAGTATTTTCTAACAGTCTAATGATTGAGAACTGTAAACATTCATGTCATAGCTAAAATACATAATAACTTATGTTAGTTTGTTTATCAACCGACACACATTAGCCTGGTAGTGGTAATGTCATCTAGCTAACCTTAGCTATAACGTTAGCTGTCTTAACGTCACACAAACAGTTCTGATTTTGGATTAACAATCCTCGACAGCTAAAATTACACCTAATGCTAACATCAGCAACGTTACTCTAATACAAGATAATCGCCAACAGATCTTTTCGATCGACTTACCTCGTTTGCCGCTAGATTACAACTACCAGCTAGTTCAATTGTTGACGTTGTTGAATGAATGAAGACCTTCTGCATCCTTTTGAATTAGCCTCCGTCGTTCTATTGGTCGCACCATGAATCAGTCAAATGGGTGTTACCTAAAAAGCCAAGGTCCAAATGTTGTTCTCAAATGTTGCCGACTTGCGGTTGAACTGAAGCTCAGTCGTCTCCATACGTGCTTTAGGCAACACAATTGTCTTTGCTTAATGTGACATATTGCAAAAATTATCTTTAGATCTGTCGTTGGCTTCCCTACTGTTTTTGGGCTTGCTTTGTCGTAGGGCCAAATTATGCTAAAATATTTCGGTCCATTCACTTTTTTTAATCACTAAATATTATAGATACGAGAGCATTAAAATATACTAAGGCACCGGGTAGGCCGAGACAGTCGAACATTTTTATCTTTAACTAGGCCTAAATATATTCAGCAATATCAGTAATCTTCTGAAATGTTAACGGGCTGCATAGTTTTCAGGACTCAGAAGGATCTAAAAAGAGCGGGGGTACTGGCGAAACCAAAAGAAAAATGCGAAGCCTACTTATTAGTTAAATAGGAGTCTTTTCCCAAAAATTTTTACAGTAAATATTTTCATTCATGTGGTTAAATTGAAGTTCAGCAAAAATAGTTTTTTAGAAAATTGTTTTACGTTAATTAATTTTGAGTTGTACATGAAAGTAACACCGGCAAAGTGGTACGTTCTCGGGTAGTGTATTCTGTGTAATTTCTAGGGCAAGGAAAAGGTTCATTTCTAAACGAAGTACTATGGCGGCGACTGAGATAGCCAGGCAAGCGGTGAGTACCTACCAAGATAAAGGATGTCATTTTTGTTAAATTAAAGATGGCCAGCCGTTTTCAATTGAACTATTTAAAAAACTACGTTGGAGTGTCCAAATTTCCCTTTCTGATGGAAATAACTCCTTCGGTGCGATCACTCTATTATTCCTGCTCAGATAAAGACAATTATTTATTTATTGTTTTATTGGAGGTTGGTTTAGAATTAGGCACATGCGGAATTTAAACCAATGTTAGGCTATCAAATCCCCTTAACCATATTTGTAGGAATTTTGGATCGTGTAAACAGCCCTTGGCTGCGTGCTGCAAATACTCCCAGCCTACATCTACGTAATTCAGCAGACCAGTACATTATTTATATGACCCCAACTGATGTTATACTAAACTTTTTTTTTTTTCAAACATCCCATTGTAGTGTATTTAGCCGTTATGTTTGTACCGGGCGTGTCTTTTGGCAAATGCAGGAAGCCATAGGCCTATCTGTAGCCTATGTTCATTCTTAAAGCTAAATAATAAAATTTAATTCAAGGCAGGGCTACTATATGGAATATTGTATATCCAAGCCATTTCCTTTCGCAAGTTATTGAAATGGCATAATGCTGCACATTCAACACCTTCACACATCTTAATTGTATAGCCCTTTTTTCTGTTTAACGCTCCTGTTTTTGAAAGACCTGCAGCAGATCCCCAATTTGACTATGTTAGGGACATGTTATTTTTTTTAACTAGTATTTAACAATAAAAAGTTGGTAATATGAATCCACAATGTTTTTTTAAGTTATGGAATTCATATTCCTTGCTTTTCGTCAAGGTACCTCTCTGCAGATGTAAGGATTAAATAATTGCTCACTTTGTAGATACACACATGTAAGTGCCAATGTGCAAAATGTGAACCTGTTTTTGCATGGTTTTAAAAGGGTGTCTTGAAATGTACAAAACTTTCGATATACGCACATTGTGGTTTCAAACAATTTAGATGGTTGTGTGCAGTGGCCTATTTCAGGAAGCAGGAAGTGAAGCAATGAGCACTTGAGATAGAAGTTAACTAAATAGGAAAACATAGGATATATGTTGATGTTTGTCCTTGTTGAACACCATAATCATTGTACTATGAAACCACTGCAAAGTTGTTCTGGTTATTGGTCTATTAAAGCAACAATTAGTTATAAATGCTGCTTAAAGAATGTCATGTCTGTTTCATACTGCTTTGCATTTAGTTATTTTCAATTACAATGCCTCTAATCTTTGTCGATCATTTCCTATCTGCAGGGAGAAGGTGCTCGTGCTGTCCCCTTAGCTGGCCATGTTGGCTTTGACAGCATGCCTGACCAGCTGGTCAACAAGTCTGTTAACCATGGCTTCTGCTTCAACATCCTTTGTGTTGGTGAGTGCGTCAAGCGTGACACAGTTTTCTCCTGATCGCAAAATAGGAGTGATTTGCCCTCAATGTATGTCAGGATTCTCCACTAGGTTCAAAGCAGTTCACTCTGGCTTTGACCCATTTAGATTATTTCTGACAGTTCTACTTTATTTAGCTTGTCAAGCCATAAATTATTTCATTATGTCAATAAAACAATCACGAAAAGAATTGTCAGAAGCCTCACAGCTGGAGCGGTGAGTGAGAAAGCAAACAGTTGTATTGAACAATAAGCATCATTTGGAGCTTTGGACTTTGGACTTGTTGTGATTTTCATATAACAATAAGTATTTCTGGCAAGAATCTAGCTACAGCTATATTTCTCAAAAAGGTTTAATTATCCCACCGATTTGTTTTCAATGGATTTCTATTATGGTGAATTCTGAGCAATTGGTTGTAATCTCAATAATAGATCTTACCTCAAAATCTGTAAGGGCCTTGAGATCTTTCAAGTGAGTTGCTACATCAATGCTATATTTTAACGGCGAGTACATGGAAGCCTCCCCACAATGACACGAGGTGGACTTAGACACAGGAAATGGTAGAGGAGCTTAGTTTTAACTTGATCACGTTCTCTCTCACAACTCTGTTCATAGTAAATGTCCTTTGAATTTGGAGCACAAGTATGACTGTAAAGTACTGCTGATGTGCTGTTGGTGTAGACGCATCTCTAATGAACAGCAACAGGTTTTCTCAGTGTGAATTCAGTGAAATGGAGTGAGTCAGCTGACTGCTTCCAATAGGAGGAGTATGACAAAATACATCAGTGCAACGCTATAATTTCTGTGATAGTCTGCTTGAGAAATCAACAATACATAGTAAAAATACCTTGATGTTGTACAAGGCAGCTAAATATTTCATAGTTGAAGGCAGGGCTAGTCCATCCTAAAAAGCCACCAAGTTGATCCAGATGTTTTCCAGGGTAATAATTCTTTGGGTTACATCAAGTAACTCTTTTCTCCAGGCAATCTTCACGGAGAAGTTAAATTTAGGGGATGGTAATTGAATGTGGAAAATGCAAAGAGGCACTGTCAGTTATGTTAAGGTGGCTAGAGCTACAACATCCTCTTTATTTCAAAGGAATAAGCAAATATGTTGTTACCATGTGGTATGTTCATTGCACCTGATAACCTAATCACCTAATATCATAACCAATGTTGTCTCCCACAAGTGTACACTCATCCAATAGTGAAATATGTTTGTTTGTGTTTTAGGTGAGACTGGTTTGGGGAAGTCCACTCTCATGGACACCTTGTTCAACACTAAGTTTGAAGGGGAGCCCACCCAGCACAACCAACCAGGAGTTCAGCTGAAGTCTAATACCTATGAGCTTCAGGAAAGCAATGTGCGTCTCAAACTCACCATGGTTAACACTGTAGGCTTTGGGGACCAGATAAACAAAGAGGAGAGGTAAGAACGACACAATTACTGCGTTCTGTCTTAAACTATGTTTCATACTTTTCTGCTGAGTGAGTGTAATCTCCAGGAAGCCAACCTCCCGTTAGCGTAATATTTGAGGTATGTCATTGTTATTGCTTTACTCTACATTACAGATCATTATTTATTTGTAGTACCAGACACAATCAATAGGAATCTGTTGGATTTAGGCAGTAGACTATTATTGCTTAGTATCTATGTCCCATTCAGCGTTCTCCTGGAGGGTACGGTACGGAGGGCTCTTTATGTCACTTCCCTCTGACGTTGGTTTAGATAACATGGGATGTCTCTTCCATACCGCTCTCCCTAGGAGACATTCGATTCTCAGTGCTGTATGTATGATGTCATGTGAGCCTCAGCCCTTACCCAAGTCGCAGGCCTCTAATGTGCCTTAGGGGAAGGCTGTGCTAGTTACAGGATATATCTGGAAGGGCAGAGCTCCAGGTTCATACTTTCTTCGCACCAGGATCAAGTAGATCATACAAGTTAAGGTTCTAAGGGCTGGCTGCTGTCTTAACAAAGATATAGTCCCAGCCATGTGAGAGGCCTCTAGCAGCGCTGTGAGACGTGTGTGTGTGTGTGTGTGTGTGTGTGTGTGTGTGTGTGTGTGTGTGTGTGTGTGTGTCTGGCCAAAGAGGGGGGTTCGTTTATCAGTGAGTTGGCAGTGGCTCCGGTTGTACGGGACGGGTCCCGTTCCTTATTGTGTTTCTTATGCTTTATGATCTATGTGTTCCCAAATCTATTTCCCATCTTCTGCCCACATTTTTTATGCTAATGACATTAATACATTTGTTCCATTCCTTGTAGTGAGCTTGACAGTTACGTACTGGGCCATATAGTTACCTTTTAGTAACCCCTGGCCCAAAGAACATAATAGCTTTCCAAAATGATGCTGTCCACATTACAATATTTTGTTGTTGATATGTAGTAATTAAATATGATTTATTGATATGTTCAGTTGCTTATGCTGATTAGTTGGCAGAATTTTGTAGTAAATAACAATTTCTAACTCCGCAATGCTCTACGTGTTCACGATTTTTAACACCCATGTCTATCTTTTTTACAGTTACAAGTCAATTGTGGAGTTTATTGATACCCAGTTTGAAGCTTACTTGCAAGAAGAGCTAAAAATCAAGCGCACGCTACACAGCTACCATGACTCACGCATCCACGCCTGCCTCTATTTCATTGCTCCCACCGGACACTCCCTAAAGTCCCTAGACTTGGTCACAATGAAGAAGTTGGACAGCAAGGTGAGCAGCTGATTTAGAATTTTTTGACATGCTCTTTTCTTATTATGTAGGCTAGGTTTCTCCATACATTTGCTCACTTGGGACAGCGTATGTATGGAAGCTAAATACGCAATACCCACCGTGGGTGTTTAGGGGTTTTTCCTCTTTTATTTGGTTTGACATTTGATAACTAATGTGAAAAATATCCTTGTTATATCACATAGCGTGGTAGCCTTTTGACCCTTTCTACTTGTTCTAAATACCAGGTCATACAGAATTGCAATGGCAGTAATTTGTTTCGATCATGTCATGGGTCATAAACTCCTGTGCCATTTCCTCGCATTTGGATGGTGTGTCATGTGATTGCAATAGTGTAGGTCATCTGTAAAATGATGGAGGCGGGGGGGGGGGGGGGGGGGTTCGTCTTGGTGACCATTAGTCTGTTTCTGAGGACTCTTCCCAATGGGGCTTTATTTGCATATACTTCCTGGCTTTTCAACAAAGGAACTTCTCCCTGTTTGCACAGCATAGGTTCTGCTCAGGATCAAACAGCGATGAGAGTTTGTCAGAGCAGCTGTACCAATCAGCAAACAGTCACACAATCCTTGGCATATGTCTGTTGGTAGCATCTTTTGTAGTGTTTGAAAGGATTGTATAATGGGATTGGTGAACATATACCAGAGGGCTGTGGGGGAAGGCAGGCCATCAATGTCTGTGTTGGAGTACAAGGTCTCCAGTTAATTAGCCAGGAGGAATTGATACATGTTTTATTAAAGACCTACCTTGTCATCTTTAGGGTAAAGTTAACCCCAATTCGAGCTCTGTACACCCTATATCTGCCTTTCTCTCTCTCCATCTTTTTCCTTCAATCCCTCTCCCGCATATGTTCTACTTGCATAAGACATGGTCAGCAGTTGCACTCACACTTTGCTTTATATTTGGAGAGCTCTTCTGGGAACTGCATCATGCGTTTGAGGCTGGCTGACACACTATGTATGGTGTCCTGCACTTACTATTCTTATCTCTGAATTCAAGGCTGTGATTATGTGTAAAAAAGGCTTTATTCACAAACATCCCTGCAGCTAAAGTGAGATTGTGCAAGGATATAAAAAGACCAGAGATATTTGCAGCTTCATATTCCAGTGATATTTCTCCTCTGAAATTCCTGAGATGAAATGGTTCTTGAAACAAAGGCCATCCATTTGAGCATAGGAACTTAAAAAGGCGGAAGGTCCCATGTTCTATTTATAGCCTGTTTTGTCCAGATGTTCCCCAGTTGTCTTGGGAGGCTTAGCTAGCAGAGCTGTGATGTAATGACTTGGCTGCCTGGTAGATGATCATGTGATCAGAACCTGCAGGGCTGCTCTACCTGGCAGATGAGACCTCGAATCTGAGCCAACAACAGTCGGTATAGCTAAGGGTCAATGCCATTTGTTCTGTCTTTAGCATTGCCAACAGTATTAGCTTATTAGCTGTGCATTGTCAAACATGCTCCTGATTCAGCTGTGTGCCCTAAGCTGATTTAATGTTGGCCCTCCATCAGTATGTCAGCCCACGTTAACATCTTGCATACTCTTCTGGCAGGTAAACATTATCCCCATTATTGCCAAGTCAGACGCCATCTCCAAGAGTGAGCTGACCAAGTTCAAGATCAAAATCACTAGTGAGCTTGTCAGCAATGGAGTGCAGATTTACCAGTTCCCTACCGACGATGAGACGGTGGCGGAGATCAACTCCACCATGAACGTGAGACAACTACCATTCTTCTTCTATTGCCTTGGTTTAGCTTAAATGTTAGTCAGATCCAATATAGTTAAGATTCTGTCAACCCTGCTAGTTTAGTTAGTCTAGTTTGTTTTATTAACCTGCACATTCACATTATTTTGTGTTTCACCTGGAAAACAGTTCTGATTCGATCCTTGCTTTAGTTGCATATTAAATACAGTGGTGCTTGTTATAGCTTTCATGATTAGATCGTGGAACATGGTATTTTTAAGGCTTCATTTGCTGAACACATAGAAACATGCAACAATGGAGCAGCATCATCCGTGTCCCGTCCTGCTCTCAGGAAGCCACAACAGAAAGGGATGTATTGAGCACAGACGACTCACACTGCAGGAAGCCAGCCGTTTCGGAAAGGCCCAATGGCCGCCGACAAATGAGCGAAGGCAAAATATATTGTTCAGTAGGAATGGCCCACACAAACGGCAATGCAGGCCACAGCTTATTGCATTAGTTAACTGCCCCTTGGCTGTTACCCCCACTCTGAGCACAGACCACTCATCAGTTGGTTATGAACTCACAACACAATTGGGGAGAACCTTTTGTCTCGGCTTTCTACCTACATGAAACATATCTTTACATTATATTTCTTAGGTTATTTTATAATTTATCTTAGGAATGTCCATATCCATGTAAATTAAAAAAAACTTGCTTAATCCAAAATGTATTTGTAGTTATTTAATTGTAAGGGACATTTCATCACAAACAACAGACTTGCGTGTATTTAAAATACTAACAGTACCTACTATTCCTATGAAAGACAGGGGAATACGGAGGGCAAAGATTTAGGTGTGTATAGGACATATACCTACGGTTTCTTCTCCACAGGCCCATTTACCGTTTGCTGTGGTAGGGAGCACAGATGAAGTGAAGATTGGTAACAAGATGGTGAAGGCAAGGCAGTACCCGTGGGGGACGGTTCAGGGTAAGCCTCGGTCACTTCCTGAACAGGAAATAGGAGGCAGAGCTTTTTCACTGCCATTTCCCTTTTAGTAATTTTGCCTTGACTCAACCAAAGCAGCACGCTTTATAGTAGAGAGCTTGGCTATAGTTGCTTATGTAACCTTATTAATGCCTGTCTGTTTAACACAGCTAGCAGCGGCACCCTCTCTGCCATTATATAGTACGTATGATATTCAGCTGATGCTAGCAAATGATTATTCATAGTAAAAATGTAGAGAACCAGAACTATGTCACAACAAAAGGATTCTATAGATTGACATCGAACAGACTAGGAATATAGTCTAGTATTATTTGAACAGTGAATTTCTGTAGAACAGATGTCTGACATGTTTTGAATTATAAGGCGACAGAGCTGGGCCATATGATACCTCACTCCTATCCCCATAACCGCTTCAGCTGTTCTCTGTCAATGTGGGTGTGTTGGAGTAAACTAGGATTAGCCCTGCCCAGAACACAGAACAGAAATGCAATAGTTATGGCCTTAGGCCATCTCTGACATTGTGCACTCTATTCAGTGTGTGTGTGTATATGTGTGGGCACATTACCATTGAATAAATGGCACTCTGCTTTATTTAGAATCCAACAAAAAAGACTTGTCACAGGCTATTTACTAATAAATTTTGCCTGAATGTATGAATTACATGCAATTGTGAATCACTCACTCTGTACACAATAGATAAAAAACAGGTAATAGATTGGGTATTATATTTATGTATTATATTTAGTATTGATACATTTATTGTATATTGCTACATTTGTATTGTTGCCATTCTCTTTATTCTACAGTGTATCAAATGTCAAAACAACTATTGGCATAATAGCATCCCTGTCACTACCATCGTTGGGCCTAATAGTAACTGAGCAGTGGCTGATGACTAATTGGCATGTTTTGTGTCCTGACCAGTGGAGAACGAGAACCACTGTGACTTTGTCAAACTGCGGGAGATGCTGATCAGGGTTAACATGGAGGACCTGAGGGAGCAGACCCACACGCGCCACTATGAGCTCTACCGCCGCTGCAAGCTGGAGGAGATGGGCTTTAAGGACACCGACCCTGACTGCAAACCCTTCAGGTCAGCCCGCTGGTGTACAACTCCTCTCCACGGCTAAATTGACTTTAACCGGGTTGTGTGTGTGTGTGTGTGTGTGTGTGTGTGTGTGTGTGTGCCCCCCCACACACACACACCCACACACACCCACACAAACACTTCTATTCTCGCTCTTCTTCTAAAGTCATGCACCACAATGCTTCTGTTGTTTTTTCTGCTCTGTTTTTCTTTTGCGGTATTCTAACACTTCTTCCACCCCTTTCTATGTCTTCTAGTCTTCAGGAAACATATGAAGCCAAAAGGAATGAGTTCATGGGAGAGCTTCAGAAAAAGGAAGAGGAGATGAGGCAAATGTTTGTCCAGAGAGTAAAGGAGAAAGAAGCTGAACTGAAAGAGGCTGAGAAAGAGGTTTGTACTTTAGTGCGTTTATGCTTCAGATTTTGGGGATCCCAAACAATCAGTCTTGATAACGAATTCTCTATTCTATATTTGATCTCTCCACACAGCTGCACGAGAAGTTTGACCGCCTGAAAAAGCTCCACCAGGATGAGAAGAAGAAGCTGGAGGACAAGAAGAAGTCTCTGGATGATGAGCTCAACATGTTCAAACAGAAAAAGACTGCCGCTGAGCTCTTGCTGAGCCAAGCACAGCAGGCAGGGGGCTCCACCACACTCAAGAGAGATAAGGAGAGGAAAAAGTAAGTATCTTCTGATATTATCCTCAGCCTCAACTGATTTACAGGTATAATGGGTATCCAGCTGCCGGACGGTGTGGCACAACATGCAGCGCTGCAGAACCACCAACATTCACTAGGCCTTGTGTTGATGCATTCCAGAAAATAAGATCCACATTTTGGTCTATCCCTGTGATGTCAGGCATCAGTACTCACTGGCTTCTTTCTTTAATGGATTAGCAATGATCAACCATAGCTGTCTCTCATTTAGTAGAGGAGAAGCCAAGACGATTCTCTTGTTTACCAAAATCCCAGTTCAGTGTTTACAACTGGCATAGAGAAAGATATTTTCCTCAAATTACCAATGATATCACCTGGACCTCAATAAGATAATGATAGATATAGAATGCGACTAATGTAGCCCAATCTTGATGGAGTAATATGTGTTTTGGCATTGTGTATTTCCATGTTTGTGTGCTGCGGCTTTCTTTTGCACAATAGTATTTGCTTGTGTAGGGCTTTAATCTTACTGTTTGTTACACCATGCTTGCCATCACCCCTTGGTGCTATTCAAGTTGATATGACTCCTGTTACACGCCTTTTTGAAAAAAGAAGATACTTTCAACGTGGAGGTTCACGTCATTTTTTTTTCTTGACAGCTCTGTCATCTATTCCTAAACTCTCACTGTAGATTTTGGCAGCCATCTACTTGAACTATGTTGTCTGTTGGTTACTGATTAAAACTGAGTGCCACATATCTTTTCTGTGGTCACTTGGACACTTAGTTCTCAAAAATGGTCCCTACATTTATAAAGAGAACGACCAGTTGGGGCCAAAGCAATGTTCTTTTCACTAACCTAAAATACTTGACATGACTAATTATTTTTATGGTATGGAGCATGTGTATATGTGTGTATGTTTCTCCTATGACTGCATGTATCATCCATGTTTCATCCATCCTGTTTTCCAGTTAACCCCTCCCTTCTGCATGCTGCATGAAACTCATTTTCTTGGTAAGGCCAAGTTATTATTACCCTGTTGACCAAAGCACATCATATATAAAGTTTATAAAATAAAAACAAAGACAATTATAAAAAATTAAGAGTATTTTCCACTACTAATGAGGTGAGACCAGTACATGAGTATATCATATGTTTGGTTGGCAGTCAATAATTCATCCAGTTTATTACTTCCCCAATCAGATGTTCTGACCCATCTGCCCCCTGAATCCACAACAATCCGCTTTTGTTGTGCGCCCTGTGCTTCCTGTTCCAGTCCAGCCACCACACAGAGACAGCCATTCAGCCTGAGCAAAGCTTGTAGGGTCTCGCCAGTGCAGTGTTTAGACTAAGGTTGCATCTTTCTTTACAGAGATGACATTGGGCTTTGTTGATCTCTCTGTCATATAATAATTTCTCTCTTTTATATGCACAGTAGTATTCATCAGACAGATACATTATTTAATAAAACTTTAAATCCTACATTGGGAGAGAAGGATGTATCGATGGAGACAAAGACATTTAAGGGCGGATGACATCTGTCTTTTTGTCCTCTGCACCGAAGTGTGCCTGTTTTATTGATGCTTATGGAGGGTCACATTAGCAGTGAGGGAGTTGTAAATTAAATGGGTAATCAAACAAATCAATGTGATAGTTATTTTCTACCTAATAGAGAAAATAGCAAACATGCTATCATATTATAGTCAATAAAATTCAAATATCATATTATAGTCAATAATATTCAAATTCAGCAATATTTCATCCCTTCTTACCTCTATAAACTTTAACCATATAGACAAATGTATTTAATGCATGCTTTTTTCTTACCAAAACTTGAGTGTTTAATTTAACAGTATTATCTGGTGTTAAAGTTTTCACTAGAAAACAATAACACTCCTTCTTTCTCATTTCCAGTTCAGGATTCCTGTAGAAACGTTCTTCCTCAACCAGCTGTGAATGAATTTTTCACTCCATCCTCCCTGCAGTGCCCTTTCCCTTTCCCCATTCCAAAATCCACACATACCTCTGGTCTGTGTGGTCTATGGAAGAACCCAGCCTTTACTGTGAATGTGATCCTTGACTTAAACACATCCCTTTTTTGAGCTTATGACATGCCTGCTTTTAGCTAATTTTGTACTTTAAAAAAAAATGTTTTTCTTACCAGTCCGTTTACTGTTTATGTACGTGCAGCTCTTGTATGCATGATTTTGTGTAGTTTGAATATTAACCACTGTTGTGATGAACAGGATATGGATACGGTGATCAGTCAAGATATTACTGTGCTTTACTGTGAATGCACCCTATACAGTATATGTCAGTATCATGCCTAATACAGGACAACTTGGGTCAGTCTAGGGTTAAGCTGGCCATATAAACAAAAAACGCCCTTTTGTTTTTATACATTTTTGTTGTATCTTTCTTTGACAGAAACCACTTTGAGTTAGCAATATACACCATATAGATATTTTTTCTTCCATTAAGTTAAATATTCAGTTATTAGTGTCCTGGGGATGTCCTTAAGGAAAAGTGTGTTCTGGTCCCTTTTTAGGGACGAACAAACTACAAAGCTACAACAAAAGGATTGGTTTCAAATCCCATCTGCAAGTGTGTCTAAATTGTACCCTCATGCATGTGATGCTAACTAATATCTAATAACTCCCACTCCTGTCTCTCTCACTTTTGTTTCCACCCACTAACTTAATACTTGTTATTAGCTTTTGCATTTACATAATATAGTAACAATTTTAGTCCACACTTCATGCAACAAAAACATTTTTTTATTGGCAGAACAAGTTTCACTTTCGCATTTTAACATGTTATATCGCATTGTATGCAATTTAACAAAAAAAAACTATCAGCTAGGGATTAGTACCTGTACCAGTATTTTACAAAAACAAATAAGCCTAATGAAAGTGGAAATAAAGGGCAATTTTCACCAAAGCATTTATCTGTGGCCGTAATTATTGTGCCTAAAGAATCAACATGTAATTTACGATAGTTTGTGTCAACTAGTTATATACATGTATGGTTATCAGACGTGACCGCATACATTTGTGTTTTCCAAATGTCTTGTAGTCTAAGTTGTAGACCCCACAAAATGGCCTTGACTTGAGCCTTTGTCAGGCATACAAGATTACTGTTCTTTGTTAATGCACACATTCACTTTCACACAGGCAGATGTTTACTTCTTATTCTAACTTCCCAAAGCTCCTCTTCACTACCTTTGGGGAACTGTTCTTAGTTAAACAAAACCACAGGATGTCAGGTCTGTTACATGTCCTCCTCTAGATCCCTGGTTCATTGCTATGTGTGTATTCACTTTCCTTTGCAGTAATCCTTGGCTCTGCACTGAGTAGGTCCTCCGCCCTCAAGCTTTGCTAAGGGTCCAAGGGTTGTTGGTAGCAAGTTCTCCAGTGCGGATGAGAGGCTTTTTTGGACCCCAACTTTCTGGGTTTCTTTCTCCTCATAATGGTCCTTGTATTAACAAATGAATATTGTTTTTTTTTTTATTGCTGCTCATGCGCTATAACTATGTAGCCTGCAACTAAATCCTTGCTTTTCGCCTGTGCTAAGAGTTCCTTCTATAGGGACAGAAAACACATACCATGTTATATTGCACCCCCCACCTACCAAAACCACACAATATACACAAACACATTACCCCATTTTTTATATTGCAAGTGTGTACATTTGTTTGATTTAGATAGGATATTGTTTGTACAGAAAATGTTCAATGCATTATCAACATGAATAACCTTTATAAAGTGGATTCAGCTGGATTCAACAAATGTTTTCAATCTTTGGATAAAATTAAGCATCTCCACAAATAATTACTATAACACAAAGATACCCATTGCTCTTATAATGGATGCACTCACGTTGTTAATGCCTTTTCGTCTGCTATTCCTGGACCCCTTACGATTCCTGAACTCATAACTGAGGAACTCTGAAGTTTCCCAAGGCGCTTCTATCTGGGCATATTTTCTAACCTGCGTTTGTCTCTTTCTCTCTAGCTTCTTTTAACTGTCTTGGCCACCGTCTGAAGAGGGGATTGCAGCTTCAACAAGAACTAAGCACCCATTACCTCTTCCTATCTTTCTCACTTCATCAGCTTTTTTGTTTATATATATATATGTGTATATAATATAATACACATATATATAAAATCTGTTATCTCATCTGCTTTGTTGAATATGGCCTTATGTGGGCTTTACATGGTATTTTGGACCATCTTGACCATTTAACATTATGGTCCTTTTTGGCAAGTGAGGACCTTGCTTCAGGTGCTATTTGTGGGATTGAAGACCAGGCTATTTATTGATAATCTGTAAAAAAAAAAAAAGAAAAGAAAAAGGCCAAATTATTACAACCTTGAATCGATCTGCGCACAGAAATTTGTATTTGTCATTTCTGTGGAAGGAAACGTATTGTTTCTATATATTTTTATATCAGTTCCAATCTTTCCAAGTTTGGCAATTTGATCAATTAAACCAGCTCTAAATAGGTTACTGAGGTTTGCCTACAGGTTGGTAAGGGTTTTCACTGCAAAAGATACAAAATATTAATTGCTAATAGCTTAGTTTCATTCTTAATGCATTTTCTCCCGTGATAACTTCCATCAGTCACTGCTTTCATCTGGTCTCTGGTTGAAAGCAACACCACCTTTTTTTTACAATGTTAAAGAGCCAAATCAATATTTCTACACACAAGTAAATTTTATTTTCCCCTTACTGGAGTACTTTCCTTGTATACCATGTAGGTCACATTTAATGCCCTTAACAACACATTGTGCTTTAACCGTCACCAGCCTATTCTGTATTTTGCATGAATATTTTTAATGAATAATTTTTGTGATCTTGACTTTTTCCTCCTGTAATGGTTTCCCCCCTTTAACAGCACATATTTGCACTCTTTGACATTTAATACTGTTATTTTACCAGTGCATTATACTTTTTTTTTTTTTTAAAGATTTGCTCTACCCTGAAACTTCTGTTCTTTCAGTATATTGCCAAATACTATGACATGAAGCTGAACCCTAGATAGAAATAATCGTGCATATAATTTATAAGGATATATTTTGTGTATTGAAGTGGAGAGTTGTTTATGAGCTATATGGACGTGTTAATTAGCTTTCCTCTCAGTGTAAAATAAACATTTTCCCTTAGAAATTAGCATACGTTTTCTATCATCAAACATTTTCACCAGTGTTGTTAACTATCATTCCACACCCAAACAACACTCATAATTTCTAACTGTAGTTGTATTATTGGATGTACATTTTCAATAAAATTTCAACCATAGTTTGTCATCGTTTTCTTTTTGCTGTCCCTAGACAACAGTGTCCTCTAGCGGCAAGATAGCCGCGCAATCCATCTCATTCTGTTTTAATACCCAAGCAAAACAATTTTAGTAAATTTAGTGAACTGGTAAATCGTCAGAAATTTTAGATTCGAGCAATGTTTGTAAAAAAATAAAAATGATTGACACAAAAACATTTGATTTGGATGCCCCACAAATGCCCAATAACGCTTGGCTCTTTAAAATGCATTTTGGGTAAGTCAATGCAGTTACATTGCGTCGGCCATGATTGCTTAGCTAATCTAGCTAAGTAGCGTTAGCGAAACAGGAAAATGGAAGCAAGTTGATCCCGCTAACTTTTGTATTTAACTGTTAAGAATCGTTTCATTGTGATGAAATACATCGTATTATCTGGGTGTGTGGAGTCTAGCTAACCTAATGCCAAAGCATTTTCCAGTAGCATTGTACTAGTCGCAATCTTGCTTTAGTTTACTGGAACGTTACCTTGAACTGAAGGGCCTTCTAAACTATTAGCTTTAGCTATGCACCGACCGAGCCAAGCCCAAGAAGGCTAGCTCAAAACATTATTAGCTTGACTGACAACTCGTACCACCGCACCGGCACAGGCATCAGCGTTGTGGGGCTAATTCAAAGATAGGCGGATTCTCCGGACCCAGGGTTTTACCCAGAGGTAAGATAACTGCCCTGTTTCAAAAACAAGATTGTGATCCAATTTCCAAGTCTCTGCCGTATTATGTTGTAATCTGTTACGCTAGCTAACCAATGAAGACGGATTTATAGGGCAACTGCGTCACTTCGGCCTTACTAGTAGTAGTACTAGTAGTATTAGTACTGTGTTACGTTTCGTTTGCAAACACGCGCTAGCCGAGTAATGAGTACGTTTGTTTTTTAAAATATAGTTTTTTCAGTAACTTAAAAAATGTATTTTTATTTAAATGTATACTAGAATGCGCGTGTTTACAGATGTTTGAGCTAAACTAATCCTAAGCGCCAGCTAGCTAATAGCGTGAAATTAAATGCTGAATGAGAAAGGTCTCCTGGCTGGCCCAAATTCCTCCACTAATTTAGGTTCTTCAGCTCGCAGTCGGTGTGAATGAGATGCCGAATACTCATCTTACCAGGGAATTAAATAGTCTTCAATATGTACACCTATTAGATTTTGACAGGGTCCTTTTAAAAGTATCAATGTACTCAATCTACTATGTGCTAATGTGATATTTAAGTAGTCTAATAGACAAATGTAATTCGAATGCTGTTTTCAGTTGAGGTATGGCCTGCATCTGAAACGGGAGGTGTTGGCAATGGCAGAAGGGATCCATGTAGGCACAATGCCCTCCTTTGACCCAATTCCATGTTCCGAAGCTAAGAAGAGACCCAGTTCATCTGATGGCCGTGAGCACTTATAAGTTTATGCTTGAAACAGCCACAACACCTTGTAATATATACATAATTATTCTAAACCATTTGTGTACCATTATTTTAGATTACCGATTTGTTTTGTTTTAGGAGGGGAACCCATGAGGAAAATGCCAGTATCAAAATTTGGTTCCAGACCGCGATTTGAGCCAGTGCACTTTGTGAGTGGTGGTAGCAGTGGTGGGTCTGGAAATGATGAGAAGGAGAATGATAAGGATCGCAGACGGAGTGAAATGTACAGTGTGAGGCAGCGGGATTCTGAGCAGCCTTCATACAGCAGCAGTCGATCACAGGGCACCTTCTCCGCAAGACCTGCATATGACAGAGTGTCATCCTATGCCTCAGACTCTTGGGCTGTTCACAGGGATAGAGGTAGAGACATGTCCTCAGGTAGTACAAGTGGTGTTGGTTCCGGGGGCTGGGGAGCCACCTCAAACTATATGACAAAAACACAGCAGGACTACACAGCCAGATATGAAGCCCATAGTACTCGCCAGTCAGACTCATACTCGTATACCCAGAGGAATGATGGCTATGGAGGCGGGAGTAGGTCTGGGGGCTGGGACTCGGCACGTCAAGGACTTGGCTTTGGGCATCCAGACAGGCCGTCCTCCAGTAGGCCATTCAGCAGGGTGTATAGCAGCCCAGGAAGGAGCAGTCCCTCTCAGTCTGGGTCTTTGCAGCTTCTCACCGTATCCCAATCAACACTAGAGGAGAAGCAGAGGTTGGTGTCTAGTGTGGCAGCTGCTCTCGCCATTGCTTTTAGAGACCCCATGTATATGACTGGGACTGATTCACCAAATTACAATTTTATGTTGAGCCGTAGCATCCAGGCTTGTAAGACCAACCCAGAGTATATATATGTTAACCTTAAAGATATTCCACCTGCAGACCTACCGAAGAATCGAAAAGTACCAACTGATGGTTATGCCTGTGAGTTAAGATGCCAATGTGTTTACCTTGCTACTGGATATTCTGGTAGCAAAAATGGAGCAAGGGACCGTGCTTCTGAACAGGCTGTGAAACTCTTTTTAAAGCCAGTAGAGGTCCGTGTGGCACAACGCAAATATAGACACAACATTGTTAATGATATAGTGGTGTGCCAGATGCATTGCCCTACACCTGCTTTTGTGCCTGCACTCCGCAACCCAGAGGACAAGCCAACACCCAGTTCTAAGGGACAGTATGAGCCAGACAAACGCAAGCACTGGACGGAGTTTGTCATTGTTGACAATGCTCATGATGCTATCTGCATACTTAACAACTCTGCTGCCTATAACCGCATGAAGATTGACTACAAGTTTGATGCTGTCCCCAACTGTAGTTATTGGCTTTGCAGTGTGTTTCTTCAAGATGAACTGGTGGCCCAAGCCAAGGGCACCAAAAAAACTTCTAAGCATGCCGCAGCTGAAGAAGCAGTAAAGAAACTACGAATGAACCAGGTAGCAAGGCAGCAGCAACCTCAGTATTCCAGAGGTAATCCCCAGTCAGACCCCTCGGGTGGACGTTTTGGTCAACACAGCGGTAGAAAGAAACAATTGAGTGAGTTGGTTGTCCTAGAAAACTCTGATAATGCCATCTGTATAATTAATGACACAGCACAGTTCAATAAAGTAGCTGCTGACTACAAGTTCACTGTGTTACCTGACCATCGTTGGCGGTGTGAGGTGTATTTAGAGGGTCAATATGTTGCTGCAGGTATTGGCCCCAAGAAAACGGTTAAACACTTAGCTGCAGAAGAAGCCTTAGCCACACTAAGACAGACACAGGCTGTGGTAAAATCAAACCTCAGAAAGGAAGGTTACGGTGATGCTATATCCCGTAACCAGATCCTTGCCCACTCTGGTGAGGAGGCCATAAAGCATGAGATCAAGGAGGACAACATCGGAAATCAGCTTCTCCGAAAAATGGGATGGAAAGGGGGTGGTTTGGGTCGTGGTGGAGATGGCATAGCAGAACCTATTAAGGTCAAAGAGCAATTCTCCAGAGAAGGACTTGGTATGGATATGAATAAACCTGGCAATCAGCTCGCCAAGCGGGATATTGAGGACATCATCCGCAACTATGTTAGTTCAGATCGCCAAGATGATCTGCGCTTCACCACTGACCTTAACAATGACGAGCGCAAGCAGGTCCATCAGATATCTCAGAAGTATGGACTAAGAAGCAAGTCATACGGGCAGGGTAAGCAACGCTTCCTCATTGTGAGTCGCAGAGTGCACAAAGACCAGCTTATTGGCCAGCTTCTGCAAGAAGGACAGGTGGGAAGATATGAGTTGGTGAAACCTCAGGCGTCTCATTAAATGCATGTGGCACAAGCTCCAAGAAACCATGAATTACAAATAATTCACACTAAATTAAAGTTTGTACTATGTTTAGTGAATAAAATACACTGTTTCAATCTTTTAATATTTCAAGAAACACCCGCTTAGTTTCTCGATTTCTTTAAGCCAAGTTTCAATCATATTAAGCTTTACCAGCAGAGTAGTTGACATTGGTGTAGTATTTTGCTATTCCATAGCTGTCCTATTTTTTTTTTTGTTGCTACGAAAAGCTTGAATTAGAGTATGTTATTCTGTCACTTGCAAATGATGCTTGAAGTGATCATTTTTTTGGATAAACTGTCCTGATAAACATTCCACAATGTTTATTTGATGTTTATTTAATTAAGGGGAATAGGCTTTAAACCCAGTATATGTTCACCTAGTTACTGTTGGTTATTTGCATCATGAACATTTTTGATATTCACATGGAAGAAAAAAACTTTTAAAAGGGAAATGCATCATCAACAACTCATCCATTACATTGCAGATTTAAACTTTCATGCTACAATACTTATGTGTTTGTGTCCGGGAGATTATTCTAAAGGTGAAACCTGTGTCCATGATAAAAATCAGAACATGGAGAATGCACGCATTGGTCTTTGTGTAACGTTGGTCTGTGTGGATAGTTAACTTGTCTGCTTGTTTTTACATCTGTAATAATATAATAAATTAAATCAGAGTATCATCTTCTGGCTTAACTTGATAACACATGTCTACTTTTGTTTTCTGACACTTACAGATATTTGTTAGATATCCAGAATTAGACAATTTGTTTTATTTACAATCATTTTTATAATTCTATATTACAGTTAGTACCAGTGCAAAATTACTAGCAAAAACGGGTAAAAAGAAAGTAAGATTGTAAACCAAGCAAATGTCATCACAACCAGACAATAATGGTCAGCAACGCTTTTATTTTTTGGGAATAGCACTCCTGAAAGCCATTAATATCTTTTTTTAAACAGGCGTAGAACAATGTCCATTTAGCAAAGTTTATATATAATCATGCTTCTTAACTTTATCAGTAAATGATTACAATATTTTACCTAAAGCAAAAATTTGAAAAGCTCACCTTTTTCATTTTTTTGATGATCAATATTATGACCCCAGATTATTAATTATCAATTTGTCCGATCAACTCGAGGCAGGTCAACTCAATCTCTTAGTTAAAAAACATTTAAATACATAGGTATTGATAAAAACATGTCAGTACAGGCTAAAAATAAATATGAGGGTTTAATTTATACAAGGTTTCTCCTTGCTCAAGGTAAGTACCAGCCTTCGAAAAATCTAGTTTTAGAACATGTGTTCACATTAAATGTAAGTAAAGTGGTTGTCTTTACCAGGCATTGGTCAAGCTATATGTGAACAATCACGGGTCAACAGTAACGCCAAAGCTGTTCTACGGAAACTCTTTTCATACTACCGCTTGTTCTCCTGATACAGCTGGGCTGGGCTTTTTGGGTTAGGTTAATCCAGCAAAGACATTAAACACAACAGAAGACAAATCATCTGGGATAATTGTTTTCTTGCACTAGTTAAACTAGTACATAAACATTTGTGCAAAAAAATATCTTCACTAGTCTTTACTAACTTTTCTGATTACAGAACACTATACTCAAATAAGTACATTGACATGTATCATATGAAGCTTTATTTAATTTAATTGTATTTTTTTATTAAATTTTTTTGCTTTATTTCCAAAGTGCTACGATCGCTCACCTTATGCATATTCAACGTAATGGCGCAGTTTTACGCCAGTTCTTAATGACGTCATCACGCAATGTCATCATGTCGCCCATCGACTTTTAGCAACACGTCGACTTGCTTCACTTCCCTTGAAAATTAATTTGCAACACGGGTGCATAATGTACTAGTGACAGGTGGAAAACTAAGACTGTTCTCTGTCTTGGTCTTGTGACAGCTCGCTTAATACACCAGATGGGGATGTTGAACCATAAATAACTATAATCTTTACTTCCATTTATGTATAACTTTTCCGTTTATTTAATTTTATTTAATTTAAAAAAAAATTATTTTATTCTATTTTATATTGCAGACATAGTTTTTCTTTTAGATATGATTATGCCATGTCGCGTCTCCCATATGGTCTAGCGGTTAGGATTCCTGGTTTTCACCCAGGCGGCCCGGGTTCGACTCCCGGTATGGGAACAATAGTTTTGATAGCAAACCTAAAAATATGTATACATTTATTTAGAAACGTCGCATTTCAAATGTATAGATTGAACACATTATATTTCATAGACACAGTTACGATAATATAGTTGGTTTGCTCATGAACAAAGTCCATTTGATGATTTTTTATAAAATACCTATTTTTCACTAACATCCACGAACTTAATGTTTTACTTTCAGAGCGTTCATCTAACGGATAGGCCTAGTTTTGCAAATACATGAGCTGGCCAATCATTTCCTAGGAAGAATGTGACTCCTGGGAATTCCCCACGCATCAGCTTTTGGTCCAAACAGGGAAAGCACGCGAAAGTAGGCTGTAGTGAAACCAGTCTACCTCACCGGTCTGCGATGAGGAGGACGTCCAGTTTGTTCTGGCAGGACATTTTATGGTTTGTCATATCGCATAAGGATTACATATTCATATATATATAAATGTATTTCAAAGCAGGGAATACTTTGGATTTTGAAACGTCAACAAATCGCCCATAGCTAACCTTTTATGTTTGGGACTGCGACTTCATGACAAGCTGCAGTCCGAGCAGGCAAGTGCATGTTTTGTTGATAATAGGTTATAATAGGTTATTGGTCTAGTTACACTGGGGTTAAATGAAACTGCTGGCACCTACGCTCAACCTTAATTCATGGTGTTCTTAGGCAACAGTATGTGTATGTGGTTAAGCAACAAAACAGTTTGCAGCTCATCATAAAAAAGAAAAACTTCTTTCCATTCCTGTAATGTATCTGTTCCACTACTCTTTTAGCTGTGTCATACATAGTGTGTGTTTTATTAATGTTAGTGGGTGTGTGCGGTGTCGAGCTGTCATAACTAGTATCCATTTGTTGTTCGTGTGTGTAAGCTATCAATTAAGGCGAAGGCCTGCAGTCCTGAAAAGTAATGGGTGGTTTCACTGTTGTGTTCTGTACGTTTTGAGTCCTTAAAACCACTAAACTGGGAGTTCAACATTTCTCTTGGGTCAGTGTCAGTAGCTTTAGAACACTAGGATATTATGTTTTCTAGTTTTCAAGTTTTTTTCTGCCAAATGTATCTGAGCTGTTAAGATTATTGGGTTAAGGAGACACTATATTTGGTTTGAAGCAAGCTGAACGTCTAATTGGTCAGCTGTGGTGGTGGTGCAGTGGGGTGCACACAAAGCCATGCAGTAGTTGTAGTGGGGACTAATGGGGAACCTTTAGAGCCCTCAGTCCAAACCAGGACAGACAGTGCTGTAGCAGGTGAAACTACATTACACAGCTATTCTGTTATACGGCTATCATACCCCATGGGCCATTGGATCTAAAAATCAAGATCAGATGAAAGGAATTCTCTTCAGTAAGAGCTTCTAAATATATTTTTGTCTACTGAAGATTCAGATTCAACATTGGTGCCTCTATCCACCTCTGTTCATCTTTCCTTCTCTTCTGATTGAAATTATATGCAGTAACCCCATTCCACTTTGCAACGTTTTATGCTTGCAGGATTGTTTTACACATAATTACTAACTTTTGAGAGTCTAACATACCGATAGCACAGCTACTACAATTGTGATGAACCAGTAAGTCATTGCAGTTGACCGGTGTTTTTATGACCTGTGGAAACAGAGGCCTCTGTGGCTGGGACTAATAGAATCCCTCGTACTTATCGTGTGACAGTGATGTCACCATCAGCAGTCTAAGCAGCTGAGGACTGTGACGATGACCTCAAACAATGGAGAGTTGTGCTTCATTTGTTGAGAGCCTCGATCAATACCATGGCCTTAGTTTGAGGCTTTTCTTACAGGAGGAGCTGCCGGCTTTAATGGGCTTTTGATTATTGATTTTTCTGTCCAGACAGTTTCTAAATTTGCTATTTTATTTATTAAGCAACACTAGAGATACACAATGGACTAATACCTTGCATACGTGGCCATGGGAAAGACAGGTGAGTGAAAATGGAGACAATTATTTTTCATATTGGTTGATGTTTAGTAAAAAAATATTGCTGGCTTTATTTAACACAAAGTATGTCATTATTGCTGGCTTTATTTAACACTTATGATAAAAAATGGTAAATTAGTATAATTTGACACCACACAGGTAACCACAAGATGGCATTGTTTATATACCTTCACCTTCAAGTAAACAATTGAGGTGAAGCAAGGTGGCTAAAATGCTGGATGACTTGCACAAAAAAAAGAAGCAACTTGGTCAAAACTACAACTCTGCTTCCCTTTTTCAGAGAGTAAGTCCAACAATGATCACCATTACTCTGTTTAAACTGAAAGAAACTTAAATATACATTGTTTTGTCTGCATTTAGCAATCAGTTAGGAGGTTTTATCATTGATTCGCTAGGCAGCAAAAGTAGTTAACCTAAACCCCGAATTAGATGGCAAAGACAAAAGAGAATGCAGGGAAATTCCACCTGTAACTTCATCTTGCCTGCATGTTGCCTTTCACAATATGAAGCATGTGACTTGGACGGGTCTTTTGGCCCTTGTTTTCTCCGCACGTATTCCTTCAGTGATCTGTTTTATCATCATGTCCATGAAGGCCTTTTGAATAATATGTTTTACATTCTTAATACTGTAAGTGGCATTATTCACTTTCTTACTGCTCATCGTACATCATATTCCACACTGCTTACAGTACATGTCTCATTATGGTATATTAGGAAATAGACAATGACCACTTTTTTATGAGGAAGGCTTGATCATAAGAGTGCATTTTAATCTAACCGAGAAAATCTCAACTGATCTACTTTTTAACAAAGTTTAACTTCTAAAACAAAAGTCACAAAACACAAAAACACAAAAAATTACACTGCAGCTACCAGATTTTCCCTGTGGGAAATGTATTACAGATTGTCATTTCCCCAGTATTTTGTTGACGATATGTTGTCAAACCCCTCTGGCACCACATTAGCAATGAACCAAGCTTTTCAGTTACTTCACAATCCATGTTGATATACAAATTAATAAGTATGTGACCTATTTGTTTTCTAGCCTTGAGCACCTAAAATGACATCATTGTTTCATGGTGACACAGCCTTAGCTTAGTCTTTGCCTTGTCACTGCAGGTAGCTGATATCCTTCTCAACGGTGTGATGTGGACTGTCTGGAATGTTGGTCTTGCTGTGTTCAATGCTTAATGGGTTGCCTTTTGTTTGAGGTTGAATCCTTATTCGTGGCTTGGCTGACAGTAATTTTGTCATATGTCTGCCTCTCTAAACCTTTTACTACAGTTACTCTTCGTTGATATCTGAGACACTTTAACTTTGATGTTTCCTGTGACCAAAGGCAGCATACGAGAAACTTTCCAAAATCATTGCAGAATGTAGTTGTAAACGTTTTCCCCATTGTTATGGTTTGTTTGTGCCTCAGCACGAGATGGTAACTATCAAAAGATCCTAATAATATTCAAATCAAATCAAATCATGTTTATTTATAGAGCACGTTTAAAACAGACAGAGCTGACCAAAGTGCTGTACAACACATTCAGATACAGTATATCAAATATAACAACAACAACAACAAAAACAAAAAAACAGTTGACACATATACTATTGATAGTAAACCTTTTTTAAAAGCTTTGAAATATGTCATACCTGATTAAAAAACAGGGCGTAATAGGAGACCCGAGGACCGTATTCTCGAATGGCCAAGAAGTTTTGCAGTTGCCAATCACCAACCAATAGCCAGATATCATGTGTACGTTTTTGTCTACTGAAGTTGATTATGCTGAATGCCCTATTCTGCGGCTCAATCTGAAGCTCAAGAGGACTTTTAGTCGAACAATCTTGTCTGTTAACCAGTATATGCAATGGCTGTGGGCTAGCCTGGGAGCTACACAAAGATTCAGATTGAGCTTTTTGTGAAACCTCTCTTGATTTTCCGCCCTTCAAGTCAGTGGTATTTTAAGTAACACAGAATAAACAGAATGAAAAGAATTGTTATTCATCAAAGACCTTCCTCTTGATTGCCTGGTAACCATTTGTAGGGCATGTGCTCATGTACAGATAAGATATGTCAGGTGATACAATTAGTACTGGAGAAAGGAAGTTCAGAGATGCGTAGGCTAGAAATACTGGATTCAGTTAAACCTTCACCCACAATATTATCATTTAGTTTAATGAGTTTCAGTTGTGAGGTAAAAAAATGTTTTTTTTTTAAATCAGTATACTAGTCCTTTTTTTCAGTGATCTATTTGAAGTGGGTTTTTTTTTAGGAGGAAATAAAATTCATACATTAAGTGAAAAGTGTTGAGGTCTGTTGTTAAATGGTGACATACAGAATAATAAGGGGCCCTTTTGTGGCTTGATTCTATTTTAGTTGGCTTAAGGCATGCAGCCCCATTGCATTAGTAAAAGGGTCAGAACCCTTTTTATTTTGGTCATGTTTCTTCCCTTACTCATCGGGTTCACATGATTGAGTTTGTACATCAAATAAAAAATATTGGTGTATTGGTTGATACCAGCATCTTAGCTTTTTGTTTTTGTTTTTATTTGGGGCTGAGGCATCTGTGGCTACTGACTGAAAAACTATGAAAGCCAGCTGGCAGAACCTTTCATGACCCCTGACGTCTTCTGAGGACTTCAGTAGTTCTCCAGTTAAGTTGTGTTGACATGGAGATGGAAATTCACAACGTTTAGATAAGGGGATTGATTTGTGGACTTGCATGCTTTTTGTTGGTTGTTGTCATCTAAGCCTACTACTAGGGTCAGTTTTGCTTGGACAGCTGTCACAAGATAGATGTTTAGATGTCTTGTGGACATGTACAATGCCTCCATGTCTCAGTGGATGCAACTGGCCGACATCAGAAAAGTGGCATTTCTAATTCTTAAAATGGTTATTGCATATAAGGCATGTTCACAGCCAACACCACAGACCTCAGCATCCTGTTTGTCAGCTGTACAATTTCTGTAAAAGATATTTTGCGGGGTGCTTGTGTGATTGTTTGAGGGAGAGTGTGTAAATGTTTCCTTTCCTAAGCAAACTCCAAAACGTACAGAGTTGATCCAACAATGTTGTCAGTGACAACATGGTAGTGTGCACCTGCACTTAAACTTTGATGGAAGCATATTGGGAGAATGTGATGATGGTTTACAACAGAGGCTTCACCATGACTGCTAATGTGCCTTGAACGCAGCTGTAAATCATTGAAACGGGATCTAAGTGAAGCTATTTTCTCTCTCTCTTTCGGACATACTCCATTAAAATGTTCTATTAAGACAAAGTGATGCAAATTTTACATTGAACAAATTATTCACTACTGCAAATTATAATGTTGAATTATCATGACCAGATTGCGCTATGTTGTTTGGTATAAGTCTATGTCCAGGGGAATACTATACAATGTCCAACTGTTTACAGCACACCAAACTTTCCTTTACAGGAGAAACAAGTCTGTCATCTTCAGGTGGTTCAAGGTGTGGCCTGCTGGTTGGTGCTCCTTGCTCACCCCTCCCCCGTCCCTTTAGTCACAGCCAATGGTCTACAACGGCAGAACTCACCTGAAGGGGTTTACATTTACAGCCCACGCCGCTCCCTGATTGGCTAGGTGCAGTCACAGTCCCTTAGGGCTCCGCCGCCAATAGTTGCACTGCTGCATGACTCACAGGGAGAGGACAAGTTGCTTCACTACACTTCTCCTTTTTATAATTTCAAACAGCAGCCATTGCCAATTGTTTTTTTCTCGTTTTCAGTTTTGTGTTATCGCTGTTAAGTGTGTAAAGAGCAGGCTAGTGTTCCACACCTTTAGACAGCTCTGTCCCCTCCGTTTTCTACAGACACACCTTTGGATTATTTTGCCTGCCACCTTTGTTCTCTATTCTTCCCTTTTTGTTTTTTTATGTTAATAAGATCTTGCATGTTTTCTCGAAATATGGATCTTGACACACAAATCCGGAGCCTTTGAGGTCAGTATGATCTTTTTGAAATGTATTTAATTTTTGGTAATTCCCGATTAAGTTTATTAGAGATCGTTATTGAGGTTTTTTATATTTAATCAAACGTTGTAATTGGTTTCTAGAGAAGTAGAAAAACAGAACTGCCTGTTAAGGCCCCATAACCAAAGGCTATGCCGTTTTGTCATACATTGAATAAGGTTTGTTAGGTCTCCTTGAAAGTGTTTGGTCATGCCAAATGTAGTACACTTTGTGATGTCTTTCCCCCCAACTTTATCAAACATAGTTTGTGAATATCAATCAACATTTATAGCTGTAATCTTTCCCAGACAAAGTATTTGGACCTTGAGCTCTGACCAATAAGAAACTATGTAGATACCTGATTTGTAGAAACATTTTCAGTCATTTTATCTTGTGGCATTCACAATAAATTGAAGTAACCATTGCTGTTTCTATTCTCTTTATCACTAGTCCCGTTGGCATGTTTAATATTTTGTTGGTAAGAATAGTGTGAATCATTACCTTATATGGATGGTTTCAGAAAAGGAGGGAATGCATATTTGCAAGCCCCTGACCAAGCCCACACGTGTTTTTCAGGGTGTAGAAATACGCACAGTTATCTTTTGTGGTAATCTAAATGTCATTTCAAGTATGTTGAGAGGAGCGTAGAGCATTTCTAAAATGTATTTCCATGTACCATTTAACTATAACTAAATGTTTAAAAGCATCAGTTTTTCTTTTTGTACAGCTTAATGCTAGAACCTGCTTGAGGTTTCATCATTGCTTATCTTATACTATGCGACATATAGTGTCTTGTTGCAAAATGTTAAGCATTCTTATGTGATCTCTTCATTGGTGCCTTGCATGAGTGTTGAACATCCTGGAGTCAAACAGCAGGTTTTTATTGCTCTGTATGGCAGTGGATAAACCTGTGGTGTCCCAGCGTCTCTGTGGTGTAGCACTGTAGATTACACCTACTTTATTGGGTCCAACTCTGAGTATTTTTGATTGAAAAAGGTAGACTTCATTGGGGTTATGATGTCTGTGTTTGCTGTAAAAGTTGCAGAAGAGATAAAAGAAGGCTTCCTGTTTCACCAGAAACCCCCTCTGCACTCACAAGCTTGTGGTCAACGCAACACATTGAATTCAACTGACTGAAACTATGGTTTACATTTATAGGCATTCGATTGTATAGATGGGGCCTGTTTCATGACACTTGGGTTAATATTTAATATGTCGGCCAAGTAGAACGCTTAAAGCCACTCTGTTTTATTTTGTATTAGCTAATTGCACACTGTTGATTTGTGAGGCTGGATATTTTAATACAAACATTTGGGACCAAACGGCAAGACATGCTGGTGTGAGAAGACCAGTTCTGGTGGTTCAAATATATTTGTTTTGCACAGCTCCAGAATCAAGGATTCCACTTGAACCTGATCACACGTATCAATTCGATCCAATAATTTAAGAATGCCGTTTTTTAGTAGGTCTACAGACGAGTTCTATCAGACAACTCACTTTGGCCACTGAATAGCTCAGTTGTATCCAATAGGTATTTGCATTTGTTTACTCGTTAATCATTGGATTGTAATAGAATGAGCCCAGCGCTTGCAGGCCTGAGGTCTGGCCATGAGATGTACACAGTTGGACTGTGTTTTTGAAGGGCTACAGAGGGTGGCCTAGATACACACTAGCCATCAAGGCAGATGAAACGGGAGAGAGGGAGGGTGAGGTAGTAGTGTCAGGTTGGCTCCTCATACAAAACAGAGTCAACATGTCTTAGCCTGTAATTAGATCATTAGGCCTGGCCTACGAGAAGGAGGAGCAAAAAGGAGGGATAGTGGAGCACATGCTAACAAAATGGAACAGTAGAGGGTTGGGTCTGTTCACACAGTTCTCTTTCTTTTTCTCACTATCAATCCTGTGCCTGGCATAGAATGACCGTGGGTGGCATTACGAGTTCAATTAGTTGCTGGGTACGAATAAACGCAGATGCTGGATCACTTGCAGATTTGTCTCGACTGCTGCTAATGGCATTTTCACGCAGTGGTACTTTTTAATACATTACATTAGCTGGGACAGGGGGTCACAAGACTCAGTTGTCTGGGATGTTGTCTGCTTTGTTTGATGAGCCATAGCTGAGCTCAAGGCTTTAGACATCTTAAGTGTCAGTGGTGGGAAGAGTGGTAACAAGATTCTCAGTGATCTGAATTCAACAGATTTGCTTTGTCCTCTCTTTCTGGATTGTAAACCCCAACCCAAATTATCTCAATCTTGAAATAACCAGATGCACTGACTAGCATCAGCAAAGGTATGGGTATCTTAAATCAGAGCTTTTTAATATTCTACTGTATTGTACTGAAAAGGTTTGTTAGTCTACAGTGACAATGTCAAGGTTTATGCCTTTCTCTGAAGCCATGCTGCCTGGCTGCAGGCTCGATCTTTGTGTTGACCCAGTAGGATATTTGCATGACGTTTCCATACCGCCTTTCCATTTCCACAGAGCAACACAACACTCTCCTCCAATGTTGCAACTGCCTGTTTCTTCTAAAAAGAACATGCAGTGACTGGCAGCCCTTGTCGAGAGGTACGTGGTTAACCAGACCCACGAGCACTGAGTCTGAACCCTGAAGTGTTGGGTGCTAAATGGAGTTACAACCCAAGAAAGTTAAATGATTTGGACTCTATTCGCTGCAGCAGAGCAGAACCTGATGTAAATTTGCGTTTGAGATTATCACAGCATCACTACAAACAGAAACAATCATGGAGACTGATTATGTCAAGAACATTTATCAAAAAAATATCACACCCACATTGGTATTTTAGGGAGTATTTGGGTATTATAATGGCTTGACTTTTGATTGGGTTTCCATTCCCCACTAAAACACAATATCCAAGATCTCTGTACAAGTTAAGCTCCTCCCCCTTCATATTTTACTCCCACACTAGCCCACCCCCCTACAGTTGTATTAAAGTGATTTGAGTTCCTTGGAAGAGAGTGTTTGTGTGGAAAAGCAGGTCACATTTTCCTTTTGATAAGGCAGAGGGTTATGAAACATGTCAGGACTCTGAGTGGGTGGTTCCTGGCCAGATAACTAGCAGGTGGTTAAAGACTGGAAGTCCTAAACGGCCTTGGAATAGCATGGAATGATGAGGTGTATATATAAGAGTAGAATCACAGAAATTAAAAACATAATCAGTTGTGAGGATGCGGAAACAAGGGACATAGCCTTATATGACACCCTATATGAACATACTCTGACACCTCCCTTTGGTTGCAATTTAGCATGCCGCTTCCCCATGAAATCTTTACCTTAAGTATTCGGTATTGATTTAAGCTTAAAACCACCAAAGAAAGTTAATTACTGCGCAGGGGACCCCTAATGAACTAGTCTAATACAAGTTGACGATGGCAGCTTTGTTTTAAAATGTGTGTTCTGATAGCTTTGTGTGCACTCATTGAAAGTCATGTTTACAATAGTGAAGGAGGATTGTTCATCCATGTTCTCTCCCGCTTGTATGGTCCTTACATTTCTTAGCACAGCATCTCCCTGTGGCGTCTGTAAAGGCTAACAGCATATTCCGTCTTTTCAGTGCCATAGGTTCCACTACACGTGGTATTAACTTGGCTCAAAAAGCTGTTACAACGACTCATCAACGACGGAACATCGATACTCCAGTTGGCACACTCAAACGGCAGCTGTTAATCCAGTTTGACACAAAAGTCAGTGTTTCCTGGGATTATACTACAATTCACTGCTTAGAAAAGCATTTGGAGAGCAAACACAGTTTAATGCAGTTAAGATGATTAGGATGAGTGTGTTTTCCTTCGAGGCGCCCATTTTTTGCCTCCCAGACAGCCAACTGGTGTCTATGTCTGGAGTGGTTTTCTGAAGCGAGCCATGTGGAAAACTGACAGGGCCATTGTTGACTACCTCAGCTTCTAAAAAGATCCTACGTCAGTCTCAGCTGAGAGCTCTCTATGAATGCTGAAGGTTGGCCCAAAGTACTTGCATAAAAATGTGGAATTTCTTTCTAACATTTTCACAATAGAATAAAGTCTTTAAACAAAAGGTGTAGACGTTTACATTCTTAGTCTTGAAGATAATAATTTCGCTGTTAAATTCAGTAGCTGACCACTACCAATTAAGTTTCAAGAAATAAGTCTCAAAGATTTATAAGGACGAGATGAATACTTTTACATACAGATATGTAACACATGATCAAGGGTAGAGCTAGTACATAATAAGAGCTGTGATACTAGTCTGCAAGAGCCAAACGTTTGCTTAAACCAATTAAGAGAAACTTGACGGGAACATTATTTTTCGATTATTAGCAGACAAGTTCATAACTCGTCGTGCTACATTATAGTTCTACCCAACAGTACATTTATTTTTAAACCTTCCCTCATCCCAAATCAGACACATTGCTAAAATAACTATGACGTACCTAGTCACATTTCCCAGAAGAACAGCTAAGCAAATTCCTAAATGAAATCAACTTTAATTCCCAATTTGGAACCCAAATTGCTGAAGGCATATCAGTGTTACATGGTAAGAAAACTGCATCATATAGAGACTAACTTGAACTTGTTTGTGCAGGAGTATTAGTGCCTATAATGCATCTATAAAGTGGCATTTCTAATACAGTAATGCAACATAGATCTGGATACATCAATAGAGGAGAGCAGATCTAGAATGAGAACTCACCATGACTAAAATGTGTCAGGGGGTATGACAGAGCAGGTTAAGGAGATGCACACATGCATTGCATAAGCAAAGACACACACAGCACATGCACTAACAGCTTTCACGTTCATGTAACAGTAAGATATGTGCCTTCTTGTTTAATTGTAACCCTCTTCTGTCCATGGGAGATTGCCAAGAGAACCATGTATTCTTTTACTCCCATTGACTACCTCTATAACGTTAACATAATTATCGTTTTAAGATGTGCTAGACAAGAATGTTAACAGATTAACCCAGAGTTCAGATTTTCAGTTCCCTGATTTGTTTGTTTCTTGTCCGAGGTAGTTCTTTAAAATGTCTCATGCTTTTTGACGATGTGGCGAGGGAGTAATTCAAACTGGTACTATCTACGTAAGTGTCAGGCTGCTCTCATCCTCGTGTGGCCTTCTGCATACCAACCCCCTCTTGTGAACAGGGACCCCTTACACTCCCTGTCATATTGACAAGCCTGCTTTAGGAGCCCTCTCCCTCTGCTAGTTCCTAGGCAACAGCCACTCCTTTTGCTTGTTTACCTATGCTTTTTGCATCGTGATTCTCTTCAGGATATCGTCACAAGCCCCCAGAGATGGCTGTTTATAACCTTGATTCAAAGTACAACCAATGCAAAGAAGCCTGAATGTCTGCTTGATATGTCAGCCTTAATGTACGTGTCAACGGTAGACCATACCTCGACGTGAGAAATAATATTCTGTCCTAGTCCGATGGATTATTTCAACAATAGTGCCTGTAGTACCTACCACTGTCTTGTTATACAGCCAGCCCGGCCCTGTCTATCTCTATAACCTTGTAATTTATTGTCCCCATCTCCTGCACTGACGGTGTATATTCCCTATTGCTATCATAAACAAACGGCTTGTTTCATAAAGCCCTGAGCCGCTTCTCAAATATTGACCCATACAAGCTGCCCTCTCTCACTTGCACAGCAACACTGGTTCTAAAGAGAAGGAAAAGTTGACAGAAGGTTAAAGCGTCCAGACCCTTCAAATGTCATAGCTTGTAACCATGAACTAATAAGATGTGGTCACGTTTAACTTTTTTTTCCCATGGCAGGCACGACATAAAACTTACTTCAGAGCTTGCCTCAGAGTCAAAAAAGGTTATAAAAAGCCCAGGTGCAATGGGTTGTGGTGATGCTCTAACACCGAAAGCATGCATTGCTTAACATCACCTGACTGCATTGAGGATCATGCGATGAGTTACAAAGCACTTCTTCCCACGCATGTTTTTTTCATGCCTCAAAAACTCACTCTGACTCTTAAGACCCTAGAAGAAACAAGACACACTTTACTGGAATTAAGATTAGATCAGAGAAGGGAACCAATCTGATACAACACTTCCTGGGTATTTGATGGTGTGAAATTAGATAAGGTTTGATGAAGAGTCTCTCAGCCCTTGGTGTGAGTGGTCCTGTTTTTGAAGACCTTAAAGTGGGTTAGATTGTAGGAGCTGATACAGGGAGTGTTGGCTGTTTTAAAGATTACAACTCATACTGTCCTAATCTTTAGATCTATCCCAAATGTGTCAGGCCTAATCCCCCATACCAAGGCTATCCCATCCATTTGTATGGGCATTCCTCACAAAAGAAACACACACTTGACTGCACCAAAACTTCCCTGATCTCTAACTAAAGGGAGTGTAAGAACCTATAACTTGTGCAAAGATGGTGTCAATCCCGAGTCTGAGAACATAACCTTTGAAAGAGGCTGTGCCTTTCACGACTTCTGTGCTGAGTGTTGCATAGTGTTGCCTAGTGTAGCATGCCTGAGGATGGGTTGGCACAGCAGGCTGCCTGTGTCCAGACCTGTTTGGTATGCACAGTTCTGAACAGCCAGACCCTGGATCTTAGCAGCCTCGGCTTTCAGATATAGGACTTCAAGGCTTTATCTCAGCAAAGGCTCTGTATTTTGGCTCTGTTTTATCGTCGTACTCTAAACTCTTTTCGTGGTATATCCTTGAAAACAGTGGTATATCTTTTATAGTAACTGTAGTTTTTACAGGTTACGGTGTAGCCGACTGGCTTGTGATCAGTTGGACTAAAGTGCTGGAATGTCACAGTTAAGGGGGTGTTAACTGTGTGCCATGGGTGCTGTTCTTTATCAGGGCTTTTTTCTTCTGGGCTCCAGTCGACCTGTGCTGTGACATGTCGGTATTGGTATGAATGTAAACACATCAGTGTTGGGCGTGTCCATATTCTTTTTTGTTTGGGTGTCAGGTGGTTGGGTGGTGCTATTTCACAAGCATGCATCTGGTGCTCTGTTTCTTACTTCATAGAACATGATGAGAGTGCTTGGCCTTTTGGAAGATGTTCAAGCTGTAAATGTATACAGAAAGTAAAGGGATAATGCTCAGTGGATAGAAAACACACAGTCATGCGGTAATTATTGTTTCTGTTCAAATCACTGGATAGACAAAAGGGTGTTTAGCTTCCAGTTAGGTCATGCACCAAGTTGTTCAGAGAGAGAGACTCAGAGCAAGAGAGAGAGATTAAAAACGAATGCATTTCAACTTGCAGACATAAATATAGCCTCCTAAATTATCTTGGAATATCCACCTGCCAGCATGCAACTCTCCTGGTTATTTTATTTTATTACAACCTCTTTGTAGTCATACCATTGGTTGCATTTTGGATACATTCACATATTATATATTACATATATTTTGATGTACTGTATGTCTCTTTGCATTGTCTTGTTCCCTGACCTGGTTGGATAAAGGCAGGATGGATGGGCACTTTTGGCAGTGATGAGAAAACCACACACAATGTAAAGAACATCATACAACAGAAAACTGTCTAACATTCTGTACACATGACCTACCAAAATTTTGACATAGACACTTGCAGTAATTATTTTTTATTTATTTGCTATCTGAAGGGAAAAGCATCATCTTATTTTTAAAGTGTCATATCTGTACTCATCTTGGTTCAACATTGCTTTTTTTGCGCTCAAAGGTTTTAAACAGTGGAAATTGCACTTGTTGACTATGAACTGAACTAAAGTGTGATATGTTCGGGCACATGTATCTTCTTTTCTAGCATTTGTTGTAACTTCCTGTCCTGTTTTCACAACTCTGATAATTCTTCCTATCTTTGTCTTGTGGCCTGTTGCTTCACGTTAAAAGTTGCATGCTGAGGGGTAGGCTGGTGCTAAAGAATAGCCTATCTCTGAGGGCCACCTGTTTTATACATTAAGATATGAGACTGAGAAGTATTCTGTTAAGAAATTTGAGTAACATTACTTTGGTCTGTTAATTTTACTTAATAATCAAACCCCCTAATCAGGTGTCATGTGATTAGCTCATCAGTCTTTACATCGTTTTTATGTCTATCAGTGGCACATCAATTTTGACCTGTAGAGGTCATTATAAATTGGACCGTTCAATGCACTTGAGCATATTTTGTTTGACCCAACCGACGGAAACAGTTGAAAACGCAACGATAGGTCAGTTTTCATGTAGAGACATTGTTGTGTGTACAAAATGCTTACAGAAGATTCAAAAAAGGGGTTAGAGAATGTCATGTGACAGGAACTTTGGCGTTTCCTAGAATTGGTGTGAAACCAATGAGTGTGTGTGTGTGTGTGTGTGTGTGGTGGGGATCATGTGCTAAGTTTGATGTAGCTACTGAAGAGGCTAAATGTTGCTCATGTTTACATGCAGTAGCTGATTTACTACAACCTTGTTTTTTCTTTCTCCTATTTGATTAAAAGCATTCTTTCATGGTTGCATTACTACCTTGCATCTAAAAAGTCAAATCTATTCTAGTATGTTATAACTGTTGAACTACAAAAAAGAAAACACTGGCCTAGTTAACTTTAACATGAACAAAATTTAAAAGGCTTAACCCATAATTCAACTTCTAATACGTAGTGGAATACGTATTGATTGTCATCTGCCATCAACTGGTTGCATACATTTAATGTTCTCATTTTATGCACCATTTTGAAAAATTAAACAAGAATATTCCAAAGTGAATGTTGAAGTCAGTTCATAAGTCATGTATTTTCATGGTATGAACCACCCCAGTGAAGGAAAGAGGGGGAGTTGAAAGAACTTTCCAGTCTTGCACAGAGAAGTTGTTGCCTGAATGTGGTTCAACAGACAGGAAGTAGCAGAAACCCACTGAACAGTGATGCATTTCCTCTGAGTGCATGAATAACAGGTCAGTTTATAGTGGCTTGCTTTCTCTTCAAATGGCTTTTCTTCTAATAGCCCCTTAACAGACAATTTGATGCTGCCATATTGGGACTTTTCATTTTGTAGTTTCAGAACACAATGATGCTATGGTGCTATGATACTTCTTTGAATTTATATAGTTGAAAAATTGTGATCAGACACATTTTTACAAATGCTCATCATGAAAGATGGCCAACTTTGCCGTAATTTTAAGGTAATATTTGCGGCCTCAGTGTAAAAAATGTAAAATACATATATCCCTTTAACTTGCACATGGACCCCTTACTTAATGCTTTTGAGTTGGAGTGGAAAAGTACAAGGCTGTACTGATGAGGAAGAATTCCATTGTCTCTGAAAGCCTGTGCTTGAGGTCGTTTTCACCTTTGTCTAAACTTGGCTCTGGCACACCAACAATGCTTGTCTTTGCAACATGATGGCGTTCACATGTCAATGCTGGTTTGGACTCAGCATACTTTGATGTATGTGCTTAGTCGTCTGGTTTCCATGCTTGCTCTGCAGCTGGCTGCAATTAGAGAATATCTCTATGGGCACCTTGTCCTTATTTCAACAATACATTACATCTTCTCTCACGTGGTAGTCCTTTATCCCCTTTCCAACTAAGTACTTGTTGTGACTGAAACGTGGAGTAGCATTGTTCCACGGCGAGTAAAGAGAATATAGCCTGAAGAGTTTATGGAGCCCTGTGATAGACTGGCGACCTGTCCAGGGTGTACCCCGCCTCTCGCCCTGTGTCCGCTGGGATCTCCAGCCCCCCCCCGTGACCCTGTACAGGATAAGCGGTAAAAGTTAATGGATGGATGGAGTTTATGGAGCATCAGTAAATCTAGTGTTTTATTTTACATGGACAGACCTGGTGTACACTTCTGTTGTTTTAAAAGCTGACTTTTTTTTGCGATCTGTTCTTTGACTGGCAACAAGGGAACTCTTTTTTTAATCACTTTCCTCTCATGCTATTGAATTATCAAACACCTCATAGAAAATGTTTCTACTATGAATGATTCATTATCAACTGGCCAGTTTCACTCTGAACACTTTCCATTATTGGAAATAGTTTGTTTGTCGCACAAAGTTATTTTTACATATTGTTTTTACAGTGATGTAAACTGCTCCAATGCAACAAATATGCTCCAACATGTCACAACGCCAAACATGATGACCGGACAAATCCTCTTGGGCCAATGTGGGCTATCACTGCTTTTCAGGACCTCTGAGTCATTTCCTTTACAGGAACCACCATGATCCCACAGAGCAGCACATTTGCACTAACAGCATGTGATGACCATGTAAAATGTGGTTCTTTAGAACTGCTAGTTTCTGTCCGCTTGCACATTGGTCTTTTTTTTCTCAGGTGTCTACAACTGGATTGGAAATAGAGGCCAGCACTTTTGTTTTTCTAAATCCTACTAGGGAAATCTGCATTTGTGCATGAAGCTCGCCTCTAATTGGTTGTCATTGGGCCTGACCACGTCCAAGCTGTAGGGGAGAGCAGTAGTGTTTAATCTCTATTCCACCTCAGTCTGCCTGCGCAGCCCATAGACTAGCAAGTCGACACGCTTGTTTTGAGAATGAGACAGAGAAGATCGCATCGGCCTCGCCACATGATCCACGTCAGAGCAATAATGCCTTGTGTTAAACCCAAGAACCCTTTGTCTGCCCAATAAGGCCCCACCCAAAAAGCAGGCACAGTTGTTATGTTTGCTCTGCGGAGTCTTTCACATTGAGTAACTCTCGCACAAAGTCCCACCCTCCTTCCTTTCTCCTCTGCCTCCTCCTTGTCTCTTAGGCTGACGCAGCTAGTGCCGCGCTAGCCCTGCATCTGCCTTTCTGCACCGCCCAGCCCGCCGAACAAGGCAGCTGTTGTCATGTGCTGGGGAATAATGTACCACCAGCCAGGCCAGCGACAGGCTAATGGGTGACTTGCTGGAGTATCGCTGTTTGCTGTCAGCATTGTGCCAACTGGGCCACCCAGATCAATGAAGCAATAACAAAAGGGGATGTAAAAAAGCACAGTGCAATGCACACGGAGAAGAACGCACGCACTTAAGGTTCTGATTCAATTAGATGGAGATATCAGAGAGAAATTAAGACACAAGTCGTTCTGATTGAGTTGATAACATGCTGTTTCCTGTCACTATAGCCTTGTAGTAATTGGAATAGTGTCCTACCACTTACAACGTTCTCTGCAGCCTTACAGAAACAGAAAACCAACCAACAGTTGGTGTTAACATGGTAGACAGTAGAAAGGGGAACTAGGCGTTACTAGCATGGAAAAGGGGGGAGGGGGGGAGTTGTTCTCTGTCCTCTCAAGCGCAGGAGGGTGCAGCAGAAACAGGCCGAACAGAGTCTGAGAATCCCATATGCGCCACATGTCTAGATGCCCCTCGCTGCCTAGAAGGGGTCCCTCCGGTGTGAATTCATAAAAGTTCAGAGGTCTGCTCCACTTCCATGTGTGGTCGCAGGCCTGTTGCATGTGGAGGGTCACGTTAACCTAAGAGGCAGACGGCCCACAGATGGTTCTATGTGGTCTGGAGGGTCCGGCCCCCTCGACCCCCTAATTTAATCCCCTCTAGTCTCGACTCTGGTTTGGTGGGTGATCGCCTCTCTCCTCAGCATATGCCAAGGACCTGGCACTAAGGCGCTCCAGATGGCGATGCCCAGCTGTGGCAGAGGTGTGCGTGGAAAGTCCCCGAGGGTACGGCGAGATGGACGAGAGATAAGATAGGGGGAATGAGTGGGATGAAAGACTTGCCTTCTTAAAGTGTTCCCGCTCCGCCTCTCTATTTACTGCCCCTCTCTCAGTCTAATAGTGTGCTTCCCAGGATCGAGCCACATGTTGAGGGAGACATTCTAGGTATTCTAAAGATGTTTTATCTCTACGATATCCCCCCTCCCACCGTTTTATGGAGAACTAACAAGAAAAAGGCAGGACTTAAGTGCACATTTGGCTGATTCAAGCAACAACCCACCTCAACACAAGCACCAGCACAGCTACACGCACACGCGCACAATCACACAGCCCCATCAGAGCCACCATTTGACTTGGAATGTGACTCTGTGAGTCACACAGGCATTTCAAAGCAAATAAGCCCCACCCTGCAGCAGTGGGGAAAAGGACGGATGTGTGGGCAGGGGTGAGCAGTAAGCACTGCCATCTCTCCCCTCTCTACTGTTGCCAGCGCCGGACTCTCCAGCAAAGAGGGTGGGACTGGTTAGCAAGGAAAAATCTGCACCCCTCTTTCCTCGGTTGAATATTTAACCAGACGAACCCTTTCCTCTGGCAACTCTCGAGAACAGCCGGGCCAAGCCCTTGTCTCACTACACCCGCTAGCTCCACAGCCTCCCCGAGGGGCCAGGACAGCACAGTGTGTGCTCCTCCGGACCCCCTATCACCACATCAACTCATGTGACCAGTTTGCACCCCCCCTCCAGCCCGTAGTTTATGCTGCCCTGACCCGTTCCTCATGATTAGGGTTGTGTAAGTGGAGCGGGGTGTGGTGTGTGTGTGTGTGTGTGTGTGTGTGTGTGTGTGTGTTAAAGGGGTTGGTGTTTCTGTTTGTGTGCGTGTGTGTGTTAAAACGGTTGAGGTGTGTGTGTGTGTGTGTGTGTGTGTGTGTGTGTGTGTGTGTGTGTGTGTGTGTGTGTGTGTGTGTGTTAAAGGGGTTGGGGTGTGTGTGTGTGTGTGTGTGTGTGTGTGTGTGTGTGTGTGTGTGTGTGTGTGTGTATTAAAGGGGTTGGAGGAAGTGCCTTCTCTAGGGACCACAGACACATTCAGTCATGACAACAGAGGAACTGCTCACAGCCACTGGGCTCAGATGAATGAAAGTCAACCGTGGTGTAGGTCTTGGCACAGGCCTGCCTAAACAGTTATTTGTTGACATCATGTACAGGGTTTGTGATATCATAGCCATGCTCTCCATCATTAGAGCCTGGGTCCTTACTTGAGAGCTTGGAAGGTTAGTACGAGAACAACTTTTTTGAGTGTTTGTCAAAAAATTTTAAATAGCTCTGTGTTATACTGTATTTCATAGTTGCTGAGCGATGATCCATATTCTACAAATGTGAGCGTTGACCTTCAATGTGCTGTTCCTGATTTTGCTCTGTGAGTTTTTGAGAGGGCCTATCAAGCTGTCTGGGAGGTGGTCAAGGCTGTCAAACCCAAAAGTGAGCCAAGCCTCTGGATTATCCACTGGAAAGAACCATTAGGCTTCTCACAGGTG
>JAPMUY010003051.1:0-24422 GCA_026901105.3 Galaxias olidus | reverse complement strand
TTATTAAAATACACAATAACATATCCCGTTTCTACACCAGGTGTTAGTGGGCAACTTAAAGCATAAAGTCTATACTACAATTTGTTCAACATTTAAAGCCAGTTGTAAATGCAATTAAGAACCCTAGCCCAAGACACATCTGAACCTTGTCTTGTAAAATATGATTTAAAAATGGTTGGCTTGGCTTGTTTCTCATTTAATATTTAACTTTTATTTAACATGGATAGTAATTACAAATATAATGGGTAAAGTTGCATATGAGAATGCTGTTATTTCACAAGTTGATAGAGAATTTGAGTAAATATTGAAAATAAAATAATTTTACAATGGGGACACCTGGTGGCGGAGCTGATCCTGACACTCCATCTCTGTTTCTATGACTACATCCAACAAACTGAACACTAGCACAGAACTGTAGTTAGTCTTAAACCTTGTGACTGAAAGAATAGGTTTTTCAGTTTCAGATAACCTCATGCCCTCCAAATGTAAGATATACAGTAGAATGAGTCTTCTATAAGGCAATTAGCTTATATGATACACATGATACGATTGAATGAATGCTCAATTATTATATTTATTTATCTGAACATTATGTCTTTGGAGGTACCTGCATGTCTATTTAGAGCTTCTAATGGATCATCTTTGGATAACAAAAGTGCCGTCATAGTGGCCATGACAAGAGCACTTTCCTCTTAGGAAAGAAATACAATTTTACAGATCTAGAAACAGTCAACATTAATTTCATGTTCAAAATACGTGTTGGAAAGGAACTACATTTTTAATTCACAAACACGCACGCACACGCACACACACACGCACACACACACATTCATATATATATACTGTACACATAATATATAAATATATGTAAAATTTCTGTATTTATATGTATTACCACCTCTTTGATGGTTTCCATTGATATGCCACTAATAAGCAGCTCAGGCCACTTGACCCCGCTACGATAAGGACCCCTGATTAATTTGTCAGACCTTACTTTCATCAAAGGACAAGGAGAGCTGCATAAAGTGTACAGCTTGAGAAGTACAGCATTGTGTTACTTCCCCTTCTCTACTCCTAGGTTTTGCATTACTCTCTCTGCCCTTCTCTTCACTCTCTCCTCCTTCTTCACTCTCTCCTCTCTCTCTCTCTCTCTCTCTCTCCGTCTTTCTCTCTCACTGTTCACATCTCTCAGTCATACCGAGTAAGCTACAATGCTCAGTGAGCGCCTTATTGTGTCTGAGACATGCGTAACAACATGCGGTTATGCTCACTCACTTTTTCTCTTTTTTCCGAGGAGCGCCAAACACTCACCAGTTCTTGACTGCAATTTCTTCCTTCCAGGCTGAGCTGTATGCAACAATCTCACAGCCCTAGAGCATCCCTTGCTTATGCTACAGGACAAGAGTCAACACTGTGTGCAAGAGCAGTTCATTGCTGACACAGACTGGTAAGTCTCTAAATAATTATTTTCTAGTGCAGTGATGATAATGAGCATTACTTGAAAAAGGTTTTTAAATCATACGTGCATTTGGAAGACATGCTGTCTCAAATAATGCGTTTCTTTCATCGAGCTATGGAGATTCAAGTTGAAACTAGCAAATGCTTTTAAAACGGCAATATATTTACATAATAGTCCTGTTGTAAATAGTTTACTGAATGAAACTTTGATACAAGATGCATAATATGTAATATTTGATATTTTACAAAACCCAGCAGATATAGTACTGAAAAAACCACAGTTCAGACACCAAAATGTTGCTGCCCCTTTAGTTGTGTTTGATATAAATGGCAAGAAACAAATCTGCTTTGTAGAAACATCTCTGCCTAATCTCAAAATCTATGTATGCTTAGCATGCACTACAGCAAGAGTGGGCTCCAGGGTGGTCTCTCTCTCTCTCTCTCTCTCTCTCTCTCTCTCTCTCTCTCTCTCTCTCTCTCTCTCTCTCTCTCTCTCTCTCTCTCTCTCTCTCTCTCTCTCTCTCTCTCTCTCTCTCTCTCTCTCTCTCTCTCACACACACACACACACACACACACACTAAGTGATACACCTCTAGTAGGAGTGGTGGAACAAACCTCTTCAGTGTGGAGTGGAGCTTCTCCTGTGATCCCAGCAGCCTGGTGTGACAGCAATCTGCTGACAGGGCAGGGGAGGCAGGCTACTGCATATTACAGAAAATACCCAACAGGACCACAATCACACAAACACACACACACACACACACACACACACACACACACACACACACACACACACACACACACACACACACACACACACACACACACACACACACACACACACAAACACACACACACACATAGTACAAGCAGAGCAGGTGTCATACATGCATACATCATTGTTAGAGTCCTGCATGGAAGTAAGAGCATAGTTAACGGCAACAAGCTTTAGAAATGCACCCTAAATGACGTATGGCAACTGTTTTCCTTGTGAGATTGATTAAAACTGGTGAGACAATGAAAAAAGTGAGAAAGCGAGAGGGAGAGAGAGTGTAAAAGAAAGGGAGGGAATATCATGAACTAACAATCTGTTTGTATAGATACAAACACGCAGGTATGCACAGCATGTGTGTAGATGTGCAAATTGTTTTCTAATATACTCCTGCTATATTTCTGTATGAAATGCAATACCTCAGAATGTTTTTCTCTGCCTTGAAATGAGACAAAGGTGCCTCTCCCTCCTCCCCTGCCACCCACGCACGATACTGTACGCCTGAGTACGTGGTTCTGTGTCCTCAGTGTTCAACAGGAAATGGAGTCATTACCGCTTCTCTATGGCAGGTACATACACATGGACAAAGAAAGGAACACACATTCTCAGCTAAATACAAATACCACACGTTACTTTATAATATCTTAAAAAGGGGTGAGCCTCAGTTATTATCTATAACCTGAATGTGTACAAAAACATTATCCCACATGCTAATGCAATGATATACAGTATATTGGACTTTAGTTTCAAGGTAAATCTTCCATACAGCCACTCTAATTATGTTACTGTCTAAACGTATCCAACAGCCTCTCACAGTCTGAGGGAGAGAGAGAGAGAGAGAGAGAGAGAGAGAGAGAGAGAGAGTAAAAGGACAAACAATATAATAGGCCCTAGAAACCAGCTTCATCTCTCAAGGCTAGAAAAGATGAGCACACCATTTGAAAGGTTTCCACGAAAAGCAACTGTGTCGTCAAGGAAGACTATACCATCCCAGGTTGCCAAATAATAACCCCAAGGTCCTTTGAATCTCTCCTTTATTTGAAAACAGCAATGTTATGTTAATGTATGGAGCTGAAAAACTGGGAGTGAAAAGGGGAATCAGTTTAAATTGCAAAAAAGGAGCATGCATTTATTTGTGGATCCTGATTTACAGTATACTGTATACTTCTAAAGGTCCTGCTTGCTGGTGGTCAGACTACACTGGAGGGCAGTTCATACAGCAGGCTTCACTTTAGAATTCACACATTGGTTTTTCAGATCCATAGGCTGCTGGAGTTGAAGCCGGATAGAAAGCGATGGAGGAGGGTGTACCAGGAATGATGCCTGATGCAGGTCTGCCCCTGCTGAGGGCCGTCTTCCTTCGCCGCCTGCGCCTCACCCGAGTCCTCCTGGAGGGCGGGGCTTACATTAATGAGAGTGACAGCTTGGGTCAGTCACCCTTAATGGTGGCTTGTAAAACCCAGTACATCGATTCCCAGAGTGCCAGCCGGGCCCGTCTGGTCCAGTACCTGCTGGAAAGAGGAGCAGATCCCAACATCCAGGACAAGATGGGTCGTTCTGCCCTGATGCACGCCTGTCTGGACCAGGCTGGGGCTGAGGTTGTTTCCCTGCTCCTAGCCAGTGGAGCAGACCCTGGGCTAGAGGACCACTCTGGGACCTCAGCCCTGGTACTCGCTGTCACAACCGGGGATCAAGAAGTCCTGAAACTTCTCCTGGACACCTGTAGGGCCCAGGGGAAGGAAGTGATCATCATTACCACTGACGAGTTGTCCTGTGGGAAGCCCAGGACCAGGCAGTACCTAAATGTTCCCCCTCTGGCTCCCCTGGATATCAACGAAATTGTTCAACCACAACCTGGCACTCCATGCGCCTCCCCTTCTGAGATCCAGCTTCTCACCTCCCCCCAGTGCTCCTCCTCTTCCCTATCCTCTTCTCCAAAGCAGATCTTTTCCTTCAGGGAGAGCCAGTGCTCTGGGAGTGGAGGCGGGGTTAGCTCTCAGCCATGCTCCCCGTCTCGGGCTTCAGGGCTGGGCCAGGGCAGATTAGAAAGGTTGCGGCAGCCTGTCCAGAGGCTCAACTCAGAGCCGTGGCTGAGGATCCCTGCCTCTCTTCTGGCTCTGCAGCCCAGTGGACCCCAGGAAGAGCTTCCAGACTTCAGCCCAGACGAGGACCTCTCCTTCAGGCACTGTAGCAGGCTGGGCTGGAATCCAGCTGGAAACAAAGACAACATCACTTTCCAAGGGGGCAACTGCTCCACTGACCAAACATGCAACAGACCTTTGGTATCTTTAACGGTATCCGAGTCAGAAAGAAAAGGGGAAGAGGAGGTGGGGATGGACGGTGAAGAGGAGAGGGGCGGATTTGGGAAGCTGCTAGGGCATAGGATGTCCAGCTTATTTTCTTCTCACTCTGCCTCACACCCAAACCTTCATTCCCAGTTCCTGAGCACAAATTCTGGATCCCACTCTTCATCCTCCTCTCCTGGTGAAAGATACTCCTGCACTCCTTTTCCCAGTCTTGCAGTGTCCAGTTTACGCAACATCCTCCAGAGGCGGCACCTGGGTGCGGACCACTACAGCTCCGACCCCCAGCTGGCTGTTCAGGGCCGGCGTCTCCCTGAGCAAGGCAGAGCACCATTAGGGAGCAGGGGGCTCGCTACTTCGCGTTCATCCACCCTACTGGGATCTATGGAGACCCCAAACCTGAGCAGGAGAGCTGTGACTGGGCTGGAGCGCAGGGAATCAGGGGCCCTCCTCCTGGAGCCACTCTCCCAGAACAGACTTGGGAGTCTGCCACCTCTGGCCAACAACCACAACCTCTCTGGCGGGGCAAACTCTCACCTCTGTTCTACTGGTAGGGTTGTGTGTGGGGCCGTACCTGGTGGTCTGAAGAACTTTCTACCCTCTGCACCTCCAGGGCACCCCAAGGACATGAACAGAAGGATGCTGCTGAGGAGACACTCAATGCAGACAGAGCAGATTAAAAAGCTGGGGGGACTTTGACGGGATATTCAGCCGTTAAAATAATTCAGTAAGAGAACAATATAAAAGAACACACAAGGAAGTAAACGTTATTTGGTTAGTATAAAGGTACTCCTGACGAACATGCTGACATATATGAAAAAGACTAATTACAGCTGACTATCAGATTCAATCACAACAGTGCTGTTTTGCCATCTAGTGGCCATGGCTTCTTAATGTTGTTTTTGTCACACTACTTTCATGCCAAAAGCCATTTAGAATAAAAAAAAAAGATTTACGAGTTGTGATCCCTTTATCTACTTTATGTAGTTATAAAGCCTTTAATATCCAGTTATTTTCCTGTCAAAACGAATGATATAACTAAACTAGTTGCTAAGATCTGAATTCAATTAAATGTTATTGCGGGATTGTTTACAACATTTTATTAAAATTAAATTACACTACAGAAATACACCGTAAAATAAAAAAAGACAGCACATTACAAACGGGAAAAGAAAGGCTTATAATTGAAGTGTACTGTAATATTATTACTTGTATACATACACAGAAATATAAAAGAGAATCTTGCCTTGCCAAAATGGTTCAATCCATAATTGTATTCTGACAAATTATTTACAAATATATGTTAAAAAAAAAGTACTACATGACAATGGGTTATGACTCTAATAAAGACACATTCTTAAAAAGACGACCAATTCACATCATGAAAATGAACCGGGTAGCAAAACCGCACTTCCAAGAAGCGCATGATTCAGGAAAAAGAAAATGCATAAGCACACATGAACAGGCTAATCATTATGATACGTCATGCTTAAAACACATAAGGCATAATACATAGCAACTTTGATTCGTGTGCATCAGAGAATACCCATTCATTTAGAGTGTCAAACCTTCTACAACAATTGTGTCAGCCATTAGTATGTGAAGACTGCTACAGCTTCTATATAGCACGGACTGGCTGCTCTAAAGCAGGTCCACCCTCTATACAAGGTCCCTGATAGATACTACTTTAGTTAGTCAAGCGACAACAGCACCAAACTCCAGTATATACTGTACATTGATTGTCCTTAATGGAGGGGAGGATATCAGGCCCTGCGATCATAGTCACTGACCATCTTCTTGATGTAGGACAGTTTGGCCTTGAGATATTTACAACGTCGCTTCTTCAACTGGTAATCTGCAGACTGTGTGAAAATGGTACATACATCAATATACAAACTTCAGGCACTGTGTGCTGGTGTGCTTTACAAATGTTAACGTTTATGTTAAAAGTAATAAATTCTATGTGAATTGTCAATGGAATGGAAATGTAATTTTCAATAAAGCCAAAAAAGACAATAGGCGCCTGCTATGCTATCAATTAGTAAACATCCCTTTAAAGAAAATATTACTTTTTTTTAACCGAATATATACCCACTAAGCTACAAACAGAAAGAGAGTGTCCTCGTCTTTCATACAGCAGTTAGGCCATGAAATACTGGGCTGACAAACTTAATCACCAGGTAGATTGCACATACAGATTTGGGGTAAAAACTCCCAAACCTATTTCTTTACCGTCCCAGTTTTGTAGAAATGAGCATACCTTCTTAATGTCCCTCAGCCTATTGTACTCATCCATTGCACCCTGCGGAAAAATTATTATTAAAATAATGAACAATTATTAAAAAGGTCACACGATTTTACATGCCTGGCGTAACGTCTCAGCTGTAGCCAGATTAACTGACGGCAAACCAATTACTTCGGTGTCGTAGCTGGAGGAATTGAGGGCCTTACCAGATACTGAGGGCTGCCCTGAGCCAGATCCTCCAGCTCTTTGTCCACCTCCGCCAGGTCTTTGTTCAGGACATCCAGTTCAGCCTGGAGGTCCTTGTACTCCTGGTGGTCCCTGTCAAACTCACGCTTGTAGTCCAAACGCTCCGTCTCATTAGCAATGGGTGGGAACTCACTGAACAAATCAACATGCAAAGACGGAACAGTTGGACACAGAGGGAGTGACCAAAAAAAAAAACAGTACAAACATGCAAATACACAAATACTTTCCATCCATCTTAAAAACACAAACACAAACTTTTTTGGAAAGCTGTCTATACCTGTCAAAGTCATTGTCGTCTAACTCATCTCCAGACGATCCATAGTCGGTGTCATACTCCCTTCCATCTGCCCGCCGTGGCCGACCAGCTCGCCTCTTCTTGGGCTTAGAAGCAGAACTGCCCACCTCCGAGCTGCTGCTGTAGGGGAAGCTACTGCGCACTGGCACATCATGCTCCAATGGAGGCCTGGAAAAAATACAAGTTATGAGGAAGTCAAAAACAGCAATAAGTTACCTCCTTCTACTCAAAACAGTGACTATACTGTAAATACTAAATAGTGCAATGTAAGCAATACCATCGGTTAGTGTTGAATTTAGTAACACTTACACAGGCTTGACTTTTGATAACGATGGAAAAACCATATAAATCAGAGCAGATACAGCTTTTCATTTACATAATTTTGATCATCATTCAATGATGTCAACACAGGTAACAAAGTTGATTATTGTAACAATTAAGGCTTATTTCAAACAAAATCCATATTCAGCCTGTTCTATACTTTCCTTGACGTTGCAGGATAGGTGGAGTATTAGGGCTACATTTCTTTGATTGGTTTCCCTGTTTGGCAATAGGTACGATTTTTGTCATCCTGTATTCTTGACAATTGCGCAACTGAAAATAACTTGAAGCTGTTGTGGCTGTCGTTTTGGTCCAGCGGGAACATTTCTCCCAGTTGTCCCAAAAACCAAAAGTACCATGCCATTATCTACACATAAAAAAATGGACTGATGTAGGTTAAAGAAAGCAGAAATACAGGTAGGTCGACTCTATAATGATGCCACAGTTGGGGCTTGGGTGTGCCAGACTACAAACTCTTTCTTTCTTCCTTTATTGCTGAGATGGTCTATTGGTTATTGGCTTTTCTTGTAAAATTACAGGTTGTGTGTTAGTAGTGTGGTGCTGAAAGGCTGTAAAAATCCTAGAAGAGGAGGAACTATCCCAAATCTAAACAACTCCTTCCTCGGTTCTGACTAAAATAAGATGTGAAATAAAAAAATAACAATGTAGTAACACATTAAATGTTACACAGCTTGTAGTTCTGAATAAATACTCCACAAAATTTCTTTTTACGTGGCATGCATTTCTGAATCTGTAATTGTTTTAATGGTTTGAGTTTATTTATCGACGAGAGGAACAAGAGCAACTTGGTCTCTCTGCAACAGCTGATCTCTGCCTTACGCAGTCTAATACTAGTTGTTTATGGAAATGGCCGGACTCCATGTCAAAGAGTCTGTAGGCAAGAATCTAAGAAGAATTTACAGGTCCTCTGGTTAGACTGCAGTGTGTGCAAATAAAACACATTGGCCTGGTCCTCTACACAGCAGTAGGTCCCAACATGCCCTTTCCAGTTTGGTGTTAGCTGAACAACACACCTGGGTTATGTCCACCACAGCCAAGCACTTCCCTAGAACTGTACTGTCTGCATCATAATAATTTCAGCATCATAAAAATAATCTGTATCATATATCATCATTCCCCACCATGTGCACAGTCCTTATGGTTCTAGATGAGATGGTGCGTAGGCTTTGAAAGAAAATCTGTTCAAGTTTCAAACTGTCTGCACACTTTCCTGTTCAGCTATACACAGAGGTACCAACACTTACTCTGGGCTGTATGGCGGTTTGTCATAGTTTGAGCTGTCGTCGTCCAGGTGACTCCTGGACCCTCCAAACTTCATAGGGTACTCCGACATCTCAGTGTTGTCTGGGGCAGCGGATACATTGTTCACCTGGTCAGGGTAGGCGTTTGACAGTCAGTTATGCTTTTCAAATGTAAATTAGCAGTGTGCTTCAACAAGAACACTGCTCTAGCCATTTCATAGTACATTTATAATGTTATAGATCCCAGCATGGTCTATTTCTCTGGTTTTCACTAAATAGGCCACGTTATTTTTGCCGTTTGGGTGCAATTAAACTACTTAAAAGGTGTGATATGATGGCGTTCAAGTGAAATTAGTTCATGTTGTTATCGCATGTTTAAAAACAACATATTTTCACCAATTTTTCAAATTCTAATGACAGGTACAGGCTTGCATTGGTCTTTAGGCTGAAAAAAATCTTCCTCATCATATGTCCCTCATCAACAAACCTAGGGAGGTTAAAACCTTCATGCAAAAAGTTTCTTCTGTTTCCCAAATAGATAGACATTCACACGGTAGAAAGAAAAAACAACACTATCTCAGCACTAAAACCAGTTCCCACATGCTACACAAACATACCCCTCTTAGTATCATGCTGTTCCCTGCAGTGTGGGGAAAAATTTGAGTCACACTACAATCAGCCACGTGACTTATCTGTGTATCACTGTTAAGTCATGTCTCTATGTCTTTGTAGTAATGAGCAAAGTCTATAAATAGTATCAGAAACCATATTACACACACACACATATACACACACACACACACACACACACACACACACACACACACAAACTATGTATTATTATTTATATATCTATAAATACAACAAATATATGTTAGAAGTTACTATTTTAGAACAATCCAAGATACCAATGGAGTGAAACCACTACGCATATACATGCCACACCCAGAAACTGGAGTCCCTTCCCCCCCTCTAGTGCACAGGAGTCTGTGACCAAACAGGTATTACCACTTTAACAGACAGACTACTGCTGCTGTTCTCAAAACAGGAGAGCACACAGCCACTTTGCTTGAGATGTCTTTATTTAAGTAATCAATCTTCCAACTTCATCTAGAGCACATTATGTATCAATCCTTTAGAAATAATTATGTTTTTCAAACACTCCACAAGGAAAAATAGATGATGATACACTTGATGCTAAGCAATTGAATATAAACTTTTTTCACCCGCTTACCCATGCCTCCACGTCCTGTGGCTCTTCCTCCTCATTTATGACCTTCACTTTACTCCAGAGGATATTGCTTTTGCCGTGGTTCTCGATCTTCCGGCGAGACTTCAGAGCAAACACCATCATGATGATCAGAGCTGCTGCCACCAGGAACCCAAACACAACAGCCATCGCCTTGGAAAGTGCACAAACCGAGGCGTTAAGTAATCACAAGACAAAACAAAATACTATATTATTCTACATCATAGGGCGTCCGTAAATGTATTGTGAGTTGAATCTTGGTACTCACTTCCTGTGGCTCAACAACACAGTAGTGGTAGAGGTACTGATTTACAAACACTCCTGAAGACTGTGGGTCCTGAAACTGTGCACAAAGACCTGCAATCTGGTTCCCATAGACAGAACCAGTAGACTGGGCCGTAGGGTTCACTGCCATGAGGTACACAATGGACGCTATAAGCATCAGCAAAGCCAGGATGGCACACACTATCGCCGTGGCCAAGTAAAATCTTCTTGACTCAGACAGCCGTTGCCGTGAAACCAGAATGATGAAGAGAACCAGCCCTGTAATGAAGGTGATGGCTGCCATGGCAATCATAAACCCTTTGCCTTTCCTGGGGTCAGTGTATGACCCCCCAAGCGAGCCATAGCCATAGTTGTTGCCAGCTCCATATCCACCACCACCAAAACTGTTGTATCCACCGCCACCATAGCCACCGTATCCTCCTCCTCCTCCATACATTCCTCCACTGCCACCAGAAAAGTATCCTTGGGTGTCCCAGGCTAGAGTGGAGGCCACACATGCGAATATAGCCACACAAAGTACAATGGCCATGATGGCCATGATCTTGATGATGCCTGGGGGAGAGGTCCAGCGATAGAAGTGCTGGAACTCATCATCAGGGTAGTAAGAGTAGGCTGGCTGGGAAGGCACATGTCTATAAAAACAAACAAAATGGAAAACATCATTAAATGTAAAAATTTATTATAATGAATTATAATTGAAGTGAGTGCAGTTAATAAAATGAGCAGTCATTTGTCCTTAATCAATAGGTAACAGTTATTAACAGTTTGACAGTAATAAGGTTACTAAGACAGCAGGATACCTACTCTCCATTATGAGACTCATAGGGAGGTGGACTCCCATTGGGTTTGGATGACATTCCTGGATCAAGACAGGAAGCCCCTTATAGCCTGGTAATCAAACAATTAAATAGGAAAATTGGTGGTATGAACAGGTTTGCCATCATGCAACAGTAGTGGGCTACCAACTAAAGTGTGACACAGATCAGGCACTTGTAGCCTGCAAATTAAGGCGACCGTGCTAAAACCGACAGATCTACGCTATTTTCCTAAGCAATACTCATGATCATCATTACACAGATCCTGGATATAACTAGCTCACTTAGGTGGCTCAAAAATCTGCTTAACTCATTTTTTTGTTTGTATTTTACAAATAAGCTACAACAAACCTGTATTATTTAATATATTCTAATACCAAATGAAAACACTCACCCGCTTTAGAGAGAACTATCTATGTTCACCGTTTGCTTCAAATGTAGCAAAACGAAAACAAGAACACAATACAAAGAACTACCGTCACGCCTAATCAGCGCACCTTCTTCACTGGCTCCACCTCTATGGTCTCTCAGGTCAGGTGTCGCATTACATCAATTTGTAAGATTACCGTCAGTGACGTAATACATTCATACTTTGAAAAATAACGCAAATTATCAGAGTTTTGAATTATCGAGGAAGTCTTTATGTTTTTTGTTTTTAACATTCAACTGCCGCATACCACAGCGCTTATCAATAATATGGAATACTTCCTACTCCACTTAACTCAAGTCTATAAAATCATAAAAATACCACACAAAAGCAAAAGCAAAACTGTATTCATGCACAATGCCCCCCCTATTATTATTATTATTATTATTATTATTATTATTATTATTATTATTATTATTAATAATAATAATAATAATAATAATAATAGTAATAATAATAGTAATAATAATAATAATAATTTGAAAAATATGCAGGTCACGAGTCAAGTAAGCAGCCAATATTATACAATGGGTTATTAATGTCACATTTGTACACATTTATAAAAAATAGCTCCATTTAACAAGGCATAAAAGATAACATTTTGTAAGGCTATGAAGAACAGTTTAACAGTTTTTAGTGAAAAGTTTAGCTTTTCACTTTTATGAAATGGTAGTTCAGAATAAAAACAATCTACACCATCTTGGCTATCATTTCCATTGCAGACCACAGTTCAAAAGTTCTTGAATTTTTTCTTTACTGTCCGGAATGCAAGATAGAACCTGTTTCTACATTTGAAATGTTTTCTTTGGGTCACACATGCCCAATCTATTACTAACAAACACACTAGATTGACAATAGTATAAATCCCATATTTAATTGATACTGAGCAAATACAAGCATAATGCAGACCGTAGTTGGTAGCCCCAGCCATGAATTGCGTCTTTAGTCGAGAAGAAAATCGCTGAGGAAAAATGTTTCGATTAATTGTTACCATTTTGTGCTGTTGGCAAACTTGTCACTTAGGTTAAGGGATTCTGCAAATGTGCACTGTCTGGACATTGCCCAAATTGCCTTTTAAGAATTTGGGCATTTTCTATAAACTGGCGCTTAGGACCAATATAGTATCTTAGAATTAAAATAATTTGCTCAAAACATTTTCTTCAGCCATTTAGTTCCCTATTGATATTTATGTCCTTCAGCTCCAAACATAATAATATAGTTCAGAGGTGTGTATACCAGCTAAAGTATTTTATTAATTTAAAGATCTATACACCAGATAATGGCAAAAAATATATACTTTTTAACAATTTGTGACCAGAGGTGATATTGATTATGCAACTTGATAAATTCTCTGTGATGTATAAATAGTGGTTTGAAATGTAGTGGACTAGAAGAGAAGGTAAGAAGATTGGAACATTGCTGTAATCATCCTTTGAATTTACAGGCTTTTCCAGATTTTCTAAGCACACAGCAACAGCCATTTTCTACTCTGCAGGCCACTTTGGTCTCAAATGAAAACAAATGATGGAACAAGCATACAAAAGAAAACAAACAAATTATCGCTGTAAAGATAGATTTTACCCAGACAAGCACTGAATTTCCATTTCTGGTAATGACCAGTATATTCAGATGTGATGAAGTGATCACTGGTCCAACAAGTCTTTTACAACAGTCTCGGGGTCACAAACAACAATCATAATGAGTCCTTGTGAGTTTCCTTTGGTCTTAGTTGTCTGGTACAGTAGGTGCACCATGCTGTGTTACATCGTGGGTTTCCATTGGTCTTAGTTGTCTGGTACAGTAGGTGCACCATGCTGTGTTACATTGTGCGTTTCCATTGGTCTTAGTTGTCTGGTACAGTAGGTGCACCATGCTGTGTTACATCGTGGGTTTCCATTGGTCTTAGTTGTCTGGTACAGTAGGTGCACCATGCTGTGTTACATCGTGGGTTTCCATTGGTCTTAGTTGTCTGGTACAGTAGGTGCACCATGCTGTGTTACATTGTGCGTTTCCATTGGTCGTAGTTGTCTGGTACAGTAGGTGCACCATGCTGTGTTACATTGTGCGTTTCCATTGGTCTTAGTTGTCTGGTACAGTAGGTGCACCATGCTGTGTTACATCGTGGGTTTCCATTGGTCTTAGTTGTCTGGTACAGTAGGTGCACCATGCTGTGTTACATCGTGGGTTTCCATTGGTCTTAGTTGTCTGGTACAGTAGGTGCACCATGCTGTGTTACATCGTGGGTTTCCATTGATCTTAGTTGTCTGGTATAGTAGGTGCACCATGCTGTGTTAGTCAAAGCCGTCGTTCCACTTCATTATCTTATCATACTCATGGATTTTCTGCTTTATGTGGGAAAGTTTGCTCTTTAGGTACTCACAACGTTCCCTCTTCTCCAGGAAAGTGGGGTCCTGGCAAGAAAAGAAAGATTTTTTTTTCTGATCTTTTAAAGGTAATAAAATGTATTTATTACTTGACACTTTATGCAGTAATGTAACATCAAATTGGATGTTTATGGGATTTTAATCGACATGATTGAATAATATTTCCACAGATTCAACACTGTGCTAAATTAAAAAAAGTAACTGTAATGGAAACTTGAAGAGATGCTAGGTTCTCTGTACAGAATGTTTGAGCTGATCAAAACACATGCTATGTTCTCTGTACAGGATGACTGAGCTGATCAAAACACATGCTATGTTCTCTGTACAGGATGACTGAGCTGATCAAAACACATGCTATGTTCTCTGTACAGGATGACTGAGCTGATCAAAACACATGCTATGTTCTCTGTACAGGATGACTGAGCTGATCAAAACACATGCTATGTTCTCTGTACAGGATGACTGAGCTGATCAAAACACATGCTATGTTCTCTGTACAGGATGACTGAGCTGATCAAAACACATGCTATGTTCTCTGTACAGGATGACTGAGCTGATCAAAACACATGCCGTCTCAGTTCTGCTTCATTTCTCCTTTCATGCATATTCAATCATGAATTATTGTTCTCATGGTACGAATAACCAACCACAGGTTGGTTGGATTCTCTCTCAGCAATATGTTAAAGGTATTACAGTTTAAAAAGATCAAGCCTACGATAAATACAAATGTCTACAATGAAAGTGACTGCAGCAGTCAGCAAGAATGAATAAGAGTTGAAGATGTTACTCACATTTTTTTTCCTCTTGTACTCCTGAAGGATCCTGTTAATACGTTCATACTCCTACAAAACAGATGGAATACAACACAATCTCCGTTAAAATATGTGTTAGTTCTGAGGGACTGAGATTTCACTAATGTAGAGGAGGAATGTAAGGGTGGAGAGGAAGTCCAGCAGGAATAGGAAACACTGATAAAGGAAGTTTGAGAACAGGGAAATGAGGCAAAGCAAAACAAAGAGAACAGAATGAATTCATTCAACATTCATTAGCTGCCTTTGGTAAGCTAGCATCAGTGGTGCTACTTTGAAACACAGAGTTTTAAAAATGTTCCAATCTAAACTTATCACCATCTGGTTGTTAGGGTGTTGGGGCAGGCTGTGCATCATGACATCCATTTCCTCAAACTTCCTCAGCGTGGCCTGCACATCAGAATGAAGCTCTTTGTACTCAGCATACTGGTCATTGAACACAGCCTGGTACTGGCCCCGCTCATCGTCACTACGGATGGTTGGATACTTACTGTTGGACAAACAAAAATAGGTTAGACTTTCAAATAGCATGGCATCTGGTAAAGATTACAAATACAGATTGTTTATGTTAAAAGTTTAAATAAATCCCTTTCTTTTGTAATTACTTTATTTTGTTATGCCAGGGATACTATTAACCCTTACGCGATAAAGTCAGGCATGATGACAGGCTTCGGGATGTGTCCTGATGGTACGTCTCCAAGCACAACTTTAGGTGGTCTTGCCTTAGTGGCAGCCTGAACAGGAACCATAGTGGAACCCTGTGCCTGCTCTGTAACCCTTGGACCAGGACCGTTGATTGCCTAGGACAGACAGAGGCCAAGACATATCAAATCAATTCAAATAAATTTTATTTGTATAGCACATTTCATACACAGAGGCAATTCAATGTGCTTTACACAATGCAAGCAGAAACATACAAGGAAGAGAACAAAAAACCATTAAAAGAAACGAGAAATAAAATAATATGAGCAAATAAAATTGCTAAGAATGAACAGTTCAGCCAACTTTTTTTTGTGGCTACTTGCTACCACGATGGAGGTTAATTACTTCTCCCAGTATACTTTTCGCATACTGCACTTAGTTCAGCCTCTACTTAACTACCTTTCTTGTGTGGCTACTACCACAACAGAGGTTAATTACTTCTCCCAGTATACATTATCAAAGGATTATCAATACCATATTGATAATAGGTTAATACAAAAAAGTTGCATATAGCCACTTTAAATCAGTGAGTTGTATTGGATTCATATTTTAAACAGCATCTACATTATATATAAACATATACAACATGTCTTGATTCATGAATACCACATTATGGTAACAGAGATAGAACCCACAGGGGTTCTGTCAAGCTGCATTTTGACAGATCCATGCACTAGGAAAATATTAGCACTTGGTTTAGGTTTGATTATTACCACAGATCTTGCCACATGCGACTCTGCAGCGTGCATCTAAATAGGTGGACATAAAACATAAACTGGAATAAAACATCATATATATATAAAAAAAACATAATAGCAGGAAGGGGATAAGACATATTCAATGTTCCCACAGAAAGTTTAGAAACCACTTACTTCCTGAGCATACATCTCCCTGTATCTACGCGTTACCTCGTGCCTCCATAGCTTCAGACAAACAATTGCTCCAATTAGGTAAACCAGCATTGTGACGAACAGAAAGATGATGGCAGCAGTCTGCCCAGCTTCAGTGCGACAGAAGGCACCATTAATCCCATTGTTGAACGCAGGGTAATAGCACAAGCCCCCGCGGGTGGTGTCTCTGACATATAATATACCTGAGGAGAAATAAACACAATTGCTATGACATGAAATTATAACACCTAATTTCAATAAGTACACATTAATTGTATACATGGTATTACCCATAAATAGATGTTCCCACCTGCCACCATATAGATCAGTGCCAGAGCCAGGTTTAAAATAAACTCAGTTGGAGGCCACCATGAGGAGTCCAACAAGATGGTGCGGTAGTACATAGTCATACCCAGCACTAATAAGATCACAGTCACCACCCAGGCCAACCCTGTTACCACCAACACAAACGGAGTTTGAGGACCAGAGTAGTACGCCCCTCCTGTGCCTCCTCCGTACATCCCCCCTCCGTAACCCCCATACACCCCGCCAGGGGAGGAGTAGCCAAACATATTGAACCACTCATTGTCTTTGTGCACATAGGCACAAACAGAAGCAAAAACTGCAGCTCCCAGAAGCAGCTCCACGCAGCCCAGAATCCTCAGCAGGCCTGCCCAGGACTTCATGTAGCCGTAACGCTGGTTGTACTCCTCCATACGCTCAGTGTAGGTTAAAGCTGTGCGTTGACCTTGCCCGAAAAGGGACTCAGGGAGAGGTCCTGCTCCCAGGAGCTCCTTGCGGGAGTTGTAGCTGCTCCCAGACCCCCCATAGGGGTCCCTGTGCGATCCGGGTAGAGAAGGGGAGTAGGGAGGTGAGCACCGTACCCCGTCACTTGTGCTGTTGTTATTATTAAAAGAGGAGTCAGCCACAGGCCAGGGCTTACTTGTGCTCCGGTCACTTGTCCCCCTAAAGAAGCTCTTCCAGGAGTCTGGGATGAAGCGGTGGATTGGTTTAATGTCTAAGGCGAGGTTATGTTCAACATCATTATCTGGGTCCAGGTTCCCCTCACTGCCACTCCTGTCAGACTCAGGTCCCACAGCAGGGTGATCCGGTAGAGGTGGTGGAGGTAAGGGGTCAGAGCTCAACGCAAGTTCAACTGCCCGTTGTTGCTTGAGGGGATGAAGGCCGTTAAGATGGGCTCTTTGTGGAGAGCCTGCGGGCACCTGGTCGTAATGTGGGAGATGGCGGACACGCTCAGTGCGGCCGTAGGTGCTTCCTCCAGCGGACATGGGGAAGGTGATGGGCCCTGCAAAGGCACATCGTGATTTCATCCACAACTGAACCAAATTAAGAGCCATTTTAACATATTTGGACACCTGACAAGGTGGTTGGATTAAAAAAGAAAGATTTGACAAACAAAGTTTACAAAATAAGGTAAAAGTAATCCCACTTTGCAGGCTGATATAACAGATAAAAAAAGAGTTTGACTTAAAACATGCAACAAATTGTAACAGGGACACAATTCTGGATCCTGATCCTAGTGCTTTCATCCTAAAGCCCAAACAGACAAGATTAAAAGAAAGCAGAGTAAGCCACATACCTTCTGACTGAAGGTGGTCTCCACGAACCCACTTGCAATCTTAATCAAGAACACATTTTTGTCCCACAACCTAATAAAGAACTGACAATGTGTTGTCATACTCAATATAATCTAATTTAGAAGCAAACTGAACGAAGGCTTACTCTATGAGGGGCACAACCTAACCATGGGAACAACAAAATACATGCAGTCAACCAACACGACTTACATTGGTTCGCAGATCAGAGTGCAAACCGTCTCCGGATAATGCAGTAGTAATAACCATACCTACAGAGAAAAACAAAACTAGATTAATTTACACATTCCTACACCTATTTACCTACAAATATGCACAAAACAAAGGTGCTGCATGTACTGTCAAATGCCAATTAAAAAAGAGAAATTGATAGATTGAACCGCCTGGGGCTCAATGTATTGCTGAGACAAGTTCAGCGTTTCCCACACAGAAGCCCACCCCACCGCACCCTACAACGCCAATGCTCGCAGTACAAAGTATAAAAAGGCAGATTGTTCTGTGGTGCTGCTTCTTTACGACGAGTTAAGTAGTCCTGCAATTATAAACATACACCTGACATTGCAACAACAAGAGCCGTGTGTATCAAATAATTTAATGGTAAATCGAAAAGCTTTGATATATCGAAAACTCATTTGAGTTTGAACTGAAGCGTTGCACATCTGCACAATATCCGCAAAGTTTGCCCTAGCTTAAAAAAGTTGAAAAAATTGAATAAATAATAATGAATACAAAGAGTTTGAACTGCTTTCTTACCTTGAATAATTTACTCACAACCTCATCCTTGTTGACTAGAGGTTTCCCGTTTACGTTGACCACGTGACAAGATCTTCCCTGCTGCCTACGTCACTTAAAATGAGAACGACACCGGCCTACAGACTGACTACAATTCGGTTGGTTGATGCAGGCAAAGAGCGTCGTTAAGCGGGGCATACCGTAAATGATTCATAGGCCCCTAGCCTGGTTGGGTCCCTTAAAGGTTTAAATTCTCATTTACTTATTTTTTATTTCACATTTTTAGACTAAATGTTGAATATCAACACGTGATGAAATTTAAAACGCATGACCATAATCAAATCAGGCAGCTCTACCTAACGAAGAGAGTCAATTTGGGAGTCGATTCCAATTCCTAATTGCTTGGGAGTTGATAAAATCGATTCTTGAGAGGTTTTAATGGCTCCGATACACTACACGACTTTCAAAGTCTAAGATTACTGTATACAGCTGTCTCGTAATCGGGTGTCTTGAAGTTGTTGTGGGGTTCACGGGGCTATATGATTGATTGTCGACAAGGGGTTCACACATTACAAGACGTTTCACAAGGAGGAATTGCAAACAGGTCCGTTTGGCCTCCAAACTATGGAATACCAAATGTGCCAAAATTAATAAATACATATTTCTTCATTAAATAAATAATCATATGTATAAATACAGGAATATATAGAAATGGGTAAATCAATTGTGAAATCCCTAAATAATGATATAATATTCAAACAATTATTATGAAATAATTGACATTTCCACAATAAAAAAACATTTAATTTACTTTGTATTTCATAATGAATGTTTTATTTTCAAATGGCACTTTTTATTTTTTTCACAGTGGTACTTTTCCGAATGTCACATTTATTTCATAATGATACTTCTCAGAAGTACATGTTGCGCTCTGCTAGTGCTAAGTTTTTATGCGAGTTAATAAATGTATAATAAATAAATGTAATAAATGTAAATTAATGTAATAAATGTATTCTTTGATTTTGAAACAGTAGCATATGTTATTGTTCTTTAGCCTTTCTGAGGCTTTTGCGTGTGGTAGTAGGTGGGTCAGAGATTTTAAGAGTTAATTTGCAAAAACCACATCTCTTTTTATTAATTTTACATTCCAGGCAATATCAATCAAACTGCTGTTGTTGGGTTGTTTTGATAAAGTAAAAATAAGAACAAAATACAGGTTGTGTTTTTCAAATTTAACAAATGTTTTTTGGAAAAAACAGATAACTCCAACAGTAAATTTTAGGCAATAGCAGCTAACTCCACGTAACGCGCTTTTTTCATTATACGTTAAATTAATCATTTTCAGCTTTGCAAGTTGACTTTGATGCCGAAAGTACCTTTCAGACAGCAGCACATGTCTGAACAGATTCGCTTGCGTTGCTTCACCTGACCTGAATAGGCCCTACTCCGTGCTTAACAAACATTTATCGGTTTTTGATATAGAACATCACTATTGTTTGTCATTTTCTTCTGTAAAACGTGAACTTGCAATGCCATGACAATGGACAAAAGGCTTTTGTGACAAAACGTATTTATATGCCATGGCTATGTGTTAAGGATAATGCAAGACAATCCGTTTTTAAAGGACTAGGGGCCTACTTGTCTTGCTGTGTTGAAGTTGCACTGTGCAGTCTCCACTGGCACTAACGTTACTTGAGGCACAGCCACGATAAGCCGATGGTGCGTGCTAGCTAGCTGTTACTAGTAGAGTGCAGGGACAGCGATCTACCTATCCATTTTGACGCACATGTCCCTCCGTGCCCATGTCTAGATCGGGCCCCGCTCAAAGGCTTATGCTTCATTAAATTAAATGGAGCATGCATTGCAATGCCCCCTCAAGCCCCCTTGTAGAACCGGGCCTGCGTCGCGCAGTACATACTACACAATTGTTGCTCACGGGAGCGCACTACAATATGCCTCCTCCGATCTGGGGATTTTTCTGTGATTTATAAAAACTTGGCGAGCGGAAAATTGGGCTAAAATTGTGTGGTGTGAAGTCGGCATAAACCGATTCCATGCTTTTAAAGACTGGAGCTGATCTATAGGGGTAACTGACGGAGACTAGTACCCCTTTCACACAGACAACCGGAGTTTACCCAGGTCACTGACCACGGGTCCAGTGCATTCAGTCCACACTTTGGTCCCGGCTAAGACCCGTTTTGCTGTCGTTCACATTCATGGCCCAGGCCTTGCGAGTTACTTCTTTGTACGTCACTGCTGAACAGAGTCATCGCATTGCTACATCATTGAAAGTGGTGTGTTTCTACCATTGTTAATTGTTTTTGGTTTATGGAGTGGAGATCGCAGTGGGTCAGGTATGACATCTTTTTGTAGGTCAAAAAAGCCCCCAAAAAAACAGGCCATACTGGAAGTTTGCATCGCCATGGGTTCCCTCTACCAAAAACTGTGATTTTTCCATTGGATTTTGGATTATAGCATAAAATAAGCTCTGTGGCAAACACACATTTATGCTACTTACAGGTTTTGTTCAGTAAGATAATCAAGTGACCCCAATTTGTTTTATTTTTGAAACGTATATGCAGAAGTAAAACGCTATAGGTTATAAACAAACTACGGATCCCATGGCTTCAACGTCACCACCACTAAGCTTCCAACTTGTAATTTGATATTGCACATTTAGTTTAATTTAGCTTTTAACTATAGTTCAATTTAGCCACTAAGCACCTGCCTTTTTTTAAAGATACTTAACTTCAAAATTCATGAGTGGAGTATTTACTGGACACAAGCACAATTACAGACCCTCTTGAAATTCCTCTGCAGGCTAGTTCAGAGCAGTCTGAAGAATATGCAGACTTTGATCAAGATTCTGAAGAGCCTTTTAAGACAAGCCTGAATGACAGTCTCTCTTAACCTTCTGAACCCCAAGCCATTTCTGGGTGTTTTTTGACGGAAGCGTTCTGTGCACATAATCGGTTTGTGGGGTTGTGAAAGTCTAGAGTCCGACGAGAACGGCTGTTCTTAAAGTTTCTTGGTATGATAAATGTTGTAATTTAGCCGATTTTTTAAAAGACAACATGCATTTTTGATCCCATCGCTGGGATTGGGGTTCTGAGGGCTAATGGGCTTTAAACTTTGGAATCTCTCTAGTTGCTCTGACAGCTCTATTTGGCTTGCAAGAAGTTACACCACCATGATCTCCATCATGGAAAGGTCTGGTGGACTCTATCTTTATTTTGGCATAATAAAGTCTCTGAGGTCAGCAATTCATAAGAGCATCGCCTCCATTGCAGATGGTTTCATATTGAAGTTGCAAATGAACACTGATGGATTACCATTGTTTAAAAGCTGAAACATGCAGCTTTGGCCTATCCTTAAACGTTTGCTCAATGTTCCAATGAAAAGAGCCAGTTGTAATTGGACTGTTCTGTAGATAAATAAAAAAATATATATCTCTCAAAGTAATTTCTGAATGATTTTGTCTCCGAGCTTCACAAGTTTGAGAATGGCTTTGACTTTGATGGCAAAATAATTTTTCTAAATTAGAGTCTGTTTTATGTGATGCACCTGTCAGAGCTTTTGTAAAGAACATTAAGGCTCATAATGGATACCAAGGATGTGATAAATGTGCACAGCCAGGCATACATATTAAAGACGCAGTATGTAAGTTTGAATTTCTAGCAATAAATAAAAAAAATTATGTTTTTTTACGTTTATTACATACCTCCTGGAGGATATCATTAAACCGAATGCTCATAAGGTGCGCTATATATGAGCGCCCTGGGCCCTGTATTCAGCTTTTAAAAAATCTAGGGACAACCGCCTCTCCCCAACCAATCAGGAGAGTTTTTGTAAGGAGTAAGGGCTACCAGCCTGTCAATCACCTCGCATGCACACTCCTTGGTAAAATCCCTGCTTACAGCGTCACCCTCCAAACAAGCTTGTCACATTGCAGACAAAAGTAGCAGCAGTGTGAACTAGTTGCAAGGCGGTTAAAGTAGTTGCATGTCGTCGCAAAAGACTTGGCTTGTCAAATCGCCAAGCGCAGTTTTAGAACGTTAGGAAGTATCGCGCCAGATTTATGTCAAAAAGGCATTATTCGTTTACATGCATATGTTGGATATACTCTGCAACATAGCAGCTATGGTGCAAATCGCAGCTAAATAAAAACGATTGTCATGACTAGCTCATACTAATAGGGGAATCAAATTATGAAATTGTTTTTGTTAACGTTAGTTTACTGTCTGTCGTTACTATGGAAACGGTCATTTGTGTCTGTGCTCATTGCTTTGGTGTGAACCACTCAGTTTTAGAGCGTTTGAGGTTAGACGTTCGGGATTCTTTTGTTTCCAAAAATATGCACAACATACAAATGATTCATGAAACACTGCCTTGCTCAGGCTCAATAACTCAAATCAGAGCGCGCACGGGCATGTGTGGGATGGGCCATTGAGGGATAGGAGGGACCAAAGACTCAGCAGGTTGGCCTTTTTGAGTGTTGTGATTCAAATTCCCCAATTCTCTAGAACTACATACTGCACCTTTAACAAACACATGACATATCCCTTGGCTGACTACAGACTCAGGACTGATGAATCATTTGCATTTGCATGATGAAGAACATCACCATTTAGGACCAAATCTATATCATGGTTATGGTTTAGGTATGGTCTCAGGGTTCCCTCTTGATTATATACACCTTGTCTGTTTGGGTGTTGTCAGAAAATGATTAGTTATTTGGCTCAGAGACCCTCTTCAGTTTCGTCTACCTGCCATCATTGTAATTAGAATATCTGATCGTTTAATTTAGATGCACCCTCATATACCAGTGGAGTTTTGCCAAAAAACAAGATCACTTAGAGAAATGGACTGTTAGAAGGCAACAGAATTCCGTGCATTCTTACTTTATACTGGTCCTGTTGTTCTTGCTTCATTCATCGATCTCAACATGTCCAAAAACGTCATGCTGTTGTTTTCTGGAATTTTGATCTTGGTCAGTCCAACACTCGCGTCATTTCACAACCAATAGGCAAACACATTGCTCAAAACTTTTGTGCTCCATTTTGGTGAACTTTATGGTAAAGACCAGTTTGTCTACAATGTACATGGTTTGGTTCATCTCTGCCAGGATGTAGAACGGCATGGTTGCTTGGATTCCTTTTTGACATTTCCTTATGAAAATTACCTTCACAGGTAGAAGAAGTTGGTGAGAAAAACAACCAGAAAAACAATTATCTACTATCTCAGATCCTTCTGAGGTTGTCAGATTAGCGAACAGCAAGTAGTGATCTGCAGTCCACATTGTTTAAAAAAAAAAAAACTTTGACGGGCCGGATCCAAATAGAATGCTTGTGAAAGCACAATACAATGAGATGTACACTGAGCGGTGGACCATTAAAGTAACAACAGGAGACAATGTTTTTGTCATAGAATACCATATATGTCAGATACACAACATAGTAGAATGTTGGGATGGAGTCTATGTTGTGTTCAGAGTTTTTTCAGAAAAGTCTGACTTCTTCACTTACCCATCCAGTTCAGACTTCTTGAAGATATACAATATCTAAAACATCAGGCCCATTCCAGCATGCCAAAACATCAGATATCAAACAGA
>JAPMUY010003050.1:237500-246556 GCA_026901105.3 Galaxias olidus | reverse complement strand
AGGCATTTCCTCATTAGGACCCTACAGAACGGTTAAAAAAGTAGATATCATAAATATCTTGACGACCGGACGTCCCGTGTCACATTATGCAAAAGGCATCATGACGTTCTATAGTTAGACCATTTTCATCAAGTAAAGCTTTGATCACCTTTCTTCTCCATGGCCAGTCTGAATCACCATAATTATAGGTGATCTCCTCTCCTGGACTTATGTCTCGTATTGCAAAGAGGCACAGATGGGGTCTCCCTTCCACAGTTAAGTACTTCATCTTGGAATTAGGGTTTAAATGGTCATCGTTTACAAGTCTTCCGAGTGTCCCATCCTCCATTGCGGCATCAACACTAGTAAAACACAACAATCACTTTAAATCATTCTATTTATTTGAGTATAAATCAGCCTGATTTAGGGACCAAAAATGTTCATTATGCTCAGCAAACTAAAAGCAACAAGTCATGCATAACTGGTAAACATTAACATGCATAACCGACTAAGCATTAACATGTCGTAATCCTCACCACCACAGTTTTCCATTAAAACGGAACTCAAACATGAACACCTTGAGGCGGTTCTGGTAAATTCTCAGTCTCCTCTCACATTCTTCCTTGTCAATTAGTTCACCTCTATATTCCAAAAGAAAGTCCCCTACTTTCAAATGGAGCAGAGCTGAAGATACCACGACCTAGTTCATACACAAATACATAAGTGACAATTTGAAATGTGACAAATTCAAACAAAAATGAATCAATCAGAAGATTCAACTTACCTTTAAAGGCATTTATAAATTTGATATCAAGTCCCACTTTGTCCCTTAAAGTTGAAATATAATATATTAACTCTTCCTTCGGGTTACAGCGTCTTCGTCGCATTTTTTATTGTCAAAATCCTGAAGGTGATTGCAAGGATTATGGTCAAAAGCAGTATTTGGAGTCATTTTCTGTACTCATCACTGTACCATTTATATTGAATTTAACACCGCTAAACAAATTCATGTTTTGTCATCTACAATTAGTTCATTACATATGTAAAAAGAGCCATATGGCACTCCCTCCCCTCTAACAAAATTATCAAATAGTAGGTAAACAGGTTTTCAAAACAATAATCTGATAAAACAGCGCCTGTATTTTTTGCATGATTCCCTGCCCCAAAGCATAGCAACACCTTTGAAATATGCTTGTGGGAGTAAGCATATGGAAAACTGACAGCAAGTAACTAACTAGTGAATGGGCTCAACCTGATGTAGACTTAAAACAAAACCGGAAAAAAGACAGGACCATTTCACAACCAAATTATAGTCTGAAAGGTTGTCTGTATTGTGGCATTCAAATGAGGTTGTAGGACTGTAGATCTGTGGTTGTTATAAAAAAGAAATTGCTCTCAATTCATGCATGCCACTGTCATCATGGAACTAAATTTTAAGTTTTAAAATTGATATTCATCATGAATACCGTGATTAACTGAGAAATAACATTAAATCAACGCCACAGCAGATACCAGCCATGCTGTTGCGTTTCCCCCACATTTAGTTAATTGGTCGTTCCATTGTAGTTGGTTTCCTTAAATACACATTGATGCACGTCAAATAACGTCTATGGAAAAAGTTTACTTTACCTGCACACAAACTGACCTACAAAGACTGTATGAACCACGGTTAAGAAATAAGAGGAATGCTTGAAAGTTCACACAATCTTGTGCTCTCTTCCGAAACATACCTGATTCCCCGTGCAGACTGCAGTGGAGGCATTCTCACAGGCAGCTGTGCATCCTTACTGTCGTTACGTTAGGATCTTTGCTAATCATCACGTTAACACCACAGCACAGCAATATTTCACGTTACCTTACAGCAGTCCCATACATTTTATTTAAGCAAAAAGAAAATCGCAACCCCAAAAAGAAGCAGCCTGTGGTAAAAGTAACCCAGTGAATGCAATGGTAGCTAACAAGGAAGGCGTAGCTACTTAAATTTAAGGCTAGGCTAGCTCAACTGCAATCAAAGAAAGCAAGCAAATGTGCTTAAATGTATATTCTTAAATATCAAAAAGCGTTCCATCATACCTACTTTTGCATGTCTTATCTTGAAACAATCAGGAGTCTTTATACTCGCTGCCTCACTGTCTAATCTCGTGTAACATAACCTGAAGGAATTGCAGCTAATCGCCTAATCATTAGCCTAATGTTAGCTCCTGTACCGCATGCTATGTAGTTTTTATCTAAACATTTTTTATATTTCGCATTTTATGCAACAACAAAAAAACATGGCCATAAAGTAATATTTACTAGCTAAAACACTTCATTGAGTTAAAGAACCATATATTTACACAACATTATGCTTACCTGAAGGTCTGTGCTACGTTAATCCCATGTCATTCCCAGCGAGCACATTTCTGAAATACGTAACTGGTTGAAATTGCAGTTTACCAGCTGATCACAGGAAAGCCCGCCAGTCGACCAGCTGATCACAGGAAAGCCCGCCACAAATCCACGCACAGCTTGACGTTTCAGTTGACCAGCCAATCACAGGAGAGCCCGCCAAAAATGAACCGTGTGTATCGAAAATGTGTATGAAACTGCTATGCAACCTCCGCCTACAGGGGTGCTGTTCTATACACTGGGATACACCCAAAAGCAGGTCAAGAGGTCAAGAAGGACTATCAACGAAAAAGAGAGGCTATGCTATTTAGAAGCTCCTAAATGCGGTTACACTTTCCGAATTAGCCGGACTATGGCATGGTCCTTGTATTACCCCTAGGTCCTTGTACTGTCTGTGTGTAGTCAGGTCAATTGTCCGTCTAAATCATATAAACCAACACACACACACACACACACACACACACACACACACACACACACACACCAAACTGCACACACACATCATACTGCACACACACACACACACACACACACACACACACACACACACACACACACACACACACACACACACACACACGCAGGCACACACACACACACACACACACACACACACACACACACACACATGAAACTACAGACAATCTAAAATTTCCAAAAATTACATGCAAACTCTTGTATACGCAGTATTATGTTTGTAATAAACAATAAATAACTGATTAAAGGTGCGAAAAATGTATATATATATATATGAAAATATACATGAAAATAACTATGTATGTGCCTTTGAAACAGGCCTTTTAAGTATCTGAAAGAGTTACATGTACATAAAATTACAGCCTCTTATATACCAAAAACCCTGTTTTTTATATATGGTTGAAAAAGCAAATTCAACTAAATGTGAACGTGTGTGTGAGACTTGAGACATTTCTATGTCTATTCACACATTTGCTCATACGATTCTGTACATAGACTTAAAGAACGTGAGCCACTTTCAAAACCATCACCCTGAAACACATTTGAATAAAACGTGTTTCAAGTTGCTATGTATGGTGGCCCTGAGAGGCCAAACGCACTGCAACTTAATTAAGGACACCTAAAAGTGACAAGTATAACACATGAACAAAGGACCCCTGTTGTGTTTTTGCAGCGCATTTCTGTGTTGTGTTTTCGGTACCTGCTGTGGTGCCCCAGCCTATGGCAGGTTCCCCACAGAAGAGGGAAAAGGGGGGAACCGGCCCTTTAAGGGAAGGCTGAGGCTGGGAGAGATAATTGAAGGCCACTACATTCCCCTGCACCTTCTTAGTTCCTGGCCACTCCCCCCACCTGCAATCAATTAAGCAATCTATTTAAGCTTTAGGTGCTGGCTACCAGAGGGAGGAGAACTCCAGAGGCTGAGGACACAGCGAGGAGCACACACGAAGTCAAGAAGTAAAGGAGACCAGGTCACAAGCCCAGGAGAAGGGAACCCCAGAAAAGAAGGAACCAGGACAGGTTGGCCCCTCACACCCTCGACTGAATTAACCCCCTGATTTACCTCTTTGCCTCTCTTTCACCCAGGAGGAGGTCGGCGCCTCGCCGCTCAATTGAAGACCCCGGTCCGGGAAGAAGTTTTGTTATATTATTACCCCCTTCCCTTTTCCCCACCGTTTTATCATTAAACAAGTGTTCACCTTACCCCTGCTCTCCTGGTATTTCTCAGTCCACCCCAAAACCCTTCCCTGCACAGCGAGGCTTGCCACACTGCAGCACGTTTCTGTAATGTGTTGTGTTGTCTGGATTTGCAGCGTGTTTTCTAAATGCTGTGCATGTGTTGTCAAATTGATGTAGATGTTTTCCTAATTTGCTTGTGTTTTGTCTATTTGCATGTGTTTTCTGAAGTTGCAGTGCGCTGGCCTCTCAGGGCCACCGTAGCTATGCCACCCGTGAGACAGTAAGCAAATGAACCTTTCAGATGGGGGAAAGCAGCACTGTTTAGTTGCATGTCTGCCAGACAGTATTTGTTCCGTTGACTTAAACTTCCTGTCACTGTGCAACGCAGACATACATTCAGATTTCTGAAAACAGAAAACCCCACGACACAGATATCGTTCAAAAGCATTTCATACATGGATGCAGTCGCACAATCCCCTGAGAGCTCAAATATTCAGTTTGAAAAAGCAAGATCTGAATAAATCCAAGTGTAGAACCAGGGGAGGGAAATAGCACCATTCCTCACATTATGTTCATTTCCTCAGAGAGATCCTGGACCGCGTCATAAGAGTAGAAACAAAGGGAATATTGGAAGTGAAGAAGTGTGTCTCCCTCTGAGAAGTGCAGGTCAACGATCGCCAGGAATTGCAATGACTTGCGATGGGCACAGTGGGCACATAGATGAATGCCAGCAGGCAGTGCAATGGCCTGCATACATCATTTATAGTACCTTTGTAATGAGTGTACTAATAAGTGTTCTACAATTTGTGAGCTGCTGTATCGTAATGAATGTAATACAATACACGTGAAGACCGCATTTTATTTCTACCCAATAAGTTCCCTAGTTATGGAATGTTCTATGGGTATGGAGTGGGCATACACACACACACACACACACACACAGAGAGAGAGAGCGTGCTTCATCCTCGGGAACCCAGTGAGCAGGATGGATGCAGATATATTAGCATTACATCATCATGCATCAGGGCTAGTCAGCTGTGATGAATTCACCAGGCTTTTCGAGGAACAACAGCAACAACCTATCTCCATCTTCGCTGTCCATAGTGAAGCACCCCAGGAATAGAAAGAGAGATGAAAGCGCTGTGGAAAGAAGGGAAACGCATGAATAGAAAAGAAGAAAAGTGAAAAGTTTCTGTAGCTCAAAGTGAAAACGGGTCGAAGAGGAACCATCCAAAGGGAGAAATAAATTATCCATCCTTCTGTAAAACAACCGGAACTGGAAGGGCAAATTGGTGTTTGTTTTTTTAATGTTCCCGACGATTGGTGTCAGTGGAATAAGAAATAAAGTCGCCTGAGGCGTTGCAGGGTAAGCGCCGACTGTTTTAGAGGGGAGTGTACAGTCATGCTCGAGCAGGAAAGGTCAGAGTTGTGCGTGGGTGGCTGGGGAGACATGCGGAGTGTTAGTAAAGGTCATAGACACCTCATGGCATGGCAACATCCACATTAAACACACACAGGTCAAAGGCAACACATCATTCTAGTTCAAGCGCTGTACCTTATTTGGCATTTCTATTAGATTAGGTAGATGTGACAAAGGCACAACAAAATGGAAGCAGTTGATAGCCTTCAGACTTTCAAAACAATGATTAGGTTTTGTGGAACCATTCAGCTGTGTGATACATTAAAACATCTAAGAAATGAGGCGACGCCTTGACAAAGCTAGTTCAGGCAGACAACTCAGACACAGCATTTATCCACGTCACATCAATCAACCAGTCGCATGCGCTCAATAGTTTAACTTGGTGGATTCTGCAGATATCTGCACCCTATACCAATGGTTGATTGTTTAGTGTTTGTATCAGACCCCGGACGGGGAAGCTATCAGAGCAGCAGACCCTTGACGCCATACTTCAATGAATTACCACGTATTGCAATGAACTGTTTAACCTATCATAAGTTGTCCTGACTGAATTGTATTGATGTTTTTATTTTTCTATATTTAACCAGGCAAAGTCACACTGAGATTAACGTCTGTTTTTCAAGCAAACCCTGGTCAAGAAAAGCAGCATTGGCAACATTCACACAACATAATACAAACTTAAATAAAAATGAACAACTAGAAGTGAAAACAATGTGTTCAATTAAAAATGTATTATGACTAACTGAAAACATGACAACAATTTCTCAATTTTTAAATTACATTTTTTAAATAGAATGAAAATATCAAGCTTTAACTCCATTGGCAAAGCATTCCATGAGGATGGAGCTGGATAACTGAAAGCCCATTTTCCTAACTCAGTTGTCATGTTGGGAATATTAAGTAAAACACAGTTCTGTGGTCTCAAATGGTAGGGACCACGAGTTTTAAGTCAGTATAGTGCTCAAATCCATGGGCAGCTGACCTGAATATCTTGCTGTGGTGTGTGTGTGTGTGTGTGTGTGTGTGTGTGTGTGTTTGTGTGTGTGTGTGTGTTTGTGTGTGTGTGTGTGTGTGTGTGTGTGTGTGTGTGTGTGTGTTTTGGGGGTGCAGGTGTGTGTGTTACGCAGCTTGGCAACAGGGGACAGGGAACGCACTGCCCTATCACGTCGCGGGCTCATGACAGAATGACATTTGGGACGGCGAAAGATTATTAGTGTCTGCGGGCCATAAACACACTCCCTCTCCACTTCCCCCTCTGTGGCGTCCCTTTCTATGTCTCCTGTCTCACGTTCCTCCCCCACCTCCCTTTCTCACGCGGAGATCTGCACAAACGCGGAGTAACAGCAGACTGGCTGCAGACAGTTCAGTTGTAAAACATGATGTTGTCCTCTAAGGCCTTCTAACACGCACTGAACAACACGAGAACATCCGTGCCACTCTCCTTAATACCCCATAACCTATTTAGTTTGTTCTGAGGCACATAGCCATCGTGAATAGGACGAACGGGGCTCGGCCATTTATTGCTACTCGTCTCTCCGATAGACATACACGCACACATACCAACAAACAGGCACACACACACACACACACACGCACGCACGCACGCACGCACACACACACACACACACACACACACACACACACACACACACACACACACACACAGAGACCCACACAGGAACACATCTCGATCACCCTGACACAGTCGGATCCCATAGTGTAATCAGAGGGACGCTGGGTATAATAGTGACGGAGGAGGCAATATGTCCATTAGGGGGTTCTGGGGAGGAGAGCGATGCCACGGGGGTATTTGAAGTCAGAAGAAGTGAAGTGACGTGGAAGTTCCCAAAGAACCCACTGGGATGAGAGAAGCCCTGAAAGATCCCGGCTAGAGGGATGGTAGCGGATGACAAAGCTCTCAGAAGGATCACAGAAGGAAATGAGCACTTCTGCAGTTCCCAACAGGAGCTTTATCCTCATTAAAGTTGTCGTCAGTGTGGCGGCCCGCGATCGATAGCGAGAGGTTGGTGAGACACAGGGAGAGAGGGGAAGCAGGAGGACTGGAAGTTAAGACGAGGTCAGAAGCAATTAAGAGCTTCAAACGAGACGAGCAAAATGAAGTGGTGTCTGTGAGTAAACAACCTAATATGCAAACTCTGTCATGAATAATTCCCTTTTCCCACGCGCGCCTTCGCGGGCACTGCCTCTCCCCACAGCATTTAGAAAGGGCACAGAAAGTCTAAGTGGCAAAGACAATCAAAGGGGCTCCATCACTTCCCCCAGTAACACCACCAGTCTCCATCCACTTCTGCAGTGAGAAAATGGGGAAAGGAGTTCGACGCGGCCAGAGATGAAAGGATTCTCGTATGACGTGTGCTGTCAGTTAACAGACCGTCTCCGTCACAACAGGAGGATACTTCCGCGGACGGCCAAACAAAATGAAAATGAATTATTTCAGCTCCATCGGACATAAGGTCAGGCGATTCCACTGTGGCATGGTCGGAGAAAGGTCTGACGTTTCAAGAGAGGAATCCAAAAGAAACCGAGATAAAATAAACATGGGGAAAAAAACGATTCATGAAAGACGTGCTGAGTTTAACCTGGGAAATAGGACGAAGTTCACAGTGCAGAAACACAGAGAACATTTCTAACACACATACTTAGTAGACACATGCCTTACATATCCATTCTGAAATATATGTTCTTGAGTTGGCAAATTAAAACCGAGTTTGCTAAATCGTCCCGAATTCCACCTGTCAGTTCAACTACATGTCTGCTCCCTTAAACCGCCTCTCAGAGAAGATCTCGTCTCTGCCATCCCTTCTCCCCCTCCGATCTTCCCTTCGCGTCCAGTCCTATAAATAGGGTCTCTCCTGCCAGGGCCAATGTCACACTTTGATCTGAGGTAGAGCAGGTCACAGATCGCTGGGTTGATTCCCATGGAGCAGGCTTGTTGCTCTTTTTTTCTCCAATCCCCTGCCACCGACACAAATACACATTCACACACACACACACACACACACACACACACACACACACACACACACACACACACACACACACACACACACACACACACACACACACACACACGGACATGGTGTGTCACAGACACATTTCAGCATAAAGTGGGTCATATTAAAATATTGTTTGACGCGTATACAGTTACATAATTGTAGCTGTAACTCAAACACTTCAACAGACCCATGGGTTCACAGACCAAACTTGGGCACCAACATACATACATACACAAAAACACACACAAACACACACATGCAAGCTCACTTTTTAACTCCACACAGCACTGGTGTCCTCACAGCTATTTCTACTGGTGACATATTGAGTCCAGGGGGTCAGGCACAAACCCGTCAGGTCCAGATTTAAACTCTGCCCCCCCCCCCCCCCCCCCCTCCCCCCCTTGGCAAACTGCCCATGCACCAGCATATCTGTCACAACGGTGCAGCCAATCAATGACCACGCTGCCCCAGGTGCCCGGGCCTCTTTGCCCAAACAGGGTGAGTGTTGCTAATGAATGGCTTGTTATTCCTCAGTCTCCCTGCCTTAGTCCAGCATTGATCCCGAGCAAGGCTATAAAACACAATCAATGTGGTTAAAC
>JAPMUY010003050.1:232500-235000 GCA_026901105.3 Galaxias olidus | reverse complement strand
AGACTGGAATAGTTCCCTGGTGTGAGAAAAGGTAGAGTGGAAGGCAGAGACTGGAATAGTTCCCTGGTGTGAGAAAAGGCAGAGTGGAAGGCAGAGACTGGAATAGTTCCCTGGTGTGAGAAAAGGCAGAGACTGGAATAGTTCCCTGGTGTGAGAAAAGGCAGAGACTGGAATAGTTCCCTGGTGTGAGAAAAGGCAGAGACTGGAATAGTTCCCTGGTGTGAGAAAAGGCAGAGACTGGAATAGTTCCCTGGTGTGAGAAAAGGTAGAGTGGAAGGCAGAGACTGGAATAGTTCCCTGGTGTGAGAAAAGGCAGAGTGGAAGGCAGAGACTGGAATAGTTCCCTGGTGTGAGAAAAGGCAGAGACTGGAATAGTTCCCTGGTGTGAGAAAAGGCAGAGACTGGAATAGTTCCCTGGTGTGAGAAAAGGCAGAGACTGGAATAGTTCCCTGGCGTGAGAAAAGGCAGAGACTGGAATAGTTCCCTGGCGTGAGAAAAGGTAGAGTGGAAGGCAGAGACTGGAGAAAGGGAAAGGGAAAGCCAAGCGGAGTGACAAAAAAATACAAAAACACTCACAGCAACGTTCACTGCCAGAATAGCAATCGCCTGCCATGGCGGACTGTGCCTGACAGATGGCACTGTGGGACCAATGTTCCCCTTCGCATCGAGGGAGACGACGCACACACGCCAGAGTCGCTGTGATATCCGGTGATTGAATTGGCAGACAAAAACCAGTCAGCTCTTACTTCTGAACACGCCGCTTATGCAACTGACACCCAAGCCCCACTTCACCCATAGCAACGGGGGAGGGCGGATGGGAGTGAGATGCAAACAAAACAGGAACTTTAGGAGGAGAATTCTTTGTGACTGCCACCCATTACCTTGTCCTCCTTATCCAAACAGTTTACCTTGCACTGTCTGTGGAACCGGACGGACGTTTCTTTCTGATGGCGTGATTGTGCGTGGGTGTGTGTGGTACTATCACAAAAAGATTGATTACCCGTGTGAATGCGTCATGCATATATAAACTCGTTACGGCGAAAGCGATTGATCAGTGAGCTCTGTTGTTGTCCCTGAACAATATCTTTGATGTTTTTTGAGTCCTGACTCGGAATCCCGCTGAGTAAAGCAAATATGTATCCTTTATAATTTCCTGTGCAGGCCTTGACAGCCCCATGACTAGAGCAGACAGTTTGTTTATGCTTTGAATAAAACATTTGTGACTCCTTCTGGGATTAAATAAAACCAGACTAGATCATCAATGGCAGGGCTACTGTGAATCCTTAAGTCATACAGTGAGAAATAGACACGGAGTTCATCTGTGTGAGTTCATCTGTGTCGTTTTTGATCTGCGGTGTCATTGCAGTTTTTTTTGCCGCGTTTACTGCTTTACTGCTTTACTGCTTTACTGCTGCGTCATATAAAATGGTCGACTGGTTCAAGGTGCCACCTCCATACACTGTTTGTGGCTGCTCCACAGACTGGAGCATGAAAGTCAGTCTCACTAAGGCTCTGCAGGCTGCAAACGAGGTCCTCCAATACAACCCATATCTACATCTAACAAACACACACACGCACACGCACACGCACACGCACACGCACAAACACACACACACACGCACGCACGCACGCACGCACGCACGCACGCACGCACGCACACACACACACACACACACACACACACACACACACACACACACGAGTACACGCTAACATTCATGTATGATGCAAAGGATGAAAAAAAGGATGTCTGCCAGACAGCTGATCTAAACAGCAGGATTGGCCCGCTGTGGGGGCTGCAGGGTAAAAAGCGGGTGTAACACCTCCAGGGCAGAGGTTTGGGGCGGGAAGTGACCCGTGCACGCTGGAAAGCTAACATCAGCACCACACGTCGACCAGAGGAGAGCAATTGGCGCACGCCTGCCTCCGCCCCCACACACACACGGCTTCTCTCTCTCTCTCTCTCTCTCTCTCTCTCTCTCTCTCTCTCTCTCTCTCTCTCTCTCTCGCTCTAAAGATCTCTCTCTCTCTCTCGCTCTCTCTCTCACTCTAAAGATCTCTGCACCACTCTGTCTCTTCCGCTCTATCCTCTCTCTTTTGTTTTCCCACTATTCTCTTCCCCCCCCCCCATCTACTTTTTTTCTGTCCACCTTTCTCTTTCTGTCTCTGCCTTTTCTTCTTCTTCTTCTTTTAGGTTTCCGCCACTGTCAGCCCACACACTTACGGACACAAACACCTCATTATCTACACAAGTAGGAGTGGAGTCACAGCCTCAACCATGTCCCCCTCCCCCCCCTCTCCGCTACTCTCCTCCCTTCCTTTACCGCTCCCATCCTCTCCTCCTTTATCTCACACCCACTCCTACACTTCTCTGTTTCCCCCTCCTTCTGTCTTTCTTTTTTTTTGTTTTTCTTCCCCCTTCCTTTAAAAAACAGCTTCAAACACATTAACTGTTAGAAGTGAGAAATAGGAGACAGACCCATCAAAGACAATTTAGCAT
>JAPMUY010003050.1:100000-227500 GCA_026901105.3 Galaxias olidus | reverse complement strand
TGGGAGGGAGAGAGTAGAGGGGACAGAGAGAAAAAAGGGATAAAGGTACAGAGATGGGCTGAGACTTGTGCGTTCCCATCTCATGAGAAGTCATAATGTCCACACTGTTCTTGCGTTAACCCAAGGCCTTGCACTGACTCCAGTTGGTGCATTTGACACACAGCATAACTCCACATCACACTCTCCAGTCTGTCCTTGGGAGCCAAACATGCACTTTGTGTGCGTGTGACATATGTGGGATAACACTTTGTATCCGGCACAACTTCACACCTGTTTATGCCAGAATACACAGAAACATTTGTAAGATCCAACTTCCTAATTGATGAGTCACTTTGGGCTAGGCTGTCAGCGATCCAGCACGGCTTTCTATGGAGTTGTTGACTATGTAGCCTGGCTCCCCACTCCTCCCTCTAACAAATCAAGCTGGCAACCATAAACAGTTTAATGTCTCTTTGGCTCAAATCACAAATTACAGCTCTGACAATGACGCGGGCCAGATGTAGAGTGTGATAGCTCTCTACACTGTGTCGTAAATCCATCTTGAGTTTAGTGTCTCGGGATGGGAGCGAGGTCCACGCGTTTGCGTGCCTGTGCGCGCGCACGTGAGCGTCTGTGTGGGGAGGTAACAAGGGGATAGCATGTTCTCAGTGTGTGTGTGTGTGTGTGTGTGTGTGTGTGTGTGTGTGTGTGTGTGTGTGTTTGGGTGTGTGTGTTTGGGTGTGTGTGTGTGTGTGCGTGTGTGTGTGTGTTTGAGTGTGTGTGTTTGGGTGTGTGTCTGTTGGAGCCGCATGTTTCACTGCATGGCCGTGTCATTAACATCCGTTTAGCCCAGGGGTACAAAGCGTAATTAGAAAATCTGCTCTGAAAGCACCAAGGGCCAGAAGAAAAGATCTCCCTTTACTAGCACGCAGCCAGCTCCATTATTCATCACCGCCACGGCGCCAAGGTTAGAATGGTTTGGAAAAGAGACTTCTGAGAGATTTAATAATCATTCGAGCACCTTCAAACTCAGAAGAGCTTCATTTTGGGAAGTCGTAATCATCAAGCGGATCTGATCTTCAGATTTGATCCTTCCGCGCGCTACTTCACGGAGCTCTTGAAGCAATGTCAACAGTCACTCATTTAGTTATCTATACTGCGCTCCAGGCACGACGTTTAGTGCAATTGACAATATGCATTCAACTGAGGGCCATTCTGTGCTGTGCACCCACTCAAAGCTTATGATAGTCTTGCAATTGAAGGAAATCTAGGAAGTGATATTGTTAACTTGCTCTGGCTTGAGGTTTCTTTGTGTGAAATATGGTCTTACGGTAATGCTGGGCTATGAGTGGATGCTTGAGTCGGAGGAATAAGGAACGCTGCCTCTGCATCGTCTGACATCCCCAGTGAACCAGCAAGCCAGCAACAGGATCTCTTGTCTTGTGTGTGTGTGTGTGTGTGTGTGTGTGTGTGTGTGTGTGTGTGTGTGTGTGTGTGTGTGTGTGTGAGTGAGTGAGTGAGTGAGTGAGTGAGTGAGTGAGTGAGTGAGTGAGTGAGTGAGTGAGTGAGAGAGAGAGAAAGAGAGAGAGGGGAGAGAGAGAGGAAAATAGAATATAAAGAGGAAGGGAGAATAAAGAACCGTAAGTGTCAACAATCATGCTCTGTGTTACATAGTGGGAGCGCTTTTCTGGTCTTTAGTGGTGATTGTCGACTGTTTTTCCTTCTACACAGTAGAACAACAGCACTGGTGCCTGCTATCAACACACTCTGTTGGAATAACACTCACTAACCTACTCAATAGCTGCCCTGTTTAACATCAGTTGGGATGTGAAGTACACGGGTTGGTCTTGTTTTCCTCGGCGCTGTTATTGCAGGATTGCAAAGTCTCACGAAACAGAATCAGAGGAACGTTTCATAAAACACTTATAAAATGTCTATTTTAAAATGGGACTTGGTGGGAGGACGAGCTGTTTCGTCCTCTCTGTCGTGTGGCGAGTGACGAGGAACACCGTTCCATCTCTTCATCTCTCGTCCCAGACCGGCGGGTCTCCCAGCCCAGCTAACGTCCAGACCGAGCAGACTCTAATTAGCCCTGCGTCCTCCGTCCTCCCCCTGGCCGTGGGGGAACCGTCTTCAAGTCTGGAAACGTGTTCCTGAGACGGCATAAAGCTTCATCTGCGTGTGCCTCAGTGTCTCTGCCAAACTCGCCCTCCTCTCCCCCAATCGTAGACCTGCTTCTACATTGACAGCTGATTAATGACTTCTCTCTTTGCTATTCATTCTCTATGGCTCTCTTACTGTACCACTGGTTGGTCCCCTCTTTCTCACATTCTGTCTGTATGTGTTTTTCCTTTCTTGCCCTTTTGCTTTCCCTCTCACTGTCTTTCCATCCCTCAATCTTTTTGCTCGGAGTAATTGTCCGAAGCAGAGAAAAGCTGTTATGCCAAAAAAGAATCTTTTGAAAGATGGCTGGCTTACACCAAATGTCAAACTCAGTGTTGTATATAATTTGAATGCTGCCATCCTTCATGGCATTAGTAGGTGACTCAGATTGGTCTGGAGCAACAGTTCACTTTGTTAAGTTGTTTTTCCCCATTTCTGTAAGTAGCATTAACTTTACTGATGGCCTTCGAATAGACGTGACATTACAGACGGCTGTCTCGCCACCAGCATGTGGGCTTGAGTGGGGAGACAGGAAACAGAGCCTTTTATGTCCACCGACAAACTTTTATAACGAGAAAGGAAAGGAAGGACAGAACATGAATACAAATGAAAATTCAAATTAGACGGCTATAGTGGTAGGCTTATTTGGCTCACTGTATGGGAAGACTGAATGCTAATCCAGTAGCATTATGGAAGCAAAGGCACCAGATAAATGTTCTCATTCCATTACCGGTACCCTCCGCTGCCTTCCCACATCCTTCCCCACTACCACCGTAGGAGAGAATAATACGGTGCCAGGGAGTTTGGAGTCAGAGAAGATCGGAATGTCAGAGCTGTATCGGGTGCTTTTGGTCAGTGCCACGTAGCCTATGTTAGCCCACCATCTCACTGCAAGGCATTCTCTTGTTAATGGACTTAAACTGAATTCGAGTTTTAATCCGTCACACAGCAGAGGAAGCCTCAGGGCAACACTTTCACACACACACACGCACGCGCACGCGCGCACACACACACACACACACACACACACACACACACACACACACACACACACACACACACACACACACACACACACACACAGTGTTCATGGGTCTCCAATAACCAATTACCTGAGGCTCTCGCCATGGAGCCACTACAATGGCCGATAGCTAATGTTCTCCATTACCAAAATGTCAAATGTGTGTGCGTGTCACTTCTCCCTGCCAGATCATATCATTGATAACCCGTTCCTTCCCAGAGGCAGTGGGAACAACATCGCTGGGTTCCGACGCGTTCCTAATTCGCCAGCCTCCCAGTGGTGTCACCGCTCCCCCTCAGAATCTCATTTCTCCGCAGCCCGCCAAGGCATTAGCAGTCCATATGCTGCGGCGGAAGCAGGCAACGTGTCGGCACGCGACAACATTGTCTTTGCACCGGCAGGCCGCGCCAGCCCTGTTCGGCAGCCAAGCACGACAGCTAGCCGTCCCCAGCACGATAACAGCCCCGCCGCCTCTCACATCGCTCACTCTCGCTGCCTCTCTCTCTCTCTCTCTCTCTCTCTCTCCGTCTCAGTCTCTCCCCCTCTCTCCGTCTCATCACTCTGCTTCTATCACACCTCGTGCCTCTCAATCACAGACCTGCGTTGTCGTGATTTCTCCACTAGTTACAGCTGCGTGTCTGTGGTTCTTTACCTTAACCCCTGTTCCCAATTCCCATTGCATGCATCTTTCCATCTTTTATACCTCCAGTGCTCCTTCCATCAGCAGACTGTCTTTGTCAGACATAAAAATACAAATAGATAGTAACTATGGCTGATGCGCTCTCTATGTATGTGTTCCCATCCAGGTTGGTCCTGTCACGGTTTGGGGTTTCTCTGTGGTTCTGGTTAATTATTGGTTTCACCTGTCCTCGTTTGTGTCATTGTGTACACCTGGGTTCTCGTGTTTGATTGGTTCTTTGTGTTTTTGGTTTGGTGCTTGAGTCCTGTCATTTGTGTTTGTCCTTGTCTGGTCATTGTTTGAATGCCATGTGCTTCTTGTTGTCCAGTTTTGCGATGAACACGCCATTTCTACATTTGGGTCTACTTATCAGCCTGCTCGTGACAGGTCCAGGTAATGGCGGGTAGTGTGGACTAATATGAATTATCTCTCCCACAAAACAGGTTGCTGCTGTCTGGCTGTTTACCATCAGCTAATTAAAGTGCTCAGGAGGGTAAATAGCATCCAGGGTACCACAGGCAACAAACGAAAGGGAGGAACATACTTCTTTTCTAGGTGCAAGCACCAACACACACACACACACACGTACACAAACAAAAACACATTAATGCAAGCTGCCTAGCACACTAACTCAAATTGCTTCCTTGCACGATCATTAACAAGAAAACTCACACACACACACACACACACACACACACACACACACACACACACACACACACACACACACACACACACACACACACACATTCTGTTTGTTTGTTGGCTACCCTAGAGAGGGGTTCTTGGTGTGGCGGACACAGTTTGAAACAAACTAATTAATCCTGGGGAGGAATACCAGAGCTCACAACACGGCTGCTCTCTCTCTCTCTCTCTCTCTCTCTCTCTCTCTCTCTCTCTCTCTCTCTCTCTCTCTCTCTCTCTCTCTACCTCACTGTTTTCTCTCGGTTTGATCATCCCTTTCTTGTTTGCTTGCCCCCTGTCTTTCTCAGAGATAACCCGTACTCTAAAAGCAGACGGACGTCCTCAAACAGCAGCACAGTGACACATGTCCCCGACTGTGATTACCCTCCCGCGAGCGGTGCTCCAACAGGAGGACCTATCTGATCTTGTGTCTCGCCTCGGCTCTCCTCTCTCTGTGTTGTAGTCCGTGGCTTCGAGGATACGTGGGCTCAGTCAGTGTTCTCAGCCCGGCTCTCGTTCCTCGCTGCACGGCTCAGGGAGAGGGAGCTGTCCGTGGTGGAGAGCGCCGCCGGATTGTCAGTCTCTCTCTCCGGCTTTAATGAGGGAGCGGTGGAGCCGGGCCGGGTTTGAGTCTCCAGTGATATTAGTGGGATTGGGCCGTCTGCTGTGCCTTTGATGGAACCATCTCATTGTCTGTGTGTGTTTGTGAGTGTTAATATCTATTTGACATCATGTGGAGCGCTAAGCATTCCCAGTCTACAAGGACGTGTGCGCGTAGTAACAGCCTTGAGACTCTCACATATGGGAACTCAAACATACAAAGATACAGTGACAACATACACCACTCGCATACACACACACCGACACACGTAGGCACACGTAAACGTAGCCGGGCATGACTGCTCCCTCTGAATGGCAGAATGAAATCCCTCTCATAATCCTTTGCTCTGGCAATCCAGAGGGACTGGCTTGACCTTCACTGTAGCAGACATAAAGCAAGGCCCATACACACACACACACACACACACACACACACACACACACACAGACAGACGAAACTGGAGCATGGGGAACCCCACGCTCAGAAACAGAATTTTGGCGCTCCACAAGAGCTCTTGAGCATAGAGGGACGAGTGCAACAAGGATGGGGAGGGTGGGTGGGTCCGGAATAGGAGAGAGATTGAAAGAGAGAGGGAGTGATTGAAAGAGAGAGACAGAAAGAAGGAGAAAAGAAGAGCGAGAGAAAAAAGAGACGAGTGAGTGAGTGAGCGAGTGAGTGAGTGAGCGGAGGAGCGAGCGACAGCTTTGTTCAACACTGACAACACAGCAATGGGAAGAGAATCCCCCTTGTCCAAATCCCATGGCGACCCACTCTACGCACCGTCTGGTAGACTTAAGTGAGAGAGTTAGTGGACTCTAATCAAGGACAAAGTCAAACAGTTCAATTAGCCACGCGGTGGTGATTGCCAGTGCCAGGGCTAACTGCTGGGGGCTAGGGTTGGAGTGAGTTGTAATGGCCTTGTCTTAGGTGTCACCGTGAAATCAGTCCAGTCACCCACACAGCCTCATCTGTATTCTGGCGTCACCCACTGGGAACGGATTGTCTTTGCAAACAGGGGAGGACTCTTTCAAAAGCAACTTTCCAAAAGGAGGAACAATGTGTGTCGTTGTTTTTTTGTGTGTGCCTGAACATTTTCTTTTGGAGAAGTGAGTTATACAACGATTCAATCTGACTTGATTCGCGGTACTCATTGGCACCTTTTGTGCGCTTGCTCTTTCTTCACCGAGGTGAGGTGACAAAGATGTTGTTTACTTCAACATGAAATGCAGGCCTCGCCACGAAGCCAGGGGCTTTGTGGCTCTGAAAAGCGTGACCACGGCGTGTGTGGGGCACAAAGCGAGAGGGAGCAGGAGGCTTCAATAATGCAGGTGATAATAGGAGATAATGAGGCATGTGGAAATGTGCCGCCATGTTGCCGCTATGGCCTGCTGGCTGGGCCGTTGAGTCAGCTTTAGACATTAACAAAGGCTGAGCACTCCACCTTGGTTTTACTGTGGCCCTGTTTGGTCGTTACTTTACAGCTCCTGGATAGAAGAAACGTTTGGGGGGGAAAGAAAAAAACAAGAGACAATTTGCAATCAAGTCAAATGTTTCCGCGATTGTGCCAAATGTTCACATGCGTCAGTACAATTACAGCTTGTGCTTCTGATGCAATGGTCGTAAGGCTGAAATAGGGGGGCAGTTAGGCTTATTACGGCCGAGAGTGTTTTCCAACGCGCTTATCCAATGAGCAGCGGGACGTCTGAGTGTGCCGGTTGGCATTCATGACTCTGTGAATAACTGGAAATGATTAGGGGCTTTTTGACCCAGCCGCGTTCGGTGGCTGTCTGGGAGAGAGTGCAGTCACGGCACCAAGGCATCGCGAGTGGAAGAGCGAACGGAGGGTGGCTATACCTTTGACATGGGACAAGTGAGTCAGCACAGAGGAAGTGATAGCGGGGCAACGGAGAGATGAGTCACTGCCTCGCGGAGCTATCCTCCGCCCCGTGCCACTCTCTCGCTCTCTCTCTAACCATATCTTTATATCTTTATGTATTTCTGAAGCATCTCCCCTCTTTCAGTCGCTCTCTTCAATGGGAGTTTCAAAGGAGTCAAAGAGGAGGGTTTTTTTTCTAATGTGGAGGATTTCTATGGTCTTATTAAATTCGATGATGAAGATTAGTCTAGGGTACTACAGCGCACATTTATCACAATTACGGAGGAGCTATGCTTTGATATTTACTTTGGAGTACAGCTGGCCCTCTTCCAATCGACCCAAGGACAAGGACACCAGACCAAGCCTCTTTCACACACACACACACACACACACACACACACACACACACACACACACACACACACACACACACACACACACACACACACACACACACACACACACGCACAGACAGACACACACTCACTTATGGCTGTGTGTCCGTGCGTGCAGAGCAAGATAAGAGATTACAAAGTGAGAGAGATGGAGGAATAGAACCATCATGTTTGTAAGTAGGAGAGACATCTTTGTATTGCTATCCGAGCAGCAGGTCAGTGAGAAACCCCACTCCGTCAGAGTGACTTCTGGCAAGGGAACTGTGCTCTGAAAAGGAGGAGACATTGGCACTGTGCTCCGGTTACCATGTGTGACATTCACGTCACACCTCTGGAGGCATGGCAACGTTAGGGGGTGGGGGGGGTGGGAAAGAGACCAGGATGGAGAGCGAGAGATGGCAAAACTGTCAAGAAATGTTTCACATGGCTTCAGCAGACATCTTAGCTCACATGTAAGTGACACACGCTGTCTTGTTTACTGTAATGCACTTTCCATTAATCTAGTTACGTCGGACAGTCACCCAGACACACACGCACCAAACATCAATATAATAGAAGCAATATACTAGATTACTATCTGCCCTAGTGTAATATCTGTGGGGTCTGACTAAAGGTAGACGCTACCTCAATCTCTAAAGTTCAACTATGAGCTTTTCTGTACTGGAAATAGTTGGACAAGATGGAGTGACAGAGAGGGGAGGAGAGAGAGAGAGAGAGAGAGAGAGAGAGAGCGAGCGAGAGAGAGAGAGAGCGAGAGATAGAGCGAGAGAGAGAGAGAGAGAGACAGAGAGGGGAGGAGAGAGAGAGAGAGAGAGAGACAGAGAGAGAGAGAAAGGTGAGGAGCGAGACACAGAGAGCAATGAAGGACGTGGGAATGGGAGAACGGGGAGGGGGATGAATTCCAGTAGGATTACGTCAGTGGGCCTTCGGCGTCAGCGCAGGTCAGCGTCACGGTGCTTTGTGTGTTCTCATGGCGGGCGTGTATGGATCCACCGGCAGCCCGGGACGTCAGCGGGCGCCTTGGCCTCGGACATCAGGCCGGGCAGCCTTTAACACAGTCGGACTGCGCCTCATCTTTTAGTCAGCGGCTGTTGGAGCACGCCCGCCCCAAACCCCCCGCCCCTAACAAAGACGTGGCGGCATGACATCCCCTCGTTTTGGATCCCTCTGCATTTTTCATCCGTGCGGATAGCCAGGAACCGCGTGTCTGTGCCTTCACGAGTCCATGGAGACGGGCGGCGGCAGACACCCCTACGCACTCACAAACGCCATATCTCACAAACCCAGCCGGGGGAGGAAGAAAAAAAGAGAAGAAAACTTCAAACTAGCCAGGGGGTTGTGACAAGTGCAGAAAACTGCCAGAGAAGGAGAGGGGTGGGGGGGGGTGGGGGGGACTCTGGTTGTTTGTCTCCCTGTCCCCGCTGCGCCTGTGGAATATCCCTGGAAAGCTCTGCGAGGCTGCAGGTTATGAGCGATATCACTCCTAAGAGCGCGGGGGAAGTGAATGGTGCTGCCAAAACAAAAGGGCCGGTGGAGCAAATAAAGAGAGCGGGACAAGGAGTCGTGGAGGGAAACTGTGTGATGGCGGCGCGGCGCTTTGTCCCTCTCCCCAATTGACAGAGCACGGGGTCCGGGCAGAGCCAGGCGCACTCGTTAAACAGAAAAACAACAACAACAACAGGAGAAGAAAAGAGCCCCCCCCCCCCCCCCCCTCTTCATAACAGCATCCAATAGGTACTGGGCAGTCCGTCCTGATTCCAGCCATGGCTTAACACTGACTCATCCTCTCATGAATATTCAGCGCCCCTCCGACGTCTCTCTCTCTCTCTCTCTCTCGCTCTCGCTCTCTCTCTCTCTGGGTCTCTGGCTGCACTTTCTCTCCCTCTCTCGAATGGGGCCTCCCAGCCCAGAGAACACATGGCAATCGGTGAGCCATTTTAACAGAGCCATAAAAGTTGTTTACACGGGCACACACGCAAACACAAACACACACACACACACACACACACACACACACACACACACGAACACAGACGCACACACATAGACATCTGTATGTGCACCCACACCTTAGCTAAGGAAGGGCAAACAGCGGTGGTTTGATAAGTATGCAGGGAGTCTTCTGGAGTCTCACCCAGGACTGCAGGGATGTGTGAAAGTGCATGGGGTAGCAAGGAGGGACTTTGTGTAAAGCTGCTGGAGAGTACTCTAATGCTGCTTTCTGAGAAAAGCAAAATGAATGTGTGTGTGTGTGTATGTGTGTGAGTGTGTGTGTGTGTGTGTGTGTGTGTGTGTGTGTATCTGAATGACATTTCTAAATAGATGGGATTTGGTGTTATAATTACCACCACGCAGTGTATTTCTGTGCATGTGTATGGGTGCTAAGACGAAGAGATGGAGAGGACCTGAGAGTCACACGGAGTCCACAACAAATGGTAGTAGTCATGCAGTAGAGCGTCGTTTAGAAAATGTCATAAGTGGTCATTTTCTGCTTTCAAATGTCATCCACAATGTCTGGAATTAATGAGATACAAAGCAAAGGTTGAAACGGGTATAATTATGAACAAATTGCCGTGAAAGAAAAGGAAGGAGACCAAACACCAGACATTCGAGGTTGCCCAAACACACCAACATAACGAAACACTCTCCTTTTTTTGTGTGAAATGTTGGTCTAAAGGACCATTTATTCAGGAGGAGAGCAAAAGAGAACCAGGTCAGAGAAAAAGTGATCCAAGGAGGCCTACATTGACACAAACGAATGCGTTAATATCTTTTTACTATAGGCAACTTTTATTCAGCACCATATTGAATTGTATTATCCCAGTGTTGCAATCACACTAAGTACATTATACTGTGCATATAGATAGGTACAGATAGATACATATATAACTGTGCCAGGTCCACACACACACACATACACACTGTAATACAGAACATTGTCTAACTCTGAAAGTTTGACTTGCAGAGACGTGTGTCTGATTCATTCTAGACAAGGCGGCCTAGACAAAGAGAGTCGATCCTGGGTTAGAGCGTGACGCTGTCGGGGCTGGATTGTCCCAACATCTATCTGAGATTTGATTATTATGGCTGATCACCATACAACTTGCTCCCTGAAGTCGTCCTATTATGCACTGCTGAATCCCCACCAGTTATTCTACAACGAGGCATGGGCACCAAGGCTTGATCTTTTGGATTCATTCTCGCAAGACAATAACTTCCAATTTAATGTAAAAGAATCCCGTGACTGAAACCAGTACAGTCGACGCAGCAACTGTCGTATTATCTCTTTCCATTGTTTGTGTTCGACCAAACGAAAAGTTAAATCGCAATGTTAAATTGCAATGTCATGTACTGAATCTTTGCTGTGCTAATTGTTATGGTTAAACAGGCTTCTACTGTGCTGGTTTAGAGTAATACTAAGAATTGATACTAAGCGTTTCCCTACTGTGGCTAGAGGCATCAGACGCATTCAAAGCAAGCCATCACATGTCCCAGGCTCCTGATGAGTGTAATGTAATGGGTTTGTGTATAATATAGACAGTGTTGTACGGTGATGGGCTCCATTAACGTCAACAGACACAGTTTAGCGGTGTCATTTTGAAGCGCGAACAAATGTAATATCACCCAAGAGAAAAGCCATCTTCTGTCAGAGAGTTCAGACAAGGCGGCAAACAACAAAGGATTAACCAGCAGGAGCAGAATAACAAGCAGCCCGGGGAGGGAGACTGAGCTGTGTAAAAGTAACACACTTCCTACCTTGTCCTACCCACTCCAAAGGGACTCAAGAGGCTTTCCAGCCCCCCAAAAAGTATCCTGGGTTAGGGATGTGATTCATGGGCAAAATGCAAACTACTTAACAGCCAAATACTTAAATAATTAATTGATGGATTTGTTTTTAACTAGCATCTGTAACGTTCAATGCTTAAGCACGTTTATGGTTATTCAACTGATAGACATGAAGATATCAGAGCTGTGTTTGGTAAAGAAGATATTCTTCAACGGGGATGCATTCCGTGTGGTGCATTTGTTATGAGTTCATGGTTCTCTGGACCTCTGCCTTGTGGGTGAAAGGACTTTGATGTGAGCGATTCAAAGGGATTCATGAAGTGTATTCATTATTGGAGATACTTCATATGTGTACCTCCTGTGCCTAGCAGTGGCATGGCTGAGCTCCACTGAGATGCCATAAAGTAGACTGTTTCTCCATCAGTAGCCTCTCAACACACTTGATCCAATCACACTTCATCCGTGTTTTTTTCACTGGCATCAATCCCATCAATATTGTCCAAGTCACACTCAGTGTATGTTAATGGGACAACGGAATCTGACACTATGAGGGAATGTGGAACCTGTGTGAACTAAAGGTGCGGAAATAATCAGGGGAAAATTGGATTTAGTTTCTGAGGTGTTTTTTTACCTGCCATGTGTTATGTATCATGTTACCATGTTGTGAGTTCCAATCATACAAATGAATTGTTATGCAGTGTTCGAGTGGTGGGGAGGGGTGTGATTATCATAATGGGTGGGAACAAAAGGTTGAAGAATGATCGCCAGGATAAGCTTGAAATCTAACTGGTCCAACTTCAGAGACTGATATCTCTGAAGTTGGTTTTTAAGAGTATCAACCATTAAAAAGCACTACTTTGTCAAATATTTGCCAATTATAGTTTATAAATAAGTTAGTGAAATAGGACATAGGCAGTCAGTGGTCAATGCCCCCGCCCATTGGAGCAGAGGGCGAAACACACCACATCAGTTTCATTCAGGCAAGGAAGATATATAGGCTAACACTAAGCTCAAGGAATCTTGTGATTGGAAAATGCTAGCAGATGTCGGCCAACGATTGAGAGTCCCATCAGATGTTGCAACAACCAACTTAAGATAAGACATATTACTCTGGTCCAACATACAGCAAACTGTGTACTTTGTAGAACAGTCCTGTGGGAAGAAACGGTAGACGAGGCAAGAAAAAGAAAGACACTCTGCTATAACAAATTAGCAGCTGAGGCAGAACAGAACTTGATGTCGAAAAACCATCTCGGGACAAAGGTATTGCAAAGGTATATATATAAGCTTGCCTACAGTGCGACATTTACCAAGCCTGCAGTAATAGAACAGGGAAAGATGATTTCATTTTCATGTGATGGTAAGTATCCTTGCAGAGGTGCCTGCAGGAATAGAGTAGGGATATCTCACAACTTAATACATAATTACATTTTTTAAATTATTATTATTATCTGGCGGTGCTGACAGCAGATATTGCTCAATGTTAAGCCTTCTGGAGGTGCCATGGGCTCAAATTAACAAAACATCTGGGATGGAAGGTGCCCTCTTGAAATCCCCAATGACATATCTGCTCTCAACTCAAATCCATTCTAATATATTGTTTTCTTTAAATATTGAAATATTACACACACAGAAACCCTCTTTTGTAGGATTCGGTCACATATGGATCACTGAATCAGTTTGATAAATTACAATTTTGTATAATTGTCTACTTCAAGTTGTCATGAAATAAAAAAGTACCAAAAAGTTAAATAACCCTTTCAAACCGCTGGCAAGCCAGGTTCAACATGGGAATAACCAGTTACCAGGTTACGCGGACCCGTGGTGAATAACCCAGGTTAGCCATTTCACACCAACAGTCGACCAATGCTATTTTCGGGTCGTTGGTTCTTGTGTGAAATGGTTAAAGTAGCCCTAAACAAACAGTGAAATTCCAAATGGGCTTTTTATTGAGCATGATGCTTTTTTCATCTTTTTGTGTATATTAGATACAGTGCAGCATTATACAAACTAACGCAGTACCAGAGACGTTCACTTGTTATGGGGATCCTGTCTGCACTGTCAAATATTCAGTAGCCTATATCTCAGCTTCTTCATGGAGCGCCAGAGGTTGGTTCCAATCCAACCCAGGCCTTGAGCATGCCCAGCTCGTAAGTGGCTTTACCATTGATGTGTAGGGGTTTAAAAAGCGCAATACGATGAAAAAGAACATTACAGTAATCTGTTCTCTGTAGCAGAGGGTGTGTGTGGGTGTTAAAGAAAAGCTAAGAGCAAGTAAACATGCTGGACGGAGAACAAGGAGCTGTATTGAAGCAATGCTAACATACATCCTCCCCTCTGTCAGCCCCAGGGAAGAGATGGCACAGTCATACTTTCATTTCACACACACACACGAAACACATAAAGACCCACACGCACACACACACACACACACACACACACACACACACACACACACATACACACACATGCACAAACACTTCTACTGCATGGAGAGTTCCAAGACATGGGCTGCCACACAATTTGCATAATCTGGTGTGAGGCTGACAAAGACCCACCTAAAATAGTCTGTGAAAGACCCAATCATCTGTAACCAGCCTGTGGGAAGTGATCGCAATGTTCGAGGAGCGTTCCCATGCCACAAAAAAAAAAACAAGAGGCCATTGTGTTCTGCTGCTCGGTGCTGTCAGCCTTAAGGAAGATGGCGATGAATGGCAGCGGGACGCTCTTGTTCTTAAAATCAATTGGTTTATAAACACAACTTCCTCGGCAACACTCTGTTTTACATAACTAAAACAATCTTGGTGTTACTGATGTGATTGAACCATCATGTGCAACTAGGTGGTTTGATGGTAAAAGTTATACCATTTCAAACTTTACCATTGTTCCTTTTTCCTCGCTGGGTTACAAACATGTGTGAGTTGTTTAACCAACCTATTTGAATTCAGCCGCATTGACTTTTACTAACATATTAGAAAAAAAAAACATTTCTGATATTAAGTTTGACATTTGAAATAAATAAAAAAGCAAACAGAAACAATACAGACATTAACCTTTTACCCAGTGGACCTACTTTTAACAAACAAAACTTGGTTTTAGGTAATAAAAAATAAATAGTTGTTAATAATTAATGATGATTGATTGCATTTGACATAGCGCTTTCTAGACACCCAAAGCACTTTAAATTGTAGACTCTCATGTTGGCCGTCAATGTGTAGCACCCACATGGGTGAGGCCATTCTGCAACACACTTGCTCACCCCACATCAGTGTTTGACCTACTGAGAGTCACAAGTGGCAGGAGAGGGGATTAACTAGCCATTTTGTAACTGAAAGGATGATTAAGTGGCCAGGATTGATATAGGGTCAGGGTGGGCCATTTAGCCAGGACACCGGGGTTAGCACCCCTCTTTTCGAGAAGTGCCATAGGCTCTTTAGAGACCACAGAGGGTCAGGATAACCTTTTAACGTCCCATGCGAAAGACGCACTCTGTAAAGGACGGTGTCCCCGTCAATGCCAGGTGACATTGGGCTGCCACAGAAAACAGGGTAGAGTCACCCCTACTGGTCAATTAGCAGAAACCAGTCTCCCATCCAATGGCAAACCAAGACGGATACAGAGACAAGCCCGAATGGAATACAGGGTAACTGCTGCTGAGCAGTTTACCAACGATACTTCTGATTAACACAAACACTTCTGATTAAAAGTATTCACATTATGCACTGTGACTGTACTAATGTAATATACACACTTGTGAAATATGTACTTAAAATATGCTGTATTAACAGTTAAAGACGATTGTAAGCCTTTTATTTCTATTTTCCTCTGGATGGACTGCTGTTTTGTATTTTTTTTACACGGTCTACTTTATAAAGTGTATACACTACGACTTTACTGAATACATATCAGTCCCTTTTAGCTCTGAATGCCAGCAGATTAAAAAGCAGATGAGACGGAGATCCATTACAACATAGACGATCACTTTTTATGAAAGAGTCGCATGAGGAGATGTACATTCCCTGTATAGAAGAGCAGGTTAAACAAACTCATAAAAGGTGGGCGATAAACCATGAAGGGAGTGATGAAGATGATGAATCCTTCAGACAGACTTATTCCGCCTATCTCCAAATTACTGCGTTTTGGAGGAAGGCAGAGAAGAAATCGAAAAGTGAATTAATTTCTCTTTGATGCAGGAAGGCTTGAAAACAGAGAGGAATAGAAAGAGGACCACGATAAGGACAAAACAACAGAGTGGAGAGAAAGCCGACAAATTGATTTCAGAAAAGGCCTCCTCACCTACTGATAATTCTGTTCCTCTCTATAGGTTTCCTGAATAATTAAACAAAGCCCATAAAGCATGCTGGGAAAAACGTCTGCTTCTGAACACTAAGGGCACTTCTAAACAGGAAGCCTATTGTATTCAATCCCCTGATTGCAATTGGTCATTGTATGGGATTTCACATCTTTTTTTGTCACATACACCAAAAAAATCAACGATGTGATGAATAATGTGGACTGAATAGATTTAAGGTCCTTTTTTCTAACTGCTCTTGCCACAGTACGAACCTGCCTCTTTCCAACTGGATGTCCTGCTTCTTTTCTCATTGTCCACAAGTTCTGCTGGCACCAGGTCTATGCTGGCTCTCACATAGGCCTGTGGCTGAGAGTGGATGCCTCTCAGAAGTATAAGGTATACAGAAATGGTTCCCACAAAGACAGGGCAAGTGGACCTGGGGCGGCCAAGACATGGCGCCGTTGGCTGTAAAATAAGGCCTCTGACAAACGCAATGACAACCCACTGAGAACATCAATGGACACATACAGCAGTTCCACTGGCAATAACACACACACACACACGCAAAAGCACACTCACGCATGAACCACACACGTTTATTCTACACACACGCCAACATCACACAAAAGCCCTCTAAATGACTGCGGAGGCGTCCAAACATCAAGAGCGGCTGATTTGGAGTGACTTTGCTGTGTCAGCCTCCACAATGGCCCTGATGAGGTTATGGAAGAGAGATTCTGCTGCAGGTACAAAAGAGTCTCTCCCTCCTCTTGCTGCTGCTCCAGGCCCCTCTTTCCATTGCTCATCAGCCCGTAGAGTTAGCAACAGCGAGTAGGGTGACAAAGTGGAGAGGATCTCCTGGGTGCTCCACCGTCACGGCAAGAAGAGATCCTCTCTCTTATCTGCACCCCGTTTCACGGTGGAAGAGAGGGATCACGAGGAAGAGGAGGAGAAAGAACAAAAGGACTATTATTACACAGCATGTGCTCTCGACAGATGGTGGTGAATAATGCATTATGGGCTGTTGCGCTGTTCGTGTACTCTTCAGTGAAGTAGAATTGAGTCGCCAGAAAAGTTCGGCTGCTTTTCAGTCCAGAACTCAAGGTGCTTCTTTCAGGGGCTTATTGTGGTGAGGGAACTAACGGCAGAGGGAAGGAGATTTGTGGTGCTCTGAACTTGAAGGCCAAGAGATGGTGCTGAGAGAATATTTGCCAAACGACCCGAACACGAAGAACAGTTCCCCTGCAGTGATGCACTTGGACTGCCCCACCCACACGGCTACCAATCACACTTGGCATTGCTGTCTCGGGGACCACAGGGACGAGTGAGGAGGCCTGCCAAGGCGGGAGACGGCCCACTCCTCCAGGGGCCACGGGGGACATAGGCTGGTGAGGGAATTTGGCTGCGGTGCAGTGGGAGAGAGCACACTGCGTGGGGTCATTTGTTGTAAGCTGGGACGTCATGTCATGTTTTTCCTTTCATGTCCAGGTCTTACTGCTGAACATCGGTGCTAATGAGAGCTCACAGTTGACGTTGAAATGTGCAATTCTGGTGACATGCCTGAATACTCTACACCATAGTTGAAAAAAACCTAATTCATTCAGCAAATAGTTGTCAATGTACTGCAGTTTGGCGCTTGTTGATTTTCTTTTTAAACGGCACATTAGTATGAGAAGCCTTTGAACTCAATGACATTTATTGGCTGAAGGATCAAATTTCTTCTACGAAGCTTTCAAGTGAAGAGTCATTTGGTTTCTAAGATACAGCGGGCTTGGCAACTGTCGAGTACGTGCACAGAAACAATCCAGATGGAGCTGAAAGAACGCCACCCCCAGCCCCTCTCGACATACTGACCGACACAAACAGTAGGGCCGCCGCGTAGCTTAACCTCGCTAACAGTTTGTCATCCAAACAAAGGGAAGTCCCTGCTGTCAGGGATGCTTTCGCTCTCCAGTTGTTGTGGACCATGGGAATAAATGGAACACTGCGTTGCCGCATGTTGCAAAGTGTTTGCAATTCTATATCATTATCCCTGCTGTGCAAGCTGAACGCTGGGGGCCAGACAGGATTTAGACACCTGGGCTGTGGGGGCCTGTCCATCAATGAGCCCCTGAGACAGATGATTGAAAAGTTGGAAGAGCGGGTTATAAACGGGATGCACGAATAGAGGTAAAGCGGAAAAACAGCACTGGAGGGGGACGTTCCAAAATGGTTTCCTGCTTTGAGAGCATCACAAAGTGGCATATCTGTAAACCCATCGCACCACATATAGTAGTGTATGTCTTTGTGTGTGTGTGTGTGTGTGTGTGTGTGTGTGTGTGTGTGTGTGTGTGTGTGTGTGTGTGTGTGTGTGTGAGCGAGTGAGCATGGCTGGGAGCCATTCTGGCCAGCCAGATAGATCTGTGAAGCCACTGTGCACTGCACCACATACAGGGCTTGCTTACTACTGTACCTGCAGCGCGACCAAATCTGGTGATAGCACCGCACAAAGGAAATATATATCTTCCACTGAGCCTCCCAGGTATGACAGCAGCTGCAACTTCCCTTAGCCTTCTTCAATAGCTGGGCGCCCAACCAGGGTAAAGTTTTTTTTTACTGCAAAATATATATATACATCAAAATCTTGTCCTAATCCTACAACACCTTCCCTGATAAAGACTGCAATATTGGAAAACCTCCATTTCTAAACAATCAAAGGGTCCAGATTTCCTGTTGGTATAGATGGTAGGTGCCATGCTTTTGATCTCAGCTCCCAGGGATGAAGGGCAAAGCTTAGCCACAGCATGGTAGGGAAAATGTCCAGAGATCCTTGTATGGCTTTTTGATTAAGGTGCCGCAGTGTTGCTTTCCTTGTCACTTTGGGCAATGGCATCGATTAGAGAGATGGAGGTGATAATGTGCATGGGGATAGCTTCTCCTTCGGCAGTTGAGGACACAAAGGAAAGACACACATGTGGGAGAGAGGCAGACGTTAGCCATTTAGGAAAGCTTGGTTTGTGTCAACAAGGAGTAATCTCTACTTGGATAACAGACACCTTTCAGTACGAGTGAGAGAAAACATCTCCAGCCTTGGAGAATAGACCATCTACCTGCTATATCAGCATTTACAGTGCTGGCCTTCATGAATTTTTCTTAGTCAGTATTTCTGTCATTTCAATTTTCATTTCCATTTTCACTTCCCTCCCTCTATTTCTTTAGTTTATGGGCAGATCTCACTGTGTATATGGTACAGTAACTTCACGAGGTTTAAGATACCAGGAAGATACCGTTTAATCCGAGCCTACTCTAAATTCAGTCTTACAAAATACAATTCAAACATCGGCAGCAGTTGCGATTGATAGGCTTCTTATCTAAACACATTTTACAGCGTTTTACTTACTCCGAGCTCTCTTATTTTCTAATCTCTATCATAAAGTAAACGCAATAATTGCATTTGATAAAACATGACATATAGTGCAGTGAATAGTGCAAAGTAAGCCCATTTCATGAAAGGACCCTTCTGATGCAACAAATCAGTTACAGACCCACCTGCTCCAAACCTGCATACATTAACTAGATAATCGAGTAAAAATCAAATATAATAGTAGAATCAAAGTTGCTATTTTTGCCGGTTTGTATTCTTAAATTATATTCCTCAATCTTGAGGTAAAAAATGTACTTAATTTAGTGCAACTGGAGTGTTAGAGATAACAGTTCAGTTTCATCTTTGTGAAAAAAAAGTAGTCATTTAACCACGGCCTTAATCCAAGGAACCAATTTAAACCAACTGATATGTCACTTCCCGAATCAATCACTGAAAGTTTAGTTGAGCCACTGCCTCTAAAAAAAAAGAACAAAGTAAACTCCTCACTACAAGAAAAATAATAAAATAAGACGGATCTTGAGACATTAAATAAAGTTATTTACATTAATTTAAGGTGTGCAACCATATTGGATACATACAGTCCATGTACAATTCATATATTGAATGCATGTTTCAATTGCCTAGAAGGAGGAGCAGAGAGACTGAGCCTTCTGCACCTGTGGCTTAAATAGCTTATGACCCTGCCCCCCAGGTGTTCCAGATAAAGGTAATTAGAGAAACCCAACCCATTACCCCAGAAGACACCAGGGGTCATCACACAACTCAAAAAAACAAACCCATATAATACAATACACAATAGTATATACTAGAACAAAGCACATAATTGGTAAAACAGATGATAACACCTCTGCATCCATCTCTCTCCCCCTGTTGGTGTCCTAGTTCTCAGCTGGTAATCGGGTCATCCACCAATTGGCCAACAGGCGGTTATGTTTGCTTTCTGTCTGACCGAGCCACTAAACTCCCACCCACACTGTGAGCTGCAGTGGCTGTGACTGATGTCTTTTCCTAGCGCTCAGAATGATTAGCTCTGGCAGACAGCGATGGAGAAGGGATGAGTGTCACTGCCACAGCACTGTCAACGGGGGCCGATGAGAGGAGGTGTGTAGCAAAAGGGATCTCTGTTGCTCTCCGCTGCCTGCCAACCAGTCTGCCCAAACTGGGTGGTAAAAGCTTTACAACTGCCATATCTCATCAGCACTGTCATTGTCCAAGCCCAAATCAAGCTCTGCTGTCACCTTGCCAGCCCATCTCTGGATGGCATCCCTCTTTGAAAAGCCGGCTCTCTCAGTCTGACTAGCTATTCTCTCCCCACCGATAAGAACCAGAGGCACAGTGGAAGTCTGAGAGACACGCAGTGGCAGAATGGTAATGCAGGAGGGAGACAAGCGGCGGGGCTAGGCAGTAGGCTGGTTGGATTTCACAGGCAATTGCACACAACAACAGGAATCCATCTAAATGTTCCCTATACACCCATAATCATTCATATGCACACCCCACTCAATCGCACACATATTGTACTCAAGACACACACACACACTGAAATGCTTTATTAACCATTTACAACTTTACAGATGCACATAAAGAACTGGACCGCAAGAGTAAGAGGCAGCACTCTTTAACGACGCTAAGTTACGGGCAGTCATTAGATCATGAACACGTTAGCTTGTGATTGTTGCGTTCGTGATAACCAATCAATCATCGGTCATGTTTCAGTTATTGTGCTACAGTCTTGGAGAGAGTTGCACGGGGGAGCCATTGATTGCGGTACGCGGCATGAAAAGCCAGTGAGATTACAGTGTAATGGTCCTCTTGAAAGGCAGTCAACCCACATCAATGTACAGAGTAGCGAGAAAGGCAGGGCCAACGTTCCAAGACAGGAAGGTAACAAGGAAGTGACACGGAATACGTATCTTTGTGTTCCTGAAAGTAGAATGCAATAGAAAGTTGACTGCCTGTTAGCAGCAGTTGCATTGAGCAGCAAGCAGGCCCACCAGAGCCCCAATTTAAAGCTGCGGTGAAGACACCAGATGGTCAGGCTGCTCTGGACCGTCACTAAGTCTAATTCACTTCCTGCCTGTGACCTTCTCCTCTCAGGGGCCAGGCAGCATGCCCTGTCTCTCTCTCCCCTTACTCACGCCCCCAGCTTTACTTCCTTCAGCCTGTATAGTACCCTATCATTCTCGGAGGCATGGCTTTTATTCTGGTTTCTGTAGTGATTTCCCTGGCCATGCTCTGCTCTTTCCTTTCCATTGCTTCTCTCTGCTGGGACTGTGGTTGCCTGTTCAGCTCTCTTTCTCAAGCTTTGATGATGACATTGTTTGTGAGTCCTGAGCACTGTCGGTGTGTGTGTGCGTGCGTGTGTGTGTGTGTGTGTGTGTGTGTGTGTGTGTGTGTGTGTGTGTGTGTGTGTGTGTGTGTGTGTGTGTGTGTGTGTGTGCGTGACAGGCTCAGAGTGCCTTTTCTCTTGATATGGAATAGATTTAATCTTCTAGGAGATATCAGGTTTCCACAAACAGGTCGTACAGGGAAATTGAGTCTTAAGGCCAAGCGGGGAGTTCTGACTGCTTTTAAAAAGTGTTACAGAATTCGGTTACAGTCTCCGTGGAGCTCTGCTTCAAAGCTGGGCCAAGAAGCTCTTGTTAAACTAATATACCTAGAGAAAAGAGGGCTGAGCGAACCATCGTGTCAGTGCAGTTCCTAGCTGTTCTTTGCATGCTCCTGGAAAGCCAAGCGTCCCACCGTCGGCAGTGTTTACTGGAGGAAACACCCAGCCCACTGAGGGTCCCACTCCCCGGCTGTGAGAACGGCAGCTCACGTGACGTACGAACGCTTTCCCGAAACTTCACATCCAGCCTAAGCAAAAAGGTTATGTGTTGTGCTGTTATGAGACAGAGAGAGAGAGAGAGAGAGAGAGAGAGAGAGAGAGAGAGAGGGAAATGCATTGTGTCATGGTACAGTATTTCTTACATGCTTTTTGACAAATACTGATTACTGTGAGACAAAAGTGTACAAGTTACTCTGAGAGGTAATAAAACATCTATCACTCAATGGCCAGCCTCCAGAAAGGCGGATGTTATTGTGCTATTTTCTCTGGAATATTAACATCTCCCACAGGCTTCCACTTTATTGGTCCGGTGTTTGTGAGCCCACAAAAAAAAAGCAGTTAGTGACAGATGCTCGGGGAGAATATATTCTGACAGACCTGGGTCCTCTTACATCCTTCATCCTGACGTCTAGCCTATCCGTCTGACTTTCTCTCTCTGAATCTTTCTCTCCGTCAGGAGGAGAGAGAGAGCGAGAGAGAGAGAGAGAGAGAGAGAGAGAGAGAGAGAGAGAGAGAGAGAGAGAGAGAGAGAGAGAGAGAGAGAGAGAGAGAGAGAGAGAGAGAGAGAGACAGAGAGAGGATATATCTGGGGAATCAATTATTTGGAAGGAGAGGAGCTCCGGTCTTGTCTAACTGACTCTCTTGTCAATGGCAGTCATTCATGTGTTCCTTCCTCCAGTCCTCCCTCCATTATTTATCTATTTAATCAGTGGCTTACAGCATGTCTGAGGGGAGCTGTGTGGAATGTAGAGCGGACAGGGCTGTCGTTGTGTTCTGCTGTGCCAGAGATATGGATGAGTGGTAGCGATGGGCTGCTCCTCCAAACTCTGCCATTAGTCCCTATTAACGGACTCCGGCACATTGCAGTGGACGGACGGGGATCGGTCATTTCCTTTCCACCCTTCGTTTTGGTTGAAATGGAGCAACTAGGGAGCTACTGCACATGTTGTCTGACACTGAATCTAAGTAGTATCGCTTTGAAAAATGAATAGCACATTTTATATAACATAAAAGGTGTTTAACGAAACAATTGTATCATGCTAGGATGATGTAGGAATACTGTACATGGAAACCTATATGAAACACAGTCCTCATCGTCTCACTTCCATATGCAGCCTGAAATGCAATTTATTTCAGTAAAAATATCACGTTTATGGAGTTTTTTTATTCAAACATAAACATTAGCATAGTTCTGGACTGGAAAGGCAGATTTCTTTATTCAAACTCCACCCATTGTGGATTATATTAGTGTTCTGTTCATTACCAGATGTTAATGGAGAGTTGCGAGGGCGTGTTTCTACTCAACAGTGTCCTCAGAGACAAAGGATAATCTTGGAACATTGTTCAATTCAATCATCGTTATCCAAACTCTCTGATTGCAGTATAACACAAATGCATGCAGTGGAATAAAATCACAGCTGTATCCATGTGCCCTTTCAGGTGTGCGAGTGTGCGAAAAGCAGTGATGGCCAACGTGAATGCGAATACGGAGAAATGCCATTCAAGTGCAAATTTGTCTCATGGCCATGGCAAAGTTTACTGGCTAATGGAACCTCCATTACAATCAATCAGATGTCACATATCAGGTGCATCCAATGGCTGCACAACTCATTACCCTTACATATTTACTGTTTGCACAGTATCTCATTGAATTATTTAGTCGAACCATCGAAACATTTTTCCATTTTTCCTTTCACCAACTCCCCTGGTGTTTTATTTTCCTCGGCCCAAGAATTTGTACAACAAACAGATAAAGTGGGACTGAATAATATCTGTGATTTCCATTAGGTGAACTTTCAGTTTGGATACAATAGGTAGAGCGAGTTAAAAAGCACTGTGCATATTACCATACAGTTCCATAGCCATGTTTTGTTGTTTGTCCCTGCATTTCTACACCTTTCACAAATTCAGATGAATATCAACTTGCTATTCTTTATTATTTTGGATAATCAAAATGCTGTAAATTGTATGAATATAATACAAATACATAGTACATATAACATAGTACATTTAATTCAAAATAGATTTCGGAAGTACTGGTTACTGTCGATGCTAAACAATTAATAAGCAAGTATTATCTCTTAAAAACATACGTCAACAAAAAGCACACTATGTTATCTTATTTGCAAACATAATGCTAAATAATGATGTGCATAATCTTGCACACCATGTTTCCAATATTCTGTTTTCATTATGCGCATTTGAATTGCTCTTTGCGGCATCATTTACATACTTTATTTGTTATATCTCTTTTATATCCCTCCAAACAACTATTTTATCATTCCCATCCTGTCCTTGGTTATTTGAAAACAACGTTTTTCCTTATAAAACCGCCTTCTGTGCAACATCAAATTGAGTTTCAAATGTTTGATGGTGGTGGAATTGTGCAGAGTTCTGTAAACTTACAGATGAAATGATTAGAGATGAAATCATGAGGCATCAAGGTAAGAATTTGAGTTTCTCTGACTCACGATGACTGAATCATCCTATTTCAGTCAACCTTCCAGCCAAGCACAGTCTTTGGTGGTAATAGGGCAGCATTATGTGTATGTTGAGAGCCAGAAGGTGTGTGAAATAAGAATCAAATCTCAGGGCACAGCACATAAGTACTGCCATTCCCACAGCAGTTACTACCTGGGGTATTCCTGCCAGAGCTGCCCTTCTCTTGGTACGTATGCTACAACCATCACTGCTGTGATACGTGTTGAGTCTACAAAGGTTTAAAAATGGTTTGACTAAAGTCGTATATGATAGCCTGTGCCAAAAAAATAAATCTAATTGAAAATTTGTTTTGAAATATGGCGTCAAAGTGAGTTGGTCTCAAACTTTCTTGCCACCATGTCTGAGGGCTGAATATTGACAAAACGACACCGCACCCTTCTCTCTCGGTTGCCTTTTGCCTCAGTCCAGAGCAGTTGCCGAGCACGGATTTAGAATGAGTCGCTGGTGGGCGGCTAATGTCCCTGAGGACCTAAGGCGTCAGCTAGATAAGGGCTACAATGGACTAACTCTTTGTTCTTCTCCAGGAGCTCCACTTCATCATGTCTCTGGGCTCCAGCTCCCCCAGGACATGTTAGAAGGGGAAACGGCTGTCACAACACAGCCCATATTTGGCCTTCAGGTAGTGTACCTGCCAAGCATACTCTCTATAAGGCCCTGTGAGGAGCTTCAAACTTTGCCAAGAGTTCTCAGAGCTGCTCTTCTCTTTAATGATAATGACGCTCATCAAAAGACCGCATGTGTTAAAGGTGACCTTTTGAAATCCTCTTATCTTCCAAACCAATCCTCGGGAAATAGAAACATGAAACACAAGATTTTTGAGAAAATCAAAAAGCAATCAAGCTTTTCAAGGTGAAGGTGTTATGATTATATCCATGACTGGTAAAGTAAATGGATTACAGACCTTTGCACTGGTACATTCACATTTAAATATAGAAAGATGACCAATGACCAATCAATTAAGATGGCAGAATGTTCAGTGAAGCGAACACTGAATGAACACTTTGATTTTGTAACTCAAAGGACTCATGTGCAAACTCTGGGGGGATATTAATTGTGAGTGGACGTAGATAACATTTTAATTAAAGCTTTCTTGTCAGTGTGTAAACATGGCTGTATGTGTGCTATCACAAGTTACCAAAACATCAAGGGCATTGTGGTATTTTGGTACTGTACGGGTAACACAATTCTATCCTGGATACTAATTAATTGCTTTCATGATTCAATTCAACTTGGTGAAGGGTTTCCGATCTTCAAATTCCATTGGTGAGCCTTAGTTGTATACACCAAATTTTTTTACTTCTAATTATGGTTTACTGGCCTTTGGGTTTATGTAACGAGAATATATCTGAAATCATCAGCAATGTTTGCGTAGTGCAACGCACCACAACCGGTGTGGTCTGCCCTAATTGGAGCAGACAACTCTCAAACACCTTGTATTACCTTACAGCCCCTAGACAGTCACTGTACAAAATGGTCCGTCCGGGAGCAATACATTTATCACGGGAGTGGGCGCTGTATGGCAGCTCTGCGAGGCTGGATGGCAGCTCTGAAGTTCAATTAATGAAGACTCTTAAGTGTCGTCTGCTGACCACCAATTACTGTACATCAACATCCATTACGCACGTCAATTCATCAGCATCCATTTGAACATGTCCCAGAACATAAGCACAAGAAATAACGCTCGCACCTGTTCCAGGATGATTGGATTAGGGAATGATGCTCAATAAAGATGCACCCTATTTTCTGGCAACGGTTTGCAAGCAAGCAGACCGCAGCAATTTTGCACGTCCACCCTGGTTCCAGCAGCCATTCATCATTTTCTCTCTCTTCTCTTCCTCTACGGGGAGAGGTACGCATGTGCTACTCTGTATGGCTGGGGTACCGTGAGTACAGACTGGCTGCTTGGATGGATGTGGACGAATGTGTATGTCCATGCATGTGTGTGTGCATGTGTGTGTGTGTGTGTGTGTGTGTGTGTGTGTGTGTGTGTGTGTGTGTGTGTGTGTGTGTGTGTGTGATATGGAAAGCTGGCAGGGATTGTACAGTTTCTCCCAGACTCAATCAACCACCTGATCCGTCCCTAACCTCTAGTTGTTCCTGTCGCCCCATGCTCTGCTCTCTCCTTGCATATTGATAAACTCCAGGATTTTTAGCAGTGTGTTCACGCCATGCTGCACAGCCAGAGACCCACTCTCACCATCAATGATCTCACCATCAGGATGAGCACTTTGTATCACTTTGTACCTCTGGAAATCTGTATATACGTAGGTGTGCATCTGAGTAGGTCTTTGTTGGTTTGCATCGGTTTGTGTGTGTGTGTGTGTGTGTGTGTGTGTGTGTGTGTGTGTGTGTGTGTGTGTGTGTGTGTGTGTGTGTGTGTGTGTGTGTGTGTGTGTGTGTGTGTGTGCGTTTCCTCCGAGTGGTTTGGGTGCACTGTAGGGCTTTATTGAGCCCCTCATATCTCTGGGATCAAGTTGAGCCTGTGCTTTGTCTTGCCTTGTGTTCATGATAGCACTAATGAGGAAACATGGTCAATCTCCCAGTGCTTCCGAGTGCCAATTCTGTTGGACAATAGTGAATTCTGGCACGGTCGGAGTGAGAAAAGAGAGTAGCGCTCTTCACAACAACAATGCAGGATTCTGCCATATTAAACTGAAGGGATTGTCTGTCTGTGTGTGTGTGTGTGTGTGTGTGTGTGTGTATCTGTGTATGTGTGTGTGTTTGTGTGTTTGTGCAGGCGCACATATACAGCTTTGGTTATGTCCAATTCTAATTTTAAATATTTCAAGTAGGGATACATAAGAATTGAATACATGTATATGTTTACAGTATATATAAGACACTCTTACACTGATAACTGTTTAGCCTTCTATGTTGGTGAGTCAAACTGTTCAAATGCCACTGTAACTATATATCACATTGTGGTTTGCATCAAATAATAATGGAGTGCATGTCTCTATTATTGCACACACAACTGGCTGCACGATGAAGACCTGTGCTCTTGAAACGGTGACCACTAGGCTTTCCTGGATGACAGACCAGTGTCAACAACACAACATCTACTCAGACAGTGCCGGGCCGTGCACGGGCCCCCTGTCGCTGGGGTTTTGCACGTCCACATCGTTGCTGAGTCAGCAGATGGATCCAAACGCAAGCAGCTGCAGTGAGCGACAGGGACACTGAACAGCACGGCTGGCCAGTCTGGACGTGTTGAGGGCCTCATTGAAGGAGACAAACGAAAATGCAGCGTGTCCACTCCTCTGAGCCCACACTCACGTCTGCTCCCATCGCAAACCAGTTTGAGCATCACGTCATCCTTCCCTAATCAGCTCACGTATTCTCTCTCGTGTCCCAGCCATCTCTCGAGCCACCGGTTTCAAAACGCTCCGTGATGCCGGTAACGCTGACCAAAGCGTCGTCCAGCAGGGCGTCCGCAAGTGCATTCCGTCTGGGTTATTACAAATCGGTTCCTATCAAACGCCGGCCAGTGGTATTAAGGAGGATTCCCACTGCATGCACCCCTTCAAAGCCTAGCAAGGCCCTTAGCCCTTTCTCCCATACGAATGATCACGTTCCACACTGTTGGGCTGCGCTCCACATGCATTCCTGCCTATTAGGAATGCTGTGCAGGAGAGGATGAATTCCCTTATCGTACACAGTGTTTCCAGGTAGGCTATTAGATTTATGTAAGCCTTTTACTTTCCTGCCGATATGGAAGACAGGAGGAATTAGAATGGGGGACACGTTCGCACGCATGTGCTCACCTTCTCACGGACGGTCTACATAATCACACACTTGCACACGCGTGCGGAGGACAAGGATACGGAGTTGCTGCGCTTGTTGCACACACAAGCATGCAACTCAAACACTAGCGTACAACCTAACACATTCACAGTGCTTGAGTGGACACACGTCCACGCACCGACAAACGCACACATGTGCAAGAATGATGTTCTCCGCACACACACACACACACACACACACACACACACACACACACACAGCCACAGCCTATCCCCCACTGCTGGTCTGTCTCTGGCAGCAAGACATGTTGAAGGGTCCGACCACCAGGCCTGACCGGTGGGGCTCCGGCTGAAGCTAAGAGAAATCCCACCGTCATTTCCTCCCCTGTGCAATTCCCCATATCCTCTGTAGAGGGTTTAACACACCGAAGCTGTCAGTGGAGTCTCTGGGTATGTAGACCGAGCCGGCATGTTTTTATGTGCGCCTGTGTGGGGGAGAGAGAGAGAGAGAGAGAGAGAGAGAGAGAGAGAGAGAGAGAGAGAGAGAGAGAGAGAGAGAGAGAGAGAGAGAGAGAGAGAGAGAGAGAGAGAGAGAGAGAGAGAGAGAGAGAGAGAGAGAGAGAGAGAGAGAGAGAGAGAGAGTAGAGTATTTTTTTCAGCCATCTAATGAGCTCTGTGGTGAAGTGAAGCCTCAGGCCGGATGCAGTCCCAGACGCCCACAAGTGGATCGAGCAATATGTATGTGTGTGTGTGTGTGTGTGTGTGTGTGTGTGTGTGTGTGTGTGTGTGTGTGTGTGTGTGTGTGTGTGTTGGTGTATGTGTGTGCCTATAGGTTTGAATACATGGGTGCATGCATGCCACAGACTGGATGTTCAGATGATAAATTGGACTAATCGACCCATATTATGAGTGCATAGGCTCTTTTCCCATTATTTTCACCCCCCCCCACACACACACACACACACACACACAGCAGGCTTGTGAAAGCGTCTCCTCCCTGGTTACCGAGACAGCCCGGGGGCTCTCCTCCTCTGATCGACGCCCCAGTCCCCATGAGGATCCCGGGCCTGTTATCCTCAGCCCTCTGCTTCCACCAATTACGACTGAAGGCACTGGAGGAGGAGGAGGAGGAGGAGGAGAAGGAGGAGGTAGTGGAAGAGGAGGTTGGTGTTCTGCTACATGGTGCTGCACATCACTCTGGTCTCGTTCAGTCTCCCCACAGTGACACTTAGACTCGGAAGGCAATTGATTAACGGCCTGGTCTGGACCGACACGCCCTGTTCCCAGTCGCCAGGGCCTTTGGGTAAAGGGGCACGTTGGTTCTGTTACAGCAGCCCACCTTTCCACTCTTTTTCCATGGCTTGAAGGATTGCAGTGCGGATGACTACAAGAAAAGAGTTGTTGCAGGAGATTCATGTCGAGCTTTTGGAATTCCAGGTCGGTGGGTCTCCCAAAAGTTAACATGGAGGAAACTCAACTTTGGGTAGAGAGGCTAATATGTTACAACTGTGTGACATTACACCTCTTTTAGAGGATGTTGGCGACGCATGGCGAAAAGAAAAAATGTTGTGCACGCTCATAATTGGCGAGAGGATGGATGGCCAGGTCCAGAGTGTCAGTGGTGGCTCCTCTGCATTAGGCTGGGATTGGGGCGACTCTCAGGACCTCCCCCTGAACTCCGAGTGCTGATTTACAGCAGCCTGGCGTCGCTCTGGAGTCCAGTGACAGCCCTTACCAGCTTTGCACTTGAGTTAGAGCACTTGAGCAGTAATCTATAGCAGCCAGACACAGGCTCTGAAGTGATTACCATACCAGCACCACTGTTTTAATTATGATGGATATTGGCTTTGGACACACACACACACACACACACACACACACACACACACACACACACACACACACACACACACTAAGGCTGGGGAGGGTGGGGGGGGTTGTTGGTAGAGGTGTGTGAGTGTTGGTGATTTATGGGTGTGTCTGGGTGTGTATGCTGTCAGATAGAGCTATGCCTTCTGGCTCGGAGCACGGCTGCGCTTAGATGTAAAGACCAGGACCAAGGAAACGGAGGGAATGTGGGTGACTGAGATCACAGCGATGGTGCTGGTTCACAGAGAGAGAGCCGTTCAACTATCTGACACGCCTAATTGATCCGGAGCCATGAAATGCGCTGCATTGGTTAGGCTCTGTCAGTGTTTCAATCAACGCCGAGAGAGCAGAAGAGAAAACACTTTAGATTCATGGGCTTGTCAGTTTAGGCAATTACCTTTGTGTCAATGCAGAGGAGAGGGAAAGTCAGGAGGCAGATATCTCATGCTAACAACCAGACTGGAATTCAATCAGGGCTCTCTGAATCAACATTCGAAAACACGATGTGGGCCACCATCAACAACCATCCTTGTAACACGGGATTTGGCTTCAGCGCCTTTTAATGTGGCTCTGAAATAAATAAGTATAAAGCACTGAGGAATTAGAATGGTTTTCCAGCAGGAGTTAAGGGATAGTCTGTGTTTCTATTCAGGACTGGAGTGATAAGCGGACAGACCCATTGTCAGAGTGTTTGGTCATTTCCCCCTTTACCTGGCTTTGTTGTGGCTAATTGGAAGACTTTTCCAGCTATCTGTTCTCACACTCCTTAGACTGCTCCAGCATGTGTGTGTGTGTGTGTGTGTGTGTGTGTGTGTGTGTGTGTGTGTGTGTGTGTGTGTTTATCAGCTGCAGAAGGAAATGAAACCAAGCCGTAGGAGGTGCAGGGAGGGAGGGGTAAAGGGAGAGCTATGAGGAAAAGAGGAGGGATAGGGAGCAGAGATTCACCAGGAAAAGGGGGTCGGGGAGGGGGAGGAGGGGTGTTGTTGAAATTGGAATGGAAGCAAGATATTCTCTAGAATGAGATGGAAATAATGGGAACAAATGGACTGGACAAAGAAAGAATGAAAGAGGAGAATAGAGATACAAAAAAAACTGGTGTTTTCCTGAGGGGCAGTCCAGTCTTACCAATAAGAAATTGTTGAAAACAGCCTAATATTCCAAAAGCATGTTACATACGTTATTACTATACAGCTGGTAATTGAGTTTAGAAAAAAGACGCAAATTAGAAGTGAATGAGAGGAAACTTCAAAGACTGAAGTAAGAATCCATTGTTCAATAAGCCTGAGGGAAGCAGCAATGTTTTTGCATCGAAAAATATGGTTGAAAAAAATACCCTCAAACTATGAAGTCTAGCTTAAATGTGTCGGGGCTGCATGAGGTTGATAAAAAAAAATCTATTCCTTTTGATTTCTTCCAAAAAACAACCCTGCAAAACTGAAATACCGAACGAATAAACTTAAAATAATATGTAGACACACTTTCAGAGACTTTGTTTAGCAATAAGAAGTAAAAAAAACACATAACAATGGAGACAGTATAATTTCAATTATTCAATAGAGTTGGCAGAACAAGATCATATTACACAATCTCAAAGTATGAATTGAATATTGAAGTCCTCAAAGTATGGTTATCTTATTTAAAAGGGAGTGGAGAATATGAGTTGGTATGATGATTGTTCATTTCCAGCCAGCCGAAGAACACTTGAGTGAGATGAACGACTTGGCAATTGAAAGCTCTCATCTATACAAACTACCTCGCTAAGTGGCTCAATCATAAGGAAATCACAAGAAAATTGCTTTCACATTTTTGTTTCAGTGAAACAAATATATAAGTGTTAAAAAAAACGGTTATATTTTGATAAGTAGGTGAATACTTTTAACGTAACATTTTCAAACGGTTTTAAAATGACCATAGTTGACACCGTTTTAACATTATAAAGGAGAAGAACCTTTCACAATTGTAAAATAACTTGTAGAGACGTTTCGATACAGTTTCCTCCATAGTGTATGTTAATTCCCCGGGGTGTTTTGACCAATTAGCACAGCAGGCTGAGACGTGACGGTAGACCAATTGATGTTTGGCAAACGTCCACCTTAAAAGGATGAGAAGTGGCTGTTTTAGCCCATTGATTTGGCTGACAGCCCTTGCCATAAAACTGCCCTGATGTAATGGGTGGGTGACAGTAATGGGCCTGGAGCCAATGCAGCACAGTCTAGGGGCCTCGGCGGTCCCTAGATCCTCAGTCCTGTGTGTGAGTGCGACAGCGTGTGTCCATGTGTGTGTGTGTCTGCGGGTGTCGTAGTGTCAGTGTGTGTGTATGTGTGTTTGTGCATGTGTTTACCGCAGCGACTCTCACGTCTGATATACTTCCTGTTTTATAAGCAACACCTTAACGAGGGTGAATATGTTGCGACCCTGATTTATGAGATGTACAGGAACAGCACGCACGCTTCTATAATCAGATAAAGGGGAGATTCTGTGATTGTTTCAGTGGGAGCGAATGTGTCTGTCTGTAGGTGTGCGCGTGGGTGTTTAATTCAGCCAGCCAGCCGCTCCGTGTCCAATCCGTGCCTATGTTCTGTGTATCTGCATTCACGCAGTGCGTTATCTGTGTTATTCTCGCACGTCTTTTAGAACCCAGTTTGCATCCACGTTCCCTCATGGCAGGGGATCAAGCACAGCTAAGTAAAATAGCAGGGCCGTTAGAAAGGGGCCACAGAGGTCCAGGATCTGAACTGGAGTCTAATCATCCCCTATTGTCCCCCTGCCAGCAGTAAATTAGGCCTCCTCTCAACCCTCCCACACCGCACACAGCAGCTCCACGGCCACAGCAGCCAGCTCTGACTTACTCTCTGTGACTCCCAACCAGCAGAGTGTCTCCAAGGTGGCCTACATAGTGTTATGGCTGACTTGATGAGTCCTCACCTGTGTGGTTCAATTCTGCAGGCATCAGACACCGGCGTGTTCAGATGTTGGGTTTTTAATGAGTGAGATGAGGTGTGTGGAGGTTCTCAGTTGGTCACGTTGACCATGCCATGATGCTCCTGTGCTTACCCAACTCTGAGTTCCTACATTTCAGGTGGTGCAGCTGGCAAGTCAACGTTCAATGGAGGACATATGTGCTATTATTTGGAAAACACTGGGGGAGTCATCCTGGAAACATTGGGAAGCCATCCTGGAAAAGCTCAAGGCTTCTCCCCAGCTCCAGTCCCCATCCTCATCAGAGGCCAATCGCTGACCCCGGCCTCCACCGAGTTCCAGGCCCAAGCCTATCCCGAGCTCCAGCTTCCGACCTCTTCCGAGTCCCAGTCCCAGCTCTGTTAACCTGCAGATCGCAGACTCAAGTGCCACGAGCACCATCCGCATGAAGGAGGCTATTTCCATCGTCACCTCTGCTGTAACCCCCCCCTTAGAGGGGTTGGGAGGGTTCTGCCACTCTTCACTTTTCATTAGTTTCACCTGTCGTCGTTAGTGCCACTGCTTCCTCCTGTTGTATTTGGTGTTGATTGGTTCTCCTGTGTTGTTGTATTTAAGCATTGTCTGTTGAGTTGTCTTTTGTGTGGTACTGCTAAACGTTGCATGTGGTTTTGCCTTCTGGTTCCTTGTCTTCGAGCAAGTAAAAGAAAGCACTTTGAATATGCTTGCGTTTGGGTCCTGCCCTCCCATGGCTGATCGTTACACACACGTCAGATTCATGTGGCTGTATGATGAAAGTCTCTGCATGGAGCAAATTGGCAAACTTATTCACACCATAATAGATCTTGGAGCTGAAACTACTTAGTGAAAATAGAATGAATCCCATCAGGGACGTCTATATTGGCACTGCAAATTACACTTGGCTACTGTGATATTACTGTCATGTCATGTGTCCTCAATTTAAACACATGGCCTATTATTGTACGCTAACTTAGGCGATCATTCATCATACCACCTTTAGGAACTGTTTTAATACAGAAAAGAGTATTTCTATAGTTTATGGTTATAAAAGCAAAAGGAAATCGTGTTGGGTTTTAGGAGTTCAGTATCAAATTCAGTCAAAGCCCTCATCATTCTTAGCAGCTGTCGTAATGGAGAAAGTAGTCCGCATAAAAACATTCACTACCTGCTAATTTTGTCTGTGGGAAAAAACCTTCCCCACCCCTATTCTCTCCTTCTCTTACCTGGTAAGGCAACCGTGTGTTATCAGTAAAGCAGAGGATGTAGCCCAACAAAGCATGGGTGCCTAACAACAAAAAGCCTCATAGACTGGCAGGTCTCCAAAACCTGATCTAGCAGATCACTCTCCCATCAGTCAGCAGTGGACCTAACATGGCGGCTGTCTCCTGAATTGGCAGGTACACACACACACACACACACACACTCCCTTCCCCATCTCTCTCTCTCTCTCTCTCTCTCTCTCTCAATCTCTTTCCCTCTCTTTCTCTCTTACACTATCTCTCTCACACTTTCTCTCTCCATGCCTCCCAGGTACAAACCTCCACGCACAGATGCAATAAAGGCTGACACAGAATCCATTTATTCTAGCACTCAATCAATGAGATGTGTTTAGTCAAAATAAAACTGCCGTGCTTCAACATTTGCTTGAGAATGGCAACTTCTAGAAGTTAGAGCTGGTCCTAAAACGTATTAGATTGTTGCATGAAGACAGGTGTTATTGGCTACCTAGAAGATCCAAGTAGGCTTGTATTGGCTTGTATTGGCTTGTTGTATGCAGGACAGTGCTCAAGGCATTCTCTCCCCTGGTCATTCACTCCAGCATTGTCTTCTGAAATCCCAACTGATAGTAACTCAAGTCAATGAGGGTGGTATTTTTCCATGGTAAAATGAAACACTGGTGTTTTGTTCAAAAAAGTCCACCAAATGATGGAGGAAACATGATGCCCAACAAATGCTTTTTGTTGCAGGATGAAATAGGGCTGTCCTGTTGGCGCATGTGCTGCATGCGTTGCTGTGATCACACACTTTGTACGGAAGAGCCATTATTTAAGCAACGGCTTTGTTCTAAATCTGAAGGATAGACGAGCAGAATTAAAAAACCAAATTTACAGTGGCATGGGAAAAAGTCAACTCTGTCACCAACCGGTCAGATCACAAGAAGCACCATTTCTGCCTAAAACCATTGCTGGCCGGATCCCACATTATGACCCTGATTTATGCATTTTCACCTAATGATTAAGGAACATTCACTGGAAAATAAAACAGTGGCTAGGCTCTTTCCTCATTCTAGCTTTAACTCACAGGTTTGATGGGAATACTGTGTAGCTCTCCATCCTCTCTGGACCATTTCTGTGTCCCCAGCGGTAGTCATGTCATCGGCTCAACTACTGTGCCTGTCTATGCCCATTGTGTGTGGTCGTGCCCTGTCCGTCCGCGTGCAGGAGTGCCACGTAGAGCTTCCTAACAGCAGGCACTGGCCCAAACAGCCAGGCTTTCACATTTGCTTGGATTCAAATTGATTCCTTTTATGTTCCCAAACAATGACTTGTGACCCACAGCTGCCTAGAGAGGCAGTCCGCACTCAGACACAAAGAGCCAGCAGCCAAGGGCTGAAAGCAGCCAGCCCCTCAGGTTGAGCCCTCGTGAAAGTACATTCACTCAGTCCGTCTGCACACAATACAAAATAGGAGGCGAATAATACATCTCTCTGGTGATTAGTGCCAAGAATTACAAGGGATCTGCAAAATAACAAATTATTGGTGGAATGAAAAGAAAACAAATAATACCGCAATAAACATTATGTCTATGCTAATATTGGGTTTTAATTAGAGGACTGAAGAGCTATCAGATGTGAGACTCTAATAATGGAGGCACTACAATAACTGGGACAGGCCGTTCTCTGCTAAAGTTTTATGACACGCAATGCAGCCATGGATTTCACATAATTACACATTCACACCCAGACACTTGAGTCGTGTGGGAATTCATTTACTTTTTCACGATAAGTGGGTGAACCATTTAAATGGCGAATGGCCTGAAAGCCCAACATGTTTCCATCAGGGAAAGGACCAGTGTTCCACTGAATGTGTTACCAGCTATTAGTCCTGCTTGCTGCTTTGTGTTCCTGGATTTGAAAAGATGGCCTGTCTTGTATAACTGCTTTTTCCCCTGATAACTATGTCAAGCTATTTGAGAGAACCAAAACACAAAATTCAAGCCATAGACCTAATCCTTATCTGGTTGCACTCAAACACTCACACACACTAAAACACCCAGGTAAGCATACACATACACCAGAAAGTAAAGGTCATCATATGTTTCTATCAAAATAAAGTGGGTTGTTAAAGTTTTTTTAAAAGGATGTTAACAAACAAAAGTAAAAGGCTGGCACTCCCCTAATGTAGGGTTTGTGTTTGAAGAGTCAGGGGGATATAGGAGGGATTAGGACCAGATATCTGCGTGGGTAGTCATTACCATAGATATCACAATGTAAAATGGTAATTAATAAACACAATGCCTGGGTGATACAATACGATGTAGCTTCGAACATCACTTGTGGGGTAATAACATCATCAAGTTACTGCCCTGGAGGTTAGTATCTCAATGGCTAAAAACAAAGACTGTTTGTTTTTTACATCCCGAGTTACTGACTGTCAGTGAAGCATTTCATAGCATCTCAGACCACTGAGTGTGTTTACATGGCGAGTTATGCTGCTCCTGTGAGAATGAGGCCAGCAGTGGACAACCCCTCCAAGCTTTGAACTGTCAATCACAGCTGGCTCCCTGGCCGCTGCCCCTCCCACTAGTAGTTATCCACTGATGTTCACTCCAGCATAGAGATCTTTCGACCCTCAGTCTTACATGTACTGCACAAACATGCTGTCACCTATCACACACACACACACACACACACACACACACACACACACACACACACACACACACACACACACACACACACACACACACACACACAAACATACATGCCTTAAACACGGACATAAATAACCTGATTAAACAGAGCACCACATACACACAAACACACAGACACACACCCAAACACACACTCACACATACACGCAGAAGAAGCCAGACATTACTGGAACACAGCTAGGTCATACTTGATACTTTCAGAACGTCATAGCTAATAACAACAATTACTTGTCTTTAATTACACTGCCTCTTCCAGTTGACTAAACTAAGAACTTTGGGGATTTGTTTAAACTGTGTTCATTTTCAATTGCAATTGTGTCCAGGTGCACAACCCTAAAGAAAGTACCCAACATATATAGAGTATGTTTATTTTATTTATTTTTACAGGAGTAACAGACCTACAGCATTATCTTATTTTATTTTCCATTTACACAGAAAAGGAATGTACAGATATTCCGTGTGTCTGAGTCAACGCTTGCTCAACCTGATTTAAGGCTTTGCAATTTGGCACGAAGCAGAAAACAAGTACACATGACATTTACTTGTTGAGTGATGTTGCTGGCCCAGATGCATATTAATAAATGTATATGCTAATTATTGTTTTGAGCCAGCTAATTAGAAATAAAACTACAGCAATGAGTTGTTTTTGATTTTCAACTTTCGATTTAAAAATGCAATGTATGAAACATTGCAATCAGGATTTTATTATGGCATGTTCCAGATTGGACAATTGTATTACAATGATAAAAATACATTGTTGTTTCTGTATCAGAAATACAGTTCTTGGGTTTTTAATTGGCGTTGTGTGGCAGTTAAATAACAAAAATAGCTCAAGTGGTTTGTCTGTTAGTGACGAATTGTATTGTGTTATTACAGGGTATTATACTCTTTTTTTTTCAAACAACTCATCTGGTACAAGATAATACAATTTAAATTAAATTGATATTGATACAATTGCAAATAAATTATCAAACTTTTTAAAAGACTCGCTTACTGTACGTGCTACTCAAGAGTAAACTTCTATAATACTTAAGTTGCTTTCAAGTGCTTTTGTAGTATAAGAAAAATATGATTGAGCATACTGTTTCCAAAGTCAGTCACTGCATTCTCTTTAACATGATTACATATACATATCATATTCATTCCTAAATACAGTGTACAGGTTGAAGTATAATCCATTCTTAAAGATAATTGTATAAATCACCAGTGAATGCAATCAACCACTGCTTGTCCACTCTATTCAACCTTAAATACAAGCTTTATCATCGTTTGAGCGCAGCACTGACCCCTGGCCAAGCTCACTAATGTTTTCTAAATGTGTGTCTAAATAAGTGATGCAGCAAGTGATGTTATTTGCCATTATATTCCAGTTACAGCCCCTCAAGAAACAAAAGACCACATCAGGAAATGAAAGTCTTTAAAGAACAATCATAAATACAGTGTGCCCGAGAACTAGACCGAACCAATCCTCAGTTCAAGCATGTTGCATTATTCATATGCAGATAGAATAACAATTATTAACATATCAAACATTAACACACATTACCAGGAGACATTTTAAAACTCAAAACCAAATATGCCTTTTACCCACATGCTTTACCCATGGTAGAAACACAAGTAAGGGGGAATGTTTTATTGAAGGGACATCTCTGTAAGACAGGCACACATTGCTATAAAACAGCCTTCATTGCTGGTAAAATATGGTCTCTCTGTCCCAGGTAATTGGTGAGTAGGATTTACAAACAAAATGTCTTCTAGCTTTCATCAAAGTTCACTGTGTCACTCCACAGATTAACAGCTCACGTCCCTGCTCCTTTGTTGGGAAGTTAATTGCACAGGGGAATAATTGAGAAAAGAAAAATCTAAATTCCCTACTAAGTGAAAATAAATAAAATAAATAAACTGATCAAAAGCTTTCCAACCATAAAGGGAAGTCTCTTTGTACTGGCAGAGTGAATACATCTTAAGGTTTAATTGTCTGCTGCCCTCCAACGCTGTTTTGGACTGTGGAGCAGAATATAATGATCTCCTTTTTAAACATCTATATGGACGCAAGTTAAGACCCTCTACATTGCTAATATGTCTACAACAGAGCTCATTCTTTTCCATTTATCTGTTCATCAAAGCAATGCTGGTTAAAGGGAGGCAGAGATAGAATGTGGGTGACTGTGACCTGGTATTAGACGCCTGCCTGACTTGCTTTGATAGCTCCAGTGTTTAACCCGCCATTGACCCATGGGTGGCTGGTAATTGGCTGACGCCTTTCTCCTCCAGTCGTGTGTCTCCCAGATCAGAGATCAGTTTTCTCTCCCACTTCTTGCATCTGCCAGCTCCTAAATATCCTAGTCCACAAATGTTGAATTGAAGCCAGCGAGGGCTCTCCTCCACCGGTCTGAAGGAGGAGGGGTCAGCATAGAGCTGGAGAAGGGTCTACCCACTCTGAGACAATCAATAATCATGTTTAGCAAGTATGGGTTGGCAGAAATCCCCCCGTTTTCATTGAGTGGAGAATTTATTGCCCGATGAATAAATACATTACAGGACAACAGAGTGGATGGAGAAGCAGGTGAGGTGAAGTCGATGAGAGAGTTTTGCTGCAGCACGCTCCTCTGTGAGATTGAGGGATGACTCAGCATTTTGGGTTTTCGGAGCTGCTGTGTCGCTCCTCTGTTTCAAATGGTCTACTCCAAGCAGGTAAACGCAAAGAAAGAAAGCCTGTCCTTATACAGTAGCTACCAGGAAATCTAAATGCTACCATCCTCCTCTTGCAATTCTATCAGGCTTCAGACATAAGTGCACCTACATTTTTTATTGCTTGTAATAATACATTACAATGTCACATTTGATTGATTTCAAACCTAAAAATTTGAGCTTAAAATGTACGGTAGACTGAAATAATTAACTTAACGGTTCTGAAGTAGAGGAAAAGGTGTAATTCTTTGCAAGACATATGGGTATAGAAATATGACATGCTTTATAGACCTGCTGTTTTCTCCAACCTCTCCTCACTGCCGTCTCTCTCACCCTGTCTCTCCCTGTTTCTCTTCCTTTCCAACCCTCCCCTTGGTAGGCAGTGGGTGAATGTTGGGGTCTTACAGTAAAACATTCTGATGAGCCGTTCATTACATGGCATCCATTCAAACAAAAAACCATGAAAGGGAGAGATTTACAACTAATGTGTGTGGGTCACTAAATAAAAACTCTGTGGCCTTCAGGTTGAGCACACAAACATGCTTACATGAACAAAATGAAAACACACACTCCCAACAAACTCTGGTTGCAGCAACGTGAGAAGTTTAAATGGTTCCTTTATGTTTTCCTTGGTCTTCAAAGATTATGCTTTCAATTTCTGTAAATTGATTTCCATCTGTTCTTTCTTGATATTTCCGTTGCTGGCATTTGTAGCCGTTCATTCAAAGAATGTGTATCAACTTAACAACAAAGTTTAGATAACCAACCGTGTTCCATAAGTGTTGAAGACTGTGACCTTTTGTTAATGGACTCACCAAATAATAATCAGAGGACTAAGAGTGGGCCTACTTTGACAATGACATTTAAACACAAAACACTTACCACATACAAATGAGCAGTTTTAATTGCATGAGTGTGTCCGTAAATGGTGCGAAGCAAACGGGAGAGATAGAGCAACGGAGAGAAAAAGAGAGTGAGTAGAAAACAGGTCCGCGATCTTGAGAGCAAAAAAAGAGGAGATGAGTGATGGAGATAGATGGAAAAAGAAAGAGAGCGAGGAAAACGAGGTGAAGATACGTACATTTCTCCTACAGGGTCCTTTGAAAGTGTCAGACACAGAGGTGACAGACTTGTCTTTTCCAAAGCCCATGTTCTTCTCCCCACAGCGATATCACTTCAGCACACTCTGACTGAGGAACAGCAGAACACTTTCACCTGCTCTGTGGTGACGTTCTTAAGTGTATGCAACAGCATGGCGTCGGAATCAACGAGTGGCAATGGTGAGTGAGGTGAGTCTTCCTTCCTGGTCACGGATTCTGCCGGGCATGGGGACATGATTGTGTCATTATGTACTGGACTGTCTGCCTGCAATAAAGACAGAATCCCATTAAAACCAATAGAACCTAGGCAATTATAAAGCAAACACTTTCCCATTTTCTAGACAAGTATTGAACAATCCAGCCAGTTGAAGTCATGAAGACGAAACAAGACTCTGTTGTGTCTTTTGCATGTGTATGTTTTGGTGTCTCTCTGTGAGCTTATGGGTGGATGCTCACGAGTATGTGTGAGGTGAGGAGGAAGAGACAAGCCCAGAGAGGTTAACGTTTTCCTACACCGATAAATGCGTTTGCAAGGGGTTACCACGGCAACGGCAGCCCCTTAAGTGGCGGGTGGATGCGCGGTAAGCATGACAGTAGGAGTGAGGTGCAGGGAGCACCCCGGGGGACTTCAGAGCACTGTTTTTCTGCATTGGATTCCTTCCCTTTAACCCTAGCCATTCCCTTCAAGCCATCAAGTTATTTAGCCCCACCATGCTTTCCCATCCATGAATATTTCATACCTATGCGGTTTTCCCTCTTTCCCATCTTCCCCCTCTCCCCCTTCTTTCTATCTCTGGCTTTGGTCCCAAAATACACTCTAAAAAAAAAAACGTATTACTTAAGCCTGCTTTAGCTTGGCCAATCATAACAAATTACCTTTTAAATAATGTTTTCCCTTTTCAATTTCGATTGATTGGGCAGTACAAAGTTTTGAGTAAACAGGACATCCACCTATGGTCAGCGTCAATAGAAGGAGTTCAAATTGATTGTAGATTGCAGAGTGAGAGTGACGAGAGCTGGTATTCAGTAGCAATCACAGGCATAGAGATAGCCCCTTTCTACCACTGAGAAACTATTGTCTGCCTTGATAAATATATATTGCTCAAACTCTCTGAACAACATTTTGGCTGCAGCTCAAATAAAAAAAAAAAACAAGAAGCCCAACTTATTTGTTTCAGTTTGCTTAATGTCTGCATTAGGAAAATCATTCATCCAGTTTTTCTGTGAGTCACTGTTACTGCAGGGACTTACCATTGGGGAAACAGCACCTGAGAAGGATAGTGGTTTCAGCTGGCATGAACGACGACGACATTCATATCCTCAAGAGTCATTGGCCATGATGAAAATTCTTTTTCGAAGATATGTATGGACCATAGATTAAGACTGGTCAAAAGTAGGCAAATTGTCAATACATTTTAATGAAAGGCTGCAGAGAGCAGTTGCAATTTTAAAATATGAAATAGTAATTTGTTTAACAATGGCAAATTGTTTTCAACAGAAATATAGCTAACTTATGTTGCCCAAGTGGCCATTGCCTCTCCTCACAAAACATTTTAGAATCCGGGCCTGTATCCATGTGCGGATAAATTATCATTATGTGCTGTTGGAGCTTGGATGTTGTGCTGTTTTGCCTCTCCCCTGTTTTGCCTCTCCCCTTGTGTCCAAATGGTAAAGTATTATTAGTAAACACACCCTGCAGCCATGACAAGAAACCGAATACAGCATGGCTGGCCAGGCTTACTGTATGTCAGCTCGATCCGCTGATTCCCCACAGAGGCCAGTGCACTTCATATGTTTGGCATTGACGGAGGTTCAGGTTAGGATACAGTTGTCAAGGAGGCATATATGTGCGAGAATGCTAAATACATACACTTGTCCCCCTAAGTGTAGTGTCAGGATCTGCATAATCTGAAGGCAGCGGTTTCATAATATGTCGGAGGATCTGTGTCCCAATCACGCGACAGGACTATCTGACGTTGCTCAGACGCCCTCCAGCGCCTTCTCGTTTTAATAAACTGGAGCATGAAAATAAGCCGCCACAATGCCATGCAAATGCTAAGTGCAGCCTTTTTTTCTTCCTGCCCGACTTTAATCAACTTCCTCATATCTCAACTGAGCATCCCCTCTCGTTAGAGTCTAATGTGGGAATCTGTAAACCAACACTTTTTTTTTTTCAACACACTTTCAGATCCCCTGTCTCTCTTGCTTTCATCGCTCCCGCTGCACTTCGATTCTAGAGAATAGTCAGAGTTTTGTCAAAGCCTAGCCTGAAGCCCAGATGCTGTTTTTCTCCAGGTCTAACTTTTATACTTTGAAAAAACAAACAGTAATCTGTCTCTCTCCTGCTCCCTTCCACCAAATGGGTTTCGTAGAGAAATCACTGTGCTGACTGATGTCGTGTAGTGTGTACTCTTTCACCAACATAAAGAACTGAGATTGTGTTGTTCCAGTGCCAAATTCCAATTTTTATGGCTCCTGAACTAGGGGGGGGGGGGGGGGGCAAGCTCCACTCCTCTAGAGGAACCTCAGAGGAGCCTCCAAAGGAAAATGAAAACCCATGCAGTAGCCCTCTTCACAATTAGTCAAGGCCTTGCCTTGGTACTGGCACAATGTCCTGCCCTTAGTCTGAAAGTCGAGCAAAGAACAGAATATTGCGTCTTTCCAGATTTATGCGCCTCTCAGTTGAATGAATGTGTTGCCTAGATACTTGCAGTGAAAAGAGAGTTGTCGCCATTTATTCAGTCTAAATCTCGCACACAACAAACTGTAGTCAAGCTGTCAAGGTTGGTCTCTATTCACAAGGAAGACTGCCACTGAAAAGAAGTCAGTCTCAACTGAGCCAATCACCGCGCAGTGCCAATAAGATCATTTAATCCGACTCGTTTTGTTCTATTGGCTGGTTACACAACCAGTCACATATCAACCCTTTACGATAAATGCATTTTCCTGAATCAATCAACCAGTAAATGAGTAGAAGTGGCATAATGATGGAGTGAAAAGACTGGTCCAGCCCAAGTGCTACAGATGTGACCTTCAGGGCTAGATTGGATGTTAGCACAAGTCCCGTGATACAAAAAGCATCAGAGCCTTATGCATGTAGATGATGTGGGAGTTTTTTCCGACCTTAATTTACAACATCAATGATGAGTGAGAACTGGTTGAACTGGTTGGGGAAAAGAAAAAAGTTTGGTTAGTCTTGATAAAAAATCTGCTCAATCTCCATAACCCCTGGCAGACTTGAGAGCTGCAGTATACATTGCGATTCAGTTCTTACTTTAGTGTGTTTTAGATTGTAAGGTTTTATCAGTGAAGTTTATGGCCAGCCACCAAGATGAGTATGCACTCACATGACATGTAGTAACAAAAACAGCTGAAACTATTTCTCTGCATTCGGCCTTTAGATACAGCTCTGTGCACTCAATTTGATGACAGCAACGCTGTGTCATAAAAACTGAACAAGGATCAATGTCAGTATGATACATAATTCATTGGCAGCAGAGGGAAAATGTAGCACTTAGCTGCACGCTGGCTGGCCTGCCAAGGTATTTTTCTGACAGCATTGTGGAGGCTGTTCACACACCGTCGTGTGTGTGCCCAGCCGTTCGGGTTATTTAAAAAATGTTGTACAATATGGCTGCTCGCTTGTCACTCCTGAAGGACTGGGGGACTTTCCTCTCTTCCTACGCTAGAGGAAGTAATCTTTGTGAGAGCAACGTTGGAGGGCAAACACTAGAGGAAAGGTTGAACACTCATTAAAGTGCGAATAGATTAGGGGCGTGACGGGGTGATGCAGGGTAGTGTGTGAGTGAGTGTGTGTGTGTGTGTGTGTGTGTGTGTGTGTGTGTGTGTGTGTGTGTGTGTGTGTGTGTGTGTGTGTGTGTGTGTATGTGACTGAGGCTTAGGGTAGTCTAGCTAATTTCTGTATTTTGGTGGTTCCCCTTGTATGCAGGGGGGCTTTCTGAGCCTGTGTCAGAGTAAGAAGAGAGAGCAACCACTCAGGGATGGCTACAGAGATGAAAGCAAAAAAGGGGACGGAGAGATTGAGGAAAAAGAAGTCGGACAGAGAAATGAATGTTGGCTGGCTCCCAGAGGGCCTCCTCGGGGGCTCCGGTTTGAAGAGAGAAAGGGTGGCGCGAGGATGACCAGAGAATGCAAAGGAGGGAGACAGAGAGCTCCCAGTGTGGGGCTCCACCTCACCCCATCAATATACCCCGGCTCCTTTCCCAACCCACCCAACCCCCACACCCCCCCCCTCCCCCTCCCACCCCCCCACCACCCCACCACCCCCCTCCCTCCCTGCCTGTGGCAAAACATGCCTGCTATTGTTTTACTGCCAAGTACAAAATATTGAACCACTTACAGGGCTGTTTCCATGATGAAGGGCAGCCCAGAGGAGAACGTAAAAGGTGGCTCATCCGTAGTCCAGCCAGTGTGCTGTCATTGTGTAGAAAACGCTGATTACTCTATATTGGGGAAGGGCTCAAGCTTAAGCAGAATATGTGCCTTGCGACCCCACTCCACTCTCACTCCCTATATTAGATGTTATTGGTATCTTCTTGGGTGACTACAGTCAGGCATAACCAGCTAATAGGTGAAATATTCACCAAGGGTCCTTGGCGGTGCTGTGATGTTGCATATGGACGAGCTTAAGCATTATAAAGCTAATTCACATGGGGGGCATAGCCACTCTCACAATTAGAGCCAATGTGGAGGTGTTTGATTAGCATTCTAAAGTTCCTTCTGTCTCTCGTTCTCCCTACCTCCTCCATGCCTCCTGAAGGGGGTTCTGCTTGAGACAGCTTCTCATCATGGCTGGATATACTCAGAGGTAGAAAGCGTAAGGTTTCGGCTGGTACCCTGCACTCTAACAGCAAGACAATTACAAATCCAGCCGTCCTGACAGAAATGCAGAGCGAAACCCAGGACGGATCCACCTAATCTAAGGCTTTAACCTGCTGTGCCACCACCATGTGAGAGACAGCCGACAGCCCCTGACCCTCCAGCAACCTCCTGAACTGTTACTCTGGTTAAAAAATCGCATGCCATGCAAACAAAACGCAAGCACACATTCACATTGTAAGAGCACGGTGAGTGGCAGCTGCGCACGGGCCTTCTGTTTTTGAGTGTGGTGTTTTAAAGTGTTGAGAATCCGCACTTTTGCTGCTGCACAAACACACACACGCACACACACACATGCGGGCACGTACACGTTGCAGGCAACTTTGTTTACACTCATCTGTGCCTCAAGCTTCTTCATTTGTTATGCATTGCTTTTCAGGTGGAATAAACATTTCCTGTCATGGATAAACGGACTCGACTTTATGTGACACGGCTTTCAGTATAATAGACTTCATAATAGTCCATCCTTCAACCTACCCTTGTACATTATGTTTCACAATATGCAAAAATCAATAACTCTACATTGTAGCGCATCACACTTGTTTGCCATTCTACTCCTGCTTGTATTATGCCTTGTGGCAAGAACGTGTGTTCTCCATGCTTTAAAAGTGTGCCATATTTTCCCCCCAGATTGTCATATCACTCTGCCAGTCAGCCCTCAACACATACTGCACAGCAAAAAGAGATGGCCTGAACTAGCTCTGAGGGGATACAGACAGTGTACTCAAAGTGTCCCTCGGGAGCCAAGGGGCAGTCTCCGTGAGTTTTGCCAGACATTAGAGCCCACAATAATGGAGATAATAAGCCTCAATGGAAGCGTACAGCCCGTAAATTAATAGGCCCTTGTTGACACTAAGTCCATTTGTTCCATTTAAAACAGATTGTGACAGTTAATTATGGAGGGTTTCTTTAGTGTGCTGCTGCCTGCCTCTGGAAATATTTCCTGGAGTGTGGTGAGGCAAGTAGAGAGTCACTGTGAATGTAATGGTTTACACCACATAAACACGGGCAAGAGACCATTCTAACCATGCATCCTCCCACTGCATTTTACAATCTGGATTGGTGGAACAAGTGAGTCAAGTAGAGAAAAAGCTGTGGCTTTTGCCAAAAAATATATAAACAATTATTATCATGGGTGTGTAAATGTAATTGGTCTATATTTTATGTGGAAAAGAAAGCCTAGATATTTACCAACTTGTGTGGCATTTGGTGTTTTATATGTGAGCATGTTCCGTGTGGAATCGGAATCAAAATTATTTCATAATTATCATTGATGCAGGCACTTCATTTTAAAGCATGTACTGTAGCTCTTAAGACAACAAAGGAGGAGGCTCAGTAAATACATTAATTAGGTTTGAAAAAGATACTTATCAATCCAACCCTGGGGTTGTGCGGTTTTTAAATACCACAGTCATGTCTGCTTGTTACTACAGACACAGAGAAGGAGCAAACCAGGCCAGGTCAGAGCATACAGACCTGCTGTGCTGTGTCTCTGAAGGAGCTGGGGGACAGAAAGCCAACCAGGGCGGGACTATTGGCTCAACCATGGGCCTGGCTGCAACAACCCTCACCCTGTTGTGGAGGACTAAAATACATTCGGCCCACGTCCCCAATCACAGCGTCCTTCTTACTTACACCCACTAGAAGATAGCCTCCACAAACAGCCACAGAGCAAAATGGTGTGTGCTATACTGTTAGAGGAAGGAAACACTGACTAAACCTCTGCTGCTGTCGACACACTGGTCAGAGCACAATAAGCATTAGTGTGATTGTTATTGTCTGAAGCAACAACGTTTTCAGGCTAGGTGTTTTCCGAGACCTGGCGTTCAGGCGGTCACAGCAGAGTTCAAAAGCTCCACCTGGTTCTCCTCATTCCCCACTGGAGAGAGAGTCATCTGCACAGACAGGGGCTTAGAGATAGTCCACTTCTAACAGCTGCTTATGCTTCAGAAGTTAACAAAAACAGATTGTGTTTCACATGCACATACACGCTGTTCCTCTTTCACCAACCTGCACACACACATGGAGACACACAAACACCTCACAGGCCCATTAATAAGCGCAGCTCCTCAGATCTGGAAGGCTGCTACCATCAAGTATCTTATCTGCAGATGTTTGATGCTGGGCAAACAAGAGGGACAAATGGAGAATAACTATATTTCTGGGTGCATCACAACCAAGCAGACAATTTTCAGAATCCATACTACTTCTGTAGTCATATTGCTCATACTGATTCAACCAAAGCTCTGAGAATGAAGAAATAGCAACAGCAAGTTAAAGTGTAAAAGTAAAAGTAGATTCACTCAAACAAGTACTAATTTGTAGTGGGTATTAATGCAGCCACAAAAGCCATAGGCATTAATGCAGAATATTCTATATATTCTTCAATAAAATATTTATTCACCAACATCATAACTTGGTTGAGACTTGAGAGTAATGCCTGAATGATGGACAATGGTAATCATTTAAAAAAAAAAAAAATCAATTAGTGCAGATTATATTGCTAGCCAGACGTTTCTTTGATCAAACGTTTAAGTTTAATAGATTTTTTTTCTTCAGAATTGTCTTCATTACACACAACATCCTAAAGACAAGCTTTCCTTAATACTAACAGACATAGTAATGCTCATTCTAAATTGGGATTCACAAGCAGTCACTCTTGATGTTCCTTCAGTGTCCCTGCTCGCTGCATCAGTGTAAGGAGGAGCTATCCCTGGTGCTGAACGATCCAGCACAGCTCCAGAGATGTGAAAGCCCTCTGTCCATCTGAAATTGAAATCAACAACATCAGAGACCCAGGGGAGGGCTGTTTTTTGTTGGCTAAGGCTTGCTATTTACCAGCTTTTTTCCCATCGCCATATCAAACTGAGGGTATTGTCACTAAGTGAGTGCTTGTCACACCTCATTTCAGTGTAATCTCCCATATCCCTGGAGGCTGCTGCCCCCTGCACAAGCCCACCCACCGCCATCCTAAGACGGTAAAGGATCACACAACACTGGTGAGCAACCTCCACATTGATCAAACATACGAGCTAATCAAAATGGAACAATAAACAAACCGCTTAGCTCAATTTGTCAGAGATAGAAAACAAAAGATATACCATACAAGTAAATTACCTGGTGATGCAATACTACCTAATTAACTCAAATGGATGAAAGGCCTAGTAGTTCATGTTTGGCGTGGCTGTTATGTACGTACGATTCAATTACTAGCGTGCAAGTGGCTTTCCTTATTTGCTGGTGAGAAAAACAAACAGGTCTGCCACAGCTATAGGGAGAGAGCTGCGGAAATGTATTCATGTGGTCACTGCATCCTCGCTGTTTCCCTAGGTGGTGCCAGCAGTCTAACGTCAGCTTAACATCTCAAAAGGCCAACTAACTCAGCCCACAGGAGGTCAGAGGGACATGTGGGGAAGGGCATGATAAAAATTGTGAGAAATTTGGTGATGAACATACATGTATTGAACAGACAAAGGAACTTAAAAGAAAATCCTGGTACAACTTGTCATTGACCAACCCTATAGCTGCATTTTCTCGATAAATAAAAACCCCTCTATACTGTATATGTTACCACTGTATCTGGATTTCCTTAATGGGTTCAAGAGAGGGATATCTAACAGATACAAATGGACCTCTGTATTGCCTCTTATATCATACCCTTTGATTTCAGCATACACACACACACACACACACACAACTAACATCCCCATCACCACGAGACTGTCAGATAAATGTGTCCAACTGAGGTGATAAAACCGTAAAACACAGACGCAGAAAGAAAATCAGCATTTCTGGGCTTTCATGAATCATCTTTGGGATTTTAGGTGCAGGCAGGGTGCTATAGCGCAGAGTATAAATTCTCCAAATGAAAATGGATGTCGTGGTGTAATGGTGAGGGGAAAGATGAATTCTTACACAACACCCAACTTTCCCCACTCATCAGCCCCCAACGTTTGAATTCATGAATCACTATAATAAATGGCTAAGAGCCAGGGTTAGTAAACCAAGGCATAAGTATGCTTGGTAGGGGCTGTATTGTGTCACAATCAGCCAAGGGAGAGTAGGATCCAAACACATACATATTCAGAAGCACTATTTTACTTGATAAAAAAAAACTAGAAACCATAAGGCAAAACCACACGCAACATTTAACAATGATCGGACAAGGGACAACTCAAAAGGCAAGGAGCTCAAATACAATAACTAAAACACAAGAGAGCCAATCAACACAAATTAAACCAGGTGGAAACAATGACACTAACGAGGGCAGGTGAAACTAATGAAAACTAAACAGATACTGCGTCCCAAATCGCATACCACCACTTTTTACTTTAAACACATACTGCAGTACGTTATGTTGCATGCAGTATGCATACAATTGGCATACACTACCTCATCATAACATAAGGTCTTAAACTTTGACCCTCATACATCCGTGGCACTGCGTAGCGCAAAATTGGCGGTTGTCAATGGAATGCGCTGTCATCTGTCTGTGGCTGGGCTCCCTCGGGGCAGCTCAGTTGATGTGACATATCTTCCACTCTGCAGTAGATTGCGGGTCAGAATGGACGCAGTTTGTTTTTGCCATACTGCATTTGACATACTATGTATTGGGACATACTCAATCTTTTTTATGGCTTACTAAATAGTATGGGTATTGGGACACACCCAGATACATAGAGCAAGCACACAACCAGAGTGAGCCTATTTAACCACGCCCCGTGACAACCAGGTCCTAGTGTAATAGAGCAATGCTGACCAAGTCCACAAACGATAATTGTATCCTTTATTAAAGACAGCTTAGTGTCGACTATTCGTGTGGATGCAGAAGAGCTTTTCACCCGGAATGTGTCTCAGATACACATGTTAAAATGTCAGTGGTAATGGGCTTTTCCAAATTTCAAGAAGTTTTCCGAGTGTGACATTTAGAAGCTTTGTAGAAGAAATGCCGGATAGCCCCTGGGCACTGCAATGAAGGCTGACACCAGCCACACTGTTGTTTGCTGTTCTAATTGCTAATTTAATAGCAAGGGATGAGATTAGGTTTAATTCAGAAAGGAAAGAAAATCAATGTAAGACCAGTGCCAAATGCTATGTTGGCTGAATGCCTGATTTATGAGTAGCTCCTTAGCTTGTATAAAAGACTTGAACATAAAACGAGTCTGAATTGCCTGCACATAGAGAAACTAACTAATTCCAGAGCAAACTTTGAGAAAGAACAACACAGTGATTATGGTAAAAGATTAACTGCAGATAACGGTTTATTATCAGCTTCCTTTCATCCCTGCAGGCTTAAACTCAGTGTGTGTGACTTTGTGTCAATGTCTTATGACTCAGCAGCGTCATTATTTTCATTGATTAATTTCATTTCAATGGCCCACTCCCTCTTTTATTTGTTCAATTTTTTGTTCATGTGTTCTTCACTACAATATGGGGCACCACCGAGTGTCTGCCTATGTCTCCATGTCAATAATGTGTCCTTTCAACTAGCCGTGCGCTCAGTGGCCAAGACAAACATGAAAATGTGCGTTTCAGATAAAGGCTAGGAAAGCAATAACTCAACATCGGGCAGACCGAGATGTCATTAATGAAAATCAAATGGTTAGTGCATTGTTAAAGCAACGTGATGACTGGCCGGCAGCAGTTGAGGGCGCTAGAACAGTCGTTCCTAGATCTCTGGTCGAAACTGTCTAACTGCAGGCATGAGAGAGAGAGCGTTCCCCAGGGTCAGGACTTTGCTCTGGGCAGAACATGACAGCAGCAGTGCAGTGAAGGAAGTGGGCAGCATTAGCCTGGGTGGAGGGAAGCGAGAGAGAGAGAAGACCAAATGAAATAAAACTTTTCCTAAATCCAAACGATAAGACAGAGATAAAAGTAAAAATGAGACAGGAAGAAAGGTCAGCAGGAAATCAAGAAACTTTGGTTTGAAAGAGTAGGTTATGACATTTACCGTATATATTCCACTGATATACGTTTCACAATATATATTACAATCATTTTGCTATTCTTTTTTGTCCAAAGCATTTTCAACTTTGTGAATTCAACTTCTCCATGAACAATCAGCTAATGTGACCTCAGCTGTTAAATATTCACGTCATCGAGCTTTATCCATCTTATTTTTTAATTATAAATTGAGAAGAAGATAAGAACCTTTTTGTGTTGATGTGAGTACAAGGGGTGATGCAGTTTCAGAGACCCTGCTCAGATGGATGCCTGTCATTTCATCTACATGCATTGCACAGCCAAGGAGTATTCATTAATTGATATACAAACTATTCAAAAGTCAGTCCATTGCATGCACATGGCGAAACCGAGAGTTTCAATCATTTTGATAGATTTTGATTGAACTGAAGTTGTAATAAAATGAGGTGACAGTTAATTGGTAAAGAGTGAGGTAATGAGGAAATAGACAAACGTCAAACGTCAAATGATGAATAACTGGAGGAGTTGCTAAACCTAATATGGCAAAATCTTGGCTCTACATATACGTACTACCTTCACCAGGTATATTCTTCTGCAGGTTGAGCAGAATTATTTAGGATTTTTTTTTTATTATTATGTGTGCATCAATTTAGTGTTTGTTTGTTGTTTTTTTGACATGCAACTAACTCTATAGGGACAGTATATTGACTTTCTTGATGTTAGGGCAAAAAAAACTGTCCGGCGGTCCTACAGTACCATACAGAAAGAGATGTTACTGTTTTATTCATCTGAATTAATTTGTCGGCTGAAGTAATTAATGATGAGCCTCAGTAGTCGCTCATCAGTCGTTGGTGCAAACCGATTCTCCCTTTTGTTACCCCACCTCAGTTAAAAATAACAACCTGTTTCCATAGCAACAGACTGACTGCATTACAACTTAGGTCAGTCAAACGGCATATGTTTCTCAAGGTCTGAGCTCACTGGAACACTTGGCAAAGGAAGTGATGGTAAAACAATAACAATGCAGTCAGAGATTGTGAGAATGAAAGCAAAAGTAAATGTAAAGCAGCATGAATAATTGTTTAATTGTATTGTAAAAAAAAAATAGTGGTAACAAACAATGACTTTGATTATATTCAAGACATGCACTTTCTTTGAAACAGTAATATGTAATGTATACATAATCCACAATCAATAAACAAAAATGTAACATCCAAATGATGCAATAAGCCATGAATATTTATAGCCGAGTAACTTCACACTGGTTCAACTTCATCAGTCATTCAAAGTGGCAGAGCTCCAATTTGTCACGGCCCTGCTGTATCTTTGCGACACAGTTGATAAAGACTGCTGTTCAAAAGGCTTGTAGAGTTCAAAGATCTGTTCTGTCTCTCACAGAGTGTCGGGGCCACAATCCCTACCCACCCACCCCTATTTGGGCCTTTAAATTCATTCAACCTCTCTCTCGCACACTTGTCATTCAATTTAGGTAAAACACGAACCGTAATGCAAACCAAGGCATTCAAAAGGCGCAATGTCAATAACATGCAATGCCATGCCTAGACAATTGCACCTCAGTGCACAACTCTCTCTCTCTCTCTCTCTCTCTCTCTCTCTCTCTCTCTCTCTCTCTCTCTCTATCCTTGCTCCACTTTCACACAGAGGAATAATAATTTTGTCCCTTTCTATTCATGACACCTTCTATTTTTCCTTAATGGTCTTCTTTTTAAACCTGTGTTTCAATGTCCTATTATGGCAGCTGACCTTTTGGAACAGCACCAGCACCAATTCTGCCAGAAGGACAGCGATCCTTAAAACGGGTGAATTAATCACCAGATTCAAAACAAGACAACGACAATTAACATCGGTGTCCCCGAAGTCAGTATTGTGTTAACGTAGACAAATATAAATAAAATATGCACTTGTGCGTCCGAGAACATACATAGGCACGCATCTCTCTACACAGCTAAGTACACAGACAGACTTGACACGAATCGACGAGCTAATCATTAACGCCATTCATGCTAATCACTGGCGTGCGCTACTCATTTCCAAATCCCCCTTCAGAGTCTCTGCTCCATGTTTTAGTTCCTACTGCGCACAGTGTCAGTCACCTTGTGCTGCTGCTGTGATCAACACACTATTAAAGCTGCCCTTTGACAATCATCATTGTTTTGATCGTTGACTTCAAGGTCACTTTGTGTTGTTCCTACGATGGTCATTAAAGCGGAGATGATGTGGCCAGACTGTTGACTTCTCCTTTGTCTGAACCAGCCTGTATTTGGCCTATGGCTTCCCTCCTGTGGCTGTGCTGCATGCCTTTTCATTCTGTCCGGCCGGCTTCCAATCACATTATCCTTCATTAGTGAGGGCTCGAGTGGTGATCCTACTACAGCTTAACTGTGAGCACACAAGGGCAAAGACAAACACACCTAAATACAAACACACACACACACACACACACACACACACACACACACACATATTCACACGCATGAGACCACAAATGCAGACATATGAACACACACAAAAAAAACACACTTACTGACTGCATACATAAACACTGACCCAGGCACCCACGGAGCTCCCTGAAGCAGCTAGTTCTCCCTCACTGAGGCCACCAAAGCGTGACACTTAAAGAGCTCCCCTTGACCAGTGGGATCCAATACCCCCCCCCCCCCGTAGGAGGATGTGTCCTATCGATCACTATGAACTCCTTCAGCAGCTCACAGACTTCAGGCTGGTGCTTCACTGGGCTTGGGACATTGGGCCACACACACACACACACACTAGCGCAATGTAAGAAATCCACCAAGATCAAAGAAAAAGAGAAGGGATCTTTAGAAAAAAGGTTATTATTATAAAGTCCTGTGTTTAGCATTATAATGTACACCCTCCGGATCCATGGCTTTGCGCTGTGTAACATTACCCATCGTTGATCTCAGCCGATCTACAGGCTCACACAAGCACACATGCACAAGCACACATGCAGACCTCAGAACATACTCTCGGAGGGACAAAGAGAGGAAAACAAGCTTTCTGACTCCAGTCCCCGGCTGCCATCAGAGAGTGGGTGGCAGTACCAGCGCCTCCCAGTTCTGCCTTCCCTTGGAGCACAGCTGAAGAAAGAGGCCCAGTTAACGCCACGGTGAGTGATGTTGGCTGGCAGCCAGCTTTATTCCCCTCAGCTTGCTCCCTTCTTACATCATTTTCAGGGTCAACGTGCCCCACATTTTTCCTGTTGCGTGTTCTTCATTGGCACTGCCACTCTAAACACACGCAGCCACATGCTCGCAGACACATTAACAAAAACGGTGTGTTCAGTGGGGTAGCACTGGATGGTCAGGGCTATACAGCAATATCTAGGGATTTGAAATCGTTTTATTTTTGCTTTACCATGTTGATGTGATGCACACAAAACAAATTTAAACCCCTTATTACTTACTGAAACACACATTCACAAACACGCACACGCACAGCATAAAGGCGGTTTCATGTAAAATCTCTAATGCTGAGTGTGTCTTTACATTTTCAGAAGTATGAAGAACAATTATGCAAATTGGAGCTTGATTCACACGCTGTTTCAAGTATGCCAAGGATAAAGTAACCTTGATCTTTCAATTATTACATGACTCACCCAAAGTTAAGTCTTACAACAACTAAGTTTGAAGCACGGCAGACTATGAAGTACACAATATGCACAACGAGGGAGGTTAAGAATCACGTGAGCTACGCTGTTGTTGAGGCCTAGGCTTACTCGGGTCACTATAATCAAGACTGAGACGACATTCTTTGGAGGTCATATTACCAGTTAATATATACCTGTGCTCTGATGACTAGCCCTTTCCTTAATCTGAGTCCTACCTCAACAGAATACAATACACCACAGAAAGGCAATATGCAGTGCTTCATAAAAACGGAACTGTCTCTTTTAAAGGGAGTGTTTGAATTGCCTTACCAAAATGGCCAGTACTTCACCTTTTCATGTTCTTTCCACAACATCTAACCAGGTTTATTTTCATTTGCATATACAGTAAAATGGCTTGCACCTGAATATGGAGGTATAAATAATTTGCATGCATACAGCATCTTTCGCTGGTGACATGAATGCCAGTCCCTGTGGGTTCAATGATGTGACTGGCCTAGAACATAACACAGAGGCTCTCTTACAGTGTGTGTAGGCAAATTCGACACATTTGGGTGTCTACTGAAATATCCCTGTTGTTGTGATAAATGAAAGAGAACCAAGAAGGGAATCCCTTTTAAGGATGGTTTTCTTTGAAGACTCATGACCAGATGAGTCTAACAGACGATGATACAATCCACTGTGCCCGTTGTGGCAGGCTCCTCCATGTGCTTGGCTGCTCTTTAACTGTCCATCGTTGGTTCATGAGTTTTATCTTTCCTCCCACACTAACGCTGGCCCCCGAGTTTATCTTCACGGCCCATTGGGCTGCCCAACCATATGGAAACAACATGTGTTTGGAGGCGGTGGAGGGCACTGCACCTCAATCCACAGCACTGGGACTATTCCTACCAGCCCAAGGAGGTGCCAGGCCACCATCACCTGGCCTGGAGGTAGCATTAGAGCTGAACAATGAGGCTTACCATTCTGAACATTTCCGGCTGATGAGGAGGTGTCGTTTGGGTCAGCGGGGAGAGGCATTAGCAGTCTGTTCCCATCGTTTCGGCGTGCCTGGCGGATGCTGAGACTGTTGTGCACTACAAACAAAACCAAACTGATCCACGCAAGCGGGAGATGAATCTAGTTGTGGAGTGTGTTAGACTGAAAGGACAACAACAACATGGTAGAGAGGGTACATTCCGTTTATAAAACACGTGGCGACATGAGCATAACTTGATATGACACACATTTAAACAAGAAAGTATTTCGAGCAGGTTGTGCTCCCAGTGTTGAAGCCTCAGATAAAATGGTTCCCATGGTATGGCTTCTGACCTGTTGGCCTTACGTTTTGATTTTATTTCATTTGAAATGATTTATTTTGGTCCATAGATGCATGTGTCACAGAATAAAATGCACCACACACGAACACTACCCTACACAACCAAAAACAAACAAGAAACATTCTCATTACAAAGAAACTAAATAGTCTGTGTATTGTAGAGCAAGCAAGCAGTTTAGTAAGGCAATCAGTTTCTATTTAGGATTATAATCTGCTTTGGTATACTGACAGTTACAGTTGATAGTTCCCTATAGAAGGACACCATACTAGAACACCATACTAACCCTAACCCGAGCTACAACAGCAAATCTAAACTGCAAATTGAAAAACACAAATTCACATATCTTCATCTGATACTTCCTCTCTCACTGTGGCCAGGAAAAGAAGGGTGCATCATAGGCCATGCTGAATAGTCAAATAAATTACTTTGGCAAACAATTCATGTGACAACGCTTCAGGAAGAAACAATATGTGTTGTATCTCCTTCATGCACACCTTTTTTCAAATGGAAGACTTTACACTGAGTGATAGAACAAATCTCAAGGTTCTTCATTCATGCCTGGTGTTTTTATTCTGACAGCATATTCAGTGGTTTGCTAAATTTCTTGGATGTTGGAAAACAGAAACAACATCTACAGCGCCGGCATATGCTTTGCCTCTCTTTTGTTTAGATGTGACAGTATACTGAGGATCAAATAATACTTGAGTTTTTATGCTGTGTTGTCCTCATATCTCCCTTCATTTTGAACTCACTTTTGAAGCGATTTTACCCTGGATGCTACTTCTTCTATTCTTCGCCTTAGCATTGTCTTGAAGTGCCATTGAGATTTGTCACAGGAAGCCGTTTTAGAACTCATAGGTGCTACTACCTCTTCCAGGCAGCTTGATGGACCAGTGGTGGTCAACGGTTAAAAAAGGAATGAATCAGCAGTTTTATTTACTCATGCTCGAAATACAATATGTTAAGAATCATAGAAATAATGCATAGCAAACCGTTGTTGTAAGGGAAAATATTAGCATCTTCATGGCTATTCAGCCCTAAGATGTTGGTCCAATGTGGGGTAAGGGTCAGAGGGAGCGTTAGGTCATCAAAAGAGATAGCATGTGCCTACGTCAGATCACCAAAGAGATTGTATGTGCCTTTCTGAGACACTGGAGTCTAGGTTTATGTCTTAGTCATAACATGTGGCTATGTGTAGATGTCTTTTTTGATACTGGGAGTTACTTAACACATGGGTTCCCTCTTAACCAATGGGATTCATTTTGACAAATTAATTTGAGAAGAGTTAGAGAAGGAATCATTGCCCCTGCTTGACATCATGTATCAGTAGAATTGTACATGTACATATGTTTGTGCAAAGAAATGCTTCATTGAATTTACACTTGTTTTTTCTTTATCATGTGTTCAGTCACACTCTTTTTGTGTAAGTGATAAACTTTGGTCCATTTGCCTTACGTTAATGAATTACCAATTCAGGCAATCTGGTTTTGCATATGTAAATAGTTCAGGGTAACGTGGCTTACTGTACCAACCCTCACAATAAGATATACATGCAATCATTTATACACTGGTGTGTCATTTAAGACAAGATAGATGAACACACTGAATAATAAAATAGCTGGACGTCCCTACGAGCACTCTACACTTGTTAAACAGGTAAGCCAACAAATCCTCTATTAATAATAAGATAGACTGATAACCTGAAATAATTTCATTACATTACATTCATTTAGCAGACGCTTTTATCCAAAGCGACTTACCCTTATCTTTTTGTAGGCACAATTTTTGTAAGAACTACAAGTCAGGTAGAGAACATAAGAGCATCCCCGACTTAATCATCTAGATTAATATAGCACTTGCTTAGCTCTTAACATCAGGATAATAAAAACAAAACCTTCACAAACCAACTACAAAAAAAATGTCTGAGTGCAACCAATTACATGGTATATCAAGTAGAAGTGCTTGGTAGACGCAATGTCACATTCAAGAGCCGAGGTGCAGTTGAAACAAGTGAGTCTTCAAGTTTCGGCGGAAGGTGAACAAAGATGTTGTAGTCCTAATGTTCGTGGGGAGGTCATTCCACCACTGAGGGCCAAGGACAGAGAAAAGTCGTGAACGAGGTGCCAGGCTGTCCCTTTCACGGAGTGAGGGGGCAACAAGGCGACATCCAGTGGCAGAGCGCAGTGGTCGGGACGAGGTGTAGGGTCTGAGCATCGACTGTAGGTAGGGGGGTGCAGATCCGATCCTCACCCGATAGGCTAGGACAAGTGACTTGAATTTGATGTGTGCTGCTACCGGCAGCCAGTGCAGTGTGTGAAGTAGAGGAGTAGTGTGAGTGAACTTTGGGAGGTTGAACACCAGACGAGCGGCTGCGTTCTGGATGAGCTGAAGGGGTTTGATGGTGCTCGCAGTCAGCCCAGCCAAGAGGGAGTTGCAGTAGTCTAGGCGAGAGATGACGAGGGCCTGGACTATGACCTGCGCAGCCTCTCTTGTAAGGACGGGCCGTATCCTTCTGATGTTGTAGAGAAGGAATCTGCAGGAACGCGTTACTGATGTTACAATGTTAGCTGAGAAGGACAGCCGGTCATCCAGGGTGACCCCCAGGTTCTTCGCCGTACTAGAAGAGGAGACCACAGTGTTATCGACGTGATAGTTAGGTCTTGGAACGGGCTGGACTTCCCGGGGATGAAAAGAACTTCTGTTTTGTCAGGGTTGAGCTTCAAGTGGTGAGCTGCCATCCATGCTGAGATGTCAGCCAGGCATGCCGATATGCGTTGAACCACCTGTGTGTCAGAGGGAGGGAAGGAGAACATTAGTTGAGTGTCATCTGCGTAGCAGTGATAGGACAGGCCATGCGAATGTATGACTGAGCCCAGTGACTTTGTGTATAGAGAGAAAAGGAGAGTGCCCAGGACTGAGCCCTGAGGGACCCAGATGCCCAGGTCATCAAGGGTAAGGAGGAGAGTCTGGTGGTTCACAGTGTCAAAAGCAGCAGCGAGGTCCAGGAGAATGAGAACAGAGGAAAGGGAGTCTGCTCGCGCTGTGTGGAGGGCCCCCGCAACTGCGAGAAGGGCCGTCTCCGTTGAGTGGCCCTCCTTGAATCCTGACTGGTGGGGATCTAGGAGATTGTTCAGTTTGAGATAGGAAGAAAGTTGGTTTAGAATCGCTCGTTCAAGGGTTTTGGACAGGTAGGGGAGAAGAGAAACAGGCCTGTAGTTGTTAACATCAGATAGGTTAAGACAGGGTTTCTTGAGAAGTGGTGTTACTCTGACCATTTTGAAAGTAGCTGGGAAATACCCATTGACCAGCCATGTGTTGAAGAGGTAGGTCAGGAAAGTGAGGAGGTCCTCAGAGATGGATTGTAGAATATTCGTATGGATGGGGTCAAGTGGACAGGTGGTGGGTCGTTTAGAGGTTAGTAGGAGCAAAGGTTTGTCAGGGGTGAGGGGCATGAAGGAAGAAAGGCTAGTTGCAGGTTTGGAGTGGGCAGTCAAGGTGGGAGAAGGGGGGAAGGAAGAGCGTATGTCAGACTTTTTTCTCAAAGAAAGAAACAAAGTCTTCTGGCAGGAGGGAGGAGATTGGGGTAGGGGTAGGTGGGTTGAGAAGTGAGGAGAAAGTGGCAAACAGTATTCTAGGGTTAAAGGCATACTCAGAGAATTTGGATTGGTAGAAAGAGGCTTTAGCAGCCGAGACAGAAGATGAGAATGTAGTGAGGAGAGATTGAAAGATACTCAAGTGCTGATGGTTAGAGGATTTCTTCCATAGCCTCTCCAGCTCACAGTGACCTCCTAGCAGTACGCACCGCTTCAGACAGCCACAGAGCAGGGGGTGTAGGTCGAGCCGGCCTGGTGTTGAGAGGGCAGAGGGAGTACAGGGAAGTGGTCAGGGTGGAGAGGAGAGTCTCTACGGCTGTGTCGGGGGAGAGCTGGGTGAAAGAGTCTGCTGAAGGTAGGGACGCCAGGACGGACGATGAGAGATCAGAGGGAGTCAGAGAGCTGATGTTCCTGCGAGAAGTGACTGTGTGAGTGAGGGTTGTGGTGTTAGGTTTAGGAGACAAGGGAAGAGAATAAGAGACAAAGTAATGGTCAGATACATGCAAAGGAGTAACCGTGAGATCGGTAGGAGAGCAAGACCTGGTTAGTAAGAGATCAAGCAGATTGCCAGCTTTGTGAGTTGGAGGAGATGGGGAGAGTGTTAAGGAAATTGAAGTTAGAAGCGAGAGAAAGCCAGAGGATGCAAACTTGTCTGTGGAGATGTTGAAGTCACCAAGGAGAATCAGCGACTGGCCGTCTACGGGGAAGTGGTACAAAAGAGAGTCCAGTTCTTCCAGAAAGATGCCCTGTGAGCTCAGTGGGCGATAGAGAACAACAATATGAATGTGAACAGGATATGTGACAGTGACAGCACGGAATTCAAATGTGGTGGCAGAGAATTGTGGCAGTGGAAAGAGTGAAAACTGCCATTTCTGAGAGATGAGGAGGCCGGTCCCTCCACCACGTCCCGAGGTTCGGGGAGAGTGGAAGAAGGATTAGGCTGCAGAGAGGGCTGCCGGGGTAGCAGTGTCCTGAGGGGTGATCCAGGTCTCTGTGAGAGCAAGGAAGTGCAGAGCGAGCGTGGAGGCATGGGCTGAGATGAAGTCAGCTTTCTGCACCGCCGCTTGGCAGGTCCAGAGCCCCCCTCTGACAATGTGCTCATTGACAGGGGAGAGACGAGGGTGGAGCAGGTTAGAATGGCCTTGGTCCCTGGGTGGCGTCCACCATCTCCTCCACGCCTCATGGGGAGAGGAGATGACAGAGATAGGGGAGATAGGATTGGGACACATGGCAAATGGAAGTGAGTAAGCAGACAATGCAACAAGCCAAAAATGGGGGACAAAAAAAAATAATACTAATAATTCAAATTATAGTAAGACACCTGAAATACTTAGCTGAGCTGAATTGGCGAGACAACCCCCTCCAAACGAAGACTCCCCCAGACAAAGACTGCGCCTGAGTCTTCGTTTGCTGACGCTTGCCTGTGGCTGATTAAGCAGCCCAAATAGACAGCAGACTGTCAGTCCTGCTAGCTCTTCCCAGACAATCAGCTGGGACAACAAAAGGCCTGAATTGGCCACTTAGACCAGTTTCAGCAGAAACACAACACTTACAGCTACCAAGATAAATCTAATCAAACACTTTTAACCTACTAGCTAGTTGAATTTAAACAGGATACTACTTACAATGGGCGAAATAAGTGTTGAACACTCAATATTTTGTCCAGTAAATGTATTTCCAATGAGCCTATTCAAGTGAAATTTCCACCAGACGTTGGTATTAACTCAAACAATCCAGAAAGAAAATCTGAAGATTAAAGTCCACATGTAAATAAAGTTGTGTAATAAAGTGGAATGAAATAGGAAAAAAGTATTGAACACACTGACTAAAATGAATTCAATACTTACTGGAGAAGCCTTTGTTTGTAATGACAGCTTCAAGGCGCTTTCTGTATGAAGTAACTAATCTCCCGCAGTATTCAGGTGTGATTTTGGCCCATTCCTCGACACAGATTGTCTTTAAATCTTGAAGATTGCGGGGGGCCCTCTTGTGAATTTGGATCTTCAGATGCTTCCACAAATGTTCAATTGGGTTTAAATCAGGTGATTGACTGGGCCATTCCAAGAAGATGATTTTCTTTCTCTGAAACCAATTGCGAGTTTCGTTTGCTGTATGCTTTGGATCGTTGTCCTGCTGGAAGGTCCACCCACGTCTCATCCTCAGCATCCTGGTGGATGGCAGCAGGTTCATCTCAAGAATCTCTCTGTACATGGCTCCATTCATTGTTCCTTCAATGATATGAAGTCTACCAGTACCACGAGAGGAGAAACAGCCCCACACCATGATACTTCCACCTTCAAACTTCACTGTTGGTATAGTGTTATTCGGGTGATGTGCAGTACCATTTCTCCTCCAAACATGGTGTGTTGTGTGACAGCCAAAAGGTTAAATTTTGGTCTCATCTGACCAGAGTACATGCTCCCAGTAGTTCATTGGCTTGTCCAAATGTTTTTTGGCAAACCTTAAACGACCTTTAACATGTCTTTTTTTCAGTAGTGGAGTCTTGTGGGCTGAGCATGCACAGAGGCCATGGCGGTGGAGTGCATTACCTACTGTCCTTTCTGTCACAGTTGTACCTGCTGCCTCCAAGTCTTTCTGGAGCTCTTTCCTTGTGGTCCTTGGCTCTTTGGCTACTCTTCTAAGTATCCTTCTGACACCCTGATCAGAAATCTTGCGAGGAGCTCCTGTGCGTGGCCGATTGATGGTGGAGTGATGTTGCTTCCACTTACGGATCATGCCTCCAATGGTGCTTACTGGAAGATTCAGAAATTGTGAAATACGCCTGTAGCTAATTCCATTCCATTCCACAATCTGGTTGCGAAGGTCTTGAGACAGCTCTTTACTTTTACCCATCATTAGATGTTTGTTGTGTGGCACCTTTGTAACAAAAAAAACTTTAAAGCCCATCAATATATTCCAACCCAGCTGACATTAATTAGCACAGATTGGAGGCAGAGTTGCCTCCTAATTAGTTATGGTTTTCAGCTGGTTCCTTGCCTTTCCTTGCTGTGGTGTACTGTTTTTTCTTAGTGTGTTCAATACTTTTTTCCTCTTTCATTCCACTTTATTACACATAACTTTATTTACATATGGAGTTTAATGTTTAGATTTTTTGTCTCCATTGTTTGAGCTAATACCAAAGTCTGGCGCAAATTTCACTTGAATAGGCTCATTGGAAATACATTTACTGGACAAAATATTGATGTGTTCAATACTTATTTCCCCCATTGTATCTAGTCACGCTGAGATGTAGAGATGTAGATTGTCTTGTTGAATTCACAATTCTGATTAGGCTCCAAGACGGGGCTTCTTAAATCCTTGTGTCAGTCCTGCTAGCTCCTCCCAGACAATCAGCTGGGACAACAACAGGCCTGAATTGTCCATTTCACTGTGTAAGCCAACATTTTCAATCAACAAATAAGACAATGGTAGGGTGGTGTCTTTCTGTTGGTTTTAGTAAGTATGACATACAGCTTGGCTGTTTTCAACTTTGGGCTGTTACATTCAAACTGTATTTATTATAGCATATCTGCATGAAACTTATATTTTGCAAGTCAATGTCAGGCACATGCTGTAAACATTTGTTACATTGATTCCAAAATGCTATTTCCATGCCTAGATCCACAGCCATCCCGAAAAATGGAAATTATGCTTACATTTTACTTAGTAATATTCTGTTTTTCAGCTAGTATTATTCAGAATGCGGTCGCAAATTCTCTGTATGACCAAAACGATTTAATTGTGGCAAACTTTCGGCAGTCGATAAGATCTATACAATATGTTATACTCACAGCACTTACTTATGGCTCTAGATTCATTTTTACGAGGTTACCATCACATAGCATCATTATCAAAAACAAAAGGACATGTCTTGTATACTGTACATTTATGGCTAATGCGTTGTTTCTGTCAAAGTATTCTGTCAGGTCATAAAAGCCTGTGACCAAGGACTGACTATTCCTTTGGAGATGACACACCACTTGTTGGTCATTTGTGCAGGTAGGGATCCTCCACTATGCAACATTGAAACTATACAGAACATACCTATTTTGACAGCCTAGATATGTATTTGATGCTGTTTACAATATAGTTGATTACTCCGTTTTATGTCAGACAGATCCAGACGTTACATTTCTTTTGTTTTATTCACTCTACTTCGAGGTTAACACATTTGTTTTTATCTTTCCTCACAGCTTTGGTTTCCTCAGCATTGTCATCGAGTCGCTTGAGACACTTTGTTGTAAACGAAACGGCGATGAATAGGCAAAAGGCAAAGGATTTCTGCAATCTTACTGTCTCTTCTCTTGCCACTATCTACAGTAATGATGAAGTGGATGAAATAGCACTATTAATGAAATTAATGAAACTTCAATTTAGAAGTACCTGGTTTGGTCTTCATCGTGCTACTGATTACCATAGGTGGTCAAATGGAGAGGTTTATTCATACAACAAATCAGATCTCAAGGTGCAACATGCAGAGCCAACATGTGAAGCAATTGATCGTCAAACATGGAGACTTTTCAATTGCACCGATAAAAAGCCTTTCATGTGTTACATAAGTTGTAAGTTAACACCAAGTTATATAACATTTTCAGAATTCAGTCGGCTATCATTTGATTAAGACACATTTGACTAAAGTAAACTAACATAAAAACGATTTAAGCTTTTAGGTATCTTTGCGTGTGTGTGTGTGTGTGTGCGTGACTGTGTGTGTGCAGCAAACATGTATCATCTAGTTCACAAAGAAATGACCTGGTGTGAGGCTCAGAGACACTGCCGACGACACTTCACTGATCTGGTCAGCATCAGCAATGAGTCTGTGAACAACAAGGTGATCGAGGAAGGCGGAAATAGCAGCTCTCCTTTCTGGATTGGCCTACTGCATGATCTGTGGGAGTGGGATGACGGAGGTTGTTCTACCTACGTAAATAGGAGCAACATGCTAAACGATGGTGCTGTAAAATGGTTCAACAGTACATTAATTGCGGGGGGTCTCTCTGATGATGCCTTTCCACTTTGTTCTGAAGGTAGAGTCACAATTATGCATAGATGAGATGCGTAGACGTGTGAGATGCTTCAACTGAGTTGCAGTAATGTTTAGGATAGGTTTTAGTTTTTTACAGTATAGTGAACAGTTAAAATAGGGTGGTCTAGTTTTGGAAATACGTATAGTTTAGATCTGTGCTAAATTGACCACCTGGACAGTTTGGATGGCCAATGAACCTGAGGCCCATATGAGCTAGATGTGAAAGGGCAAAAGGCCTACCACATAGTGGCGTTAGAAACTCCCAGGTAGACCCCCGCCACCCCCAGCCCCCACCACCTCTACTGAAGTGTTCCATAGTCACGTTCTAGAAATTACCGACGGATGACTAAATGATAATGGAATGTGAAAAACATTTAATTTGTTTTAGATAGTAATTGTAAACTAAATCCATATTCTTTCAGGTGACGTGAACATCTATTTAATCAACCGAACGTTGTCCTGGGAGAAAGCGTTTGACCATTGCAAAGAAAATTACAACGAATTGCTACGTATTGAGTCTGAAGAAGACCAGTGGGTTTTGGAGCGCAAGCTGCGTTTGACAGGGCTGAGTGGTCCTGTGTGGGTGGGACTGAGACAGAGTCGTCTCCTGGGCTTCTGGATCTGGTCTAATGGCTGGGGAGTAGTTGACTACAGCAACTGGTGGAACGGAACGCAACCTCTGCTGCCGCTGTCCAACCACTGTGGAGCTGTGGACAAGAGCGACAATGTCACCTGGAGAGACCAGAACTGCCACCTAAATCTCCCCTTCATTTGTGAAGATTTTCCAATAAAGAAATAATTATTCTATAAAGGGTGTAGAACACATTATAAAACCCTGGCTTGTACTCTGTTTCTTGACATTTGTATCAAAATTTGTCTCAATTGCTTTTATTTTTGCTGCTTTGCTTGGAGATTTTAACTTGTGCAAAGTGTCAAAATTGTTTTCGATAACGCACCTCATTACATCCACATGAGTTTTAATTGGTAGTAACTGAAGGTCTTGATTTCTCTGTTATTTTTGTTTGTCTCTTTGCAAAGAATAAATAATTTACCTTCTTTACTATTGGCAATAACCTATTAGCTGAAAATAATACATGTATCCTCTGATTTCCATTGAACGTGTGTTTAAATGTGTATCATCTTTTACTTTGTGTTGTTAAAATTCTAGCTACATGCTGCTGGTCGATTGGGAAGATATTATCATATGGTGAGAATGTAGAAGACACCCACCAGGTGTCCACTAACCATGGCTTACCTCTGTATATAACCTCTGTGGAGCTCTTTACAAGGAGACGCTAAAAATACATGTTAGAAAAGAAATTCACTGTTTCACTACAAGTGTGTAATTCCATTTTCAGATACTATTGTATTTGTATTTATTTGCATACATTTGTAGGAGATAAATGAACATAAAATAATTTCTGATTTAATTTTCCGTGGTCAAAATGTCCTGCGCGGTTTGTACGTTTTCTGTTTATTTAATTTGGACTGAAAATCCCCATTAATTACAGTAGGATCATTTAATAGGATTTAAGACATTAAAAAAGTTGTCAAGCTGACAATGCTACGAATTTTGATCATTATTTGGGATTTGATAATATCGGTTTGATAATAAGATTTTTTATTCTGAATTCCAAGAATAACTTTGTAGGTGACAAAATTATTTCCCTACGAGATCAATTAGGTAACTTAATGGAATGCAAGTGCAATCATACAAATCAAATGGCAACAAAGTTCACGTGAATATTTTTTGTTCAGTTTTTTATCAGGATATTTTCATGAATTATCATTTCAGTCAGGACAATTTACGATTAAAACAAAACAGTTTATTACAAATACATGTTTAAACATTTAAAGTTGGCATCGAGGGTCTGCTGTTATAAATGACTTTCCCTCCCATGGTCGTGTTCAACCTTCAGTGAAACCATGGGTAGGGAGCAGACATCTGCAGAATCCCAGATTCTACAGACCCGAAGTATGTGGAAGCTGGGATGGAGGTGGGTGCCTAACAATAAAAACAGGCGTAATATAGGTGGTGCACTAGTGATCACAGTTGTCAGGACCGATGTGATGAATGACTTGCAGTTGACATAGGCTTAACTGAAAAGCATGTGCGATTGGCTGGTATGCGGTTGACTGCGTTGCCCATCTGAATTAGCTCTGGTGAAGCGTCGCCCCATAAGTCTAAGGTCTGTATATGAATGTTTTTGTTGTAAAAGTATTTTTGTTTTGAGAACTTCAGCAGCAATTTGAAAATCTTTTGGACAATTTTAAAACACTGTCCAGTGTCCACTGCAATCTGGAAAAGATGAGGAAATGTTATTGTGATCCACCCTGGTATAGTTGGTTTTTATCTAGAGCAGTGAAGTGCTACTCTTGAATCAGCAAAGCTGAGTCAGCATCGTGGTATTGTCTAGCTTGATGAAAAGTTTTCTATCTCTTTCTCTCTTCCTCAAATTTTCCCACTCTCACTCTCCATTTCTTTTGTGGGCAGTGTGGTGCGCATTCCTTGGACTGAACTGTTTTCACTGGTGAAAAAGAGAAAGAAAACTAGCACTAGGGAGGGAGGAACACACTGTTAACACACTGGGAGGGAAGATTTCATCAGTCATACCCTGTGCTAATCGCTGAGTCTCCAACTGTAGATCATCTCAGTGAAACACTGTCCTCCATTGCCAAAATACATTGAACCAAAGACAATAAAAGGCCTGATTTGTAGTTTTTACCTTATCTTTTAGTAGGCACAAATTTTTGTTAGTCGCTTTGGATAGAAGCGTCTGCTAAATAAACTAAATGTAATGTAATGTAATGCAGAAGGTATTTTCAATCCGCAATGTGTTTCAGTCAGCCAAAATATTCATTTTTCAAACTGATTGATTGGTTTTGGGCAATATAATTCATATTACAATGCATTTACTGTATATATGACAAATATGCATTCCAGCAAAAGGCACGCAAATAGTCATTGTAACGTCCCTCGCATGTGTTGTTTGTGGTACTTTGATAGGATAATCTCTTTTCCAGACATGAACAAGCACAGTGCTTACCATGGGGGAAGAGGAGGGCACAATTGTTACTGGAGGTTAGGACCTTGGCTAATGTGTCTGTCTAACCTGCTCTGCCAACAGGGTCCAGGTCTGGGTCAAAGTAATTACCCCTTTAATAGAGCACCAACGACCCTCTCCTCTTCTCTCTTCCAGCCTGTCGCCTTGATGTGTCTTACCATGGTGCTACCATGCCCAGCTATCATTCACTAAGGCAGGGGTCGATGCCCACATGATTCTGTCCTGGTTAGTTAACACTGCCACAAGGTTGACCTACCAGCTACACACTCTCTCTGTAAGACAAGTGGGCTGGCACTAATAAAGAGGAGGACAGACTTGCACCCATGTTGTTACACTAAATAGAGCATAAGCTTTTATTGAGTAAGTCTGTGTGTGTGTGTGTGTGTGTGTGTGTGTGTGTGTGTGTGTGTGTGTGTGTGTGTGTGTGTGTGTATGTGTGTGTCAGTATATGCAAACTTACACCACTCTTTACACACACACACACGCATGCATGCGCGCGCAAACATTACAGTGCATGCAAAACCCTCTTCTCTCCTGTCTGGCACAAATTATTTAAAGGTTTTCTGTACTGACTCTGGCACCATAACCTCTGAACTAATTTGAAAGCCTCACAGAAAAAAGTTTATTTCTATTGAATCGTACCATATTAGCCATGAAGTCAAATTCGTGAGTCAAACTACCTTTTTTTCCCCATCAATACTCTCTGCCAAGGTTGGAAAAAGATAAATCCCTCTACACAAGGTGAAGTGAACTGCAGCCTCTGCAATAACAATGCTCCTAAGAGGAACGTCACCTTATCATGCTCCATCCTACTCTGATGTCATCCTGAGAGGTTAGCAGAAGTCACTGGCTGGCTGGCTTACTGGCTTTCTTCAGGGAATAGAGGTTCATAATATTCGGGTGAATAAGTAATACCAGAGGAAGCATTACTACACTGGAGTGTTGGAGCTCTTTTCCATCAAAGCAGAACAGAAAAAAAGAATAGGGCTTACTGTAAGAAACACGTTTGAAATAACGGTGATATATAAATGTCTTCCTTTAACTATACTTATATTTTGTTCCAAATATAGCAGTAAGGGATGGTTAGATGGTCGAATCAGCCACATTTTTTTGTAACAGCAGCAACGGTGTAATGATATGAGTTGTAAAACCATTCAAAGTGTGCTACTTTGGAACTATCATCGAACACAGAGCTGTGGTAATCGAGTCCGGTCTTGGTTGTGACCATCTCATCTAATTCCTTTATTATTCGGTTTGGATGCACCAACCACTTGGAATTTATTAACAGTGCCTTAAAAAAAAAAAACGTGAAGGCACTTGTCGTTCAAAATGTATTCTGGAGACAGCAGGGACCACCTCCAACTTTGTTAGATATATCCAGAGGCACCACAAAAAGAGGTACCACCACACAGTATTTCCGTGAACATGTCAGAAATGGTAATGATGCAATATTAAAGATGTAAACATGCATACACATGCCAAAATACTGACAGACATAGAATACAAAAGTATAAAAGATAATGTAGCTACATTCCTCTTCATTGCAATTGTAAATAACCATTTTTTTCAACCTGCCGGTCTTGGCCTTGTCTCGGTCTCGACCCCCCTCCCCTCTCCTTGGTCTTGGTCTTGTCTCGGTCTCGACCCCCCTCCCCTCCCCCTGGTCTTGGTCTTGTCTCGGTCTCGACCCCCTCCCCTCCCCCTGGTCTTGGTCTTGTCTCGGTCTCGACCCCCCTCCCCTCCCCCTGGTCTTGGCCTTGTCTCGGTCTCGACCCCCCTCCCCTCCCCCTGGTCTTGGTCTTGTCTCGGTCTCGACCCCCTCCCCTCCCCCTGGTCTTGGTCTTGTCTCGGTCTCGACCCCCTCCCCCCCCTGGTCTTGGTCTTGTCTCGGTCTCGACCCCCTCCCCTCCCCTGGTCTTGGTCTTGTCTCGGTCTCGACCCCCTCCCCTCCCCTGGTCTTGGCCTTGTCTCGGTCTCGACCCCCCTCCCCTCCCCGTGGTCTTGGTCTTGTCTCTGTCTCGACCCCCCTCCCCTCCCCCTGGTCTTGGTCTTGTCTCGGTCTCGACCCCCCTCCCCTCCCCCTGGTCTTGGTCTTGTCTCGGTCTCGACCCCCCTCCCCTCCCCTGGTCTTGGCCTTGTCTCGGTCTCGACCCCCTCCCCTCCCCTGGTCTTGGTCTTGTCTCGGTCTCGACCCCCTCCCCTCCCCTTGGTCTTGGTCTTGTCTCCCCTCCCCTCCCCTTGGTCTTGGTCTTGTCTCGGTCTCGACTCCCCTAGTCTTGGTCGTGTCTCGGTCGTGTCTCGATCTCGACTAAGGTGGTCTTGACTACGGCTCTGCTGGAAACCTTTTCTAGCATCAAGACGGTGAAAGATAGATTATAACAATAGGAGACAAATGTGATTTGGACGGTATTCTGTGAAGCCATGTCTGCAACTGTCACTGCGTCAAATGCAGCAGATACCTCAGTCTGACAACACCCCTTGAATTGCAACTTCATTTCAGAAGAAACGTTTTGACTATTCCATTGGAACAGCATGTGTAAAAAAATACATACAAAATACACAATTTAGTGCTATGTGCTCTAACTTGAGCTTTTGGGGTCCATGGTTTCACATAAAGAGCCCCATGTGGTCCCTGTCCATCGGTGCGACACCAAGACATTAGGATGGCGTGAATCAGAGACCCCTGTGGTTCTGGAGGACTCTTGGCCAGTAACAAGGCCATGATGGTGCTGATGGAATCCAACATCAGAGAATATTATACCTCAGAAAAAGAGCTGGGAAGGATGATCAGTTCTAGATCACATGGTAAAAAGGCTTCTGAAGGATAGTTCACATGGGAGCCGTGAAAGTTTAATTTGTCAGCATTCAGGTAACACGCACACACACTGGACGAACACATACCCACATTAACTATTTCTCTATCGGATAAACATACTCCCTTAATACCATGGTTAATTAATTAAATGTATTACATACAGTATCTCTCTGTCAGAATGCGTTGTTAATACATAGTTTTATAAATAGGTGAATTTTGCATCTCCCTCTAGCCCAAGTTGAGAGGACAAACACAAACATGACACATTATATTTGCACATGGGTTTACAATTGGACAGAGGCCATCAAGGCATCAATAGGGAGTGGAGGACAGGCACTAAGGGAGATTGAAAGAGAGGGTATAGAGTCACAAAGGAAGGGGGAGAAAGAGGTTACATGGCTCAGACGAAGAAGAAGAAAGCAGGACGGGCACTCGGGCCTGTCAAACAATTAACTTCATAGGCAGAGTGAGGGGCCTTGGGCTATTGAGGTGAGAATTGGACATATGTGGCATGCAGTATGTTCTGCTAACTTCCTCACGTACAGCAGACTGCTACGGCATGGATCATCAAACCATTACACCTGACACAAACACACACACACACATGCGCACACACACACACACACACACACACACACGAGATGACTGTCACCTCGGAGTGTTCACCAACAGTTTCTGTTACGCAGAGAACGCTGTCACACAAATCCCACCACAGGCCATGTCAAATATAGAAATAGTTGTTTTCATGTGTGTTTCTGGACGTTTGACAACATCCATCAATGCACAGTACTTTCTTTGCAGTTGTGTTTCAGTTAGAAGGTTTGAATTCCGCCGGCAACATTTCGCTATAGAACGCTCTTTCAAATCAGCGAGTGGTTAGTGATTTGATTCACAATTGCTTATCTGTCACTACTGACCAGGCATTTCCCGGTGGTGAGACTGCTGCTCTAATTAGTATTCCCACCCAGAACCCTTCAACCTTTTATGATGCTTTCCACTTAATTGCTGATTTCACAATATCTGCCGAAGTAATGGCATTTCTGACAAGTCCCGTGGAAGCTGGGTAATTTACATTGTAAATGGTCTGCCAGGTTTTTGAGAGGTCACGGTGCCGGAGTTGAGTATTAGTGAGTGTGTTCGTCTCCACACTTGTGAGTGTGTGTGTGTGTGTGTGTGTGTGTGTGTGTGTGTGTGTGTGTGTGTGTGTGTGTGTGTGTGTGTGTGTGTGTGTGTGTGTGTGTGTGTGTGTGTGTTTGTGTGTGTGTGTGTGTGTGTGTGTGTGTGTGTGTTCAAATAATGTTTATTTTTAAAAAATACTTTCAAAGTTTCACCGTTGACCCTTGTGTTGTTCCTAACTCAGAACTCAGAAGGGTCCCTAGTCAGTGTGTGTGTATGTGTTTGTGTGTGTTTGTTCAATACATATTAAAACAAGATCAACGTGCCACACACTATTTAAATTCTCATAAGGCATTTTTCCTGTTATTCTCTGATTTCCATGGTTGTGTTCCTTGACACAACCTTAGAAACAAATAAAAAACATAATTTCATATAATCAGCGCCGGAGTATCTTTGTTTGAACATGGTTTCGGGTGTGAAACATACAGTGAGTAGGTTGTCACATTCAGCATACTTGTACTGCTGGGATACATAGTGAACCCCTATGGTGCCAGGCCAGTGGCAGAAGTAAGGACCTCTCACGATTGAATAGCCCATAAACCCCAAACCCTTGGTTCACTTCGTTACACAGACAAAAACAAAAACTCCAAACCCCTTAACAATTCCAATTAAACAGATAACAAAGCACAGAAAAGGCTGTTTATTTACTTTAAGATGGTGTGATTTCATTCTGAGCCCAATGCTCCATGGGTGGATAGTGGTTAGGAAGCCTGGGACGCTGTGGAGCTCCGGGTTTGATGGCAGGAGATAAACTGGCTGCCTGTCTTAAAGGAACGGGTCTGAGCCTCCTACCCACAGGCTGGCCTATAAACCACAGGCCCTGAGTTGTAATGATAAAACGCCACCTTCAAGGTCACACTGGAGCTGGCTCGCTGGGATTTACCCGTGGTCATAATGGACCCTGAAACACAGCATTATATATCAACCCGCGTGAGAGATGGTTTATGTACGCCACTCTTTTCCTTTAATGGTTGTTCTATATCATTACCTCTGTCAGAATGATTACTGGTTTCATATACAATCAGTGTAGAAGTGAAAGCTGGTGTATTTTCGTTATGTTGTCATAAAGTTTTCTTCTAAACACATTCGTCCATGGACAGTCATACTGACCATTAGAAGTAAGCACAATTTAATTTCGCAGCCTATTGCCAGCACATGCTCTAACTATCACACGTCAATTAGTATTTTTCTGTCTTTCCATCGAGCATTTCCTAGACAAAAAGGTCCACTTAAATTATCTCCAACTCACTCTTTCTGGATGTGTTACCACTCTCCCCAGGAGGAAATATGCAATTAGCCCTCCACTTGTCTCCAGGGCATAATGGAATCTTTGGGTGGTCTTCAACAGTTGCAGCTCAACTCAACAAACCCTTAAGAGAATGTTCTCATTGTGCTGTGCAGTGTTGATGGGATGACTGGGAAAATGTCATTAAGTCAGTAACTACAAATGACACAACTGAAAATATAATTGGTATCACTTCTCTCTGATGGCCAGCTCGATGCGTCAACTGCAAACTTGCTACAATATACAGTATGTCAAATCTAATCTGATTAATTGTATGACAACTGTTGAATCAGCCCATCAGCCCATTGTACTTTGACCCCCAACTTTTAAATGATAAACTCTTAATATGTATCTAATGAATCACTGACTGCAGGTCACATTGTCATGAGCATAGACTGCTGACTGAGTGCAGCGCATGGGGCTAATTTCTATTCAAAGCATGGAGAGAGTGTGTAGCTGGACACCAAGTGTCCCAGCGGAAAGCAACTCGCTGCATGTAGCTCTTCCGTTCTCTCTCTGCTGGCGTCTTCCTTCAGGAGAGGTACACATGAGCCCACGGAGCACTGGGGCCGAGCCAAACCCCATCCCTCCTCAAATCAGCCCCGCCACCCTCACACCCAGATTAGGCCACAAAGCCTTTGGAGGCTCGACGGGTTCTGCTGATATATACCACCTCACACTTCAGTTACTGTCCCTGCATTTCTCTCCCTCTCTCTCTCTCTCTCTCTCTCTCTCGCTCTCTCTCACTCTATCCTTCATCCCTTTAGATTCTGCACCAGTAAGCCAGGCCCGAGACAGAATAACAATTTGTCTTTGCGATGACGGCATATAATGGCATGCCTACCCTTCAACCACATGTGAAATATTTATTCATCCAAGGCTGCTCTGGATTTCGTGCTCAGTGGAGCCGAGGTTTGTAATGAGCGATTGTCGATACTGCCAACATGCCTAAACTGGGGCTGCAACAAAGGCTTGCGTTACAGTCGCTCATTTTCAGCAGGAACGCCTGCATGCCAACTTTAATGCCCCACTGTATACCCTATATACTATATACGATATACTATATATCTTCCTGTTTCACAAACACATGTCCTCCTTCCACAACTACTTTGATCCCTCTCGTTCCTCATCTCACCATCAGCTTTGAAACCCATTCACAGACGACACAAAGCTAGTCCAAGCCCTGGAGCAGGTCAGTCAAGCACCTTAGTGTACCTGCCTTCCGCGATGCAGTCTGGACCAAAGCAGGCGAAGGGAACGAGGGGCTCCAGGGCTGAGTGAATTGGAGGGCCAAAGCTTCCCGGCTGCAATGACCCAAACATACAAATCCAGGGCTAGGAGAAGACAGCACACGTGGGCTTAATTCCAAGACATATCTTAAACTCTAGCCAAGAGGCCTTTACATAATTTATAAAGAATTTGAAAGGCAAAATGTTTTCTTTTGGGCTTTGTCCATGCACAAGCCAAAACCAACACCCACGTTATGATTATTTTTCAGAAGTGGAGACTAAAACAATAATATCTTAGAGAGGACAAGATCACCAGAGGCAGACTGGGGTGGCATTAGTCAACAGAGAGCCAGGAGGTGACAAGAGGTTATATAAAAACACAATTTGTCAACTATATTACTTACCTGACATGCACACACACACACACACACACACACACACACACACACCCACACACACACACACACACGCAAATATACAAGCAGCACATGCACAGGCATCACCTTCACCCCTGCGTTCAAGGACAAAAAGCTAGCAGATAAGAGCTGTCTTGATAAATGACTACCGTAAGCATAACTGAAGTCTACAAACCACTTTGTACAAGCCAATAGTTTAACGCAAAACATGTTATTCACTTTTCTTAAAATGTCCCACATTTCCTCTTATTTCACATAAAATCTCTTAAATCCCAACGATGTCCTTCTCATGCTTTCATAATGAAAAATAACGGTTCTCCATCTATGAATGCTTTGGTTCCTCTGGCAGTTCAATTGTATAAGTGACAATGAACTTCAGAAGGTTGTAACTGTACCATTGGATTCCTTTGGCACTAGCAGGCAGTGAGATTTTCATATAACCTTAATTGAAAGGGAAAATTGACAAGCACATGTAACAGATGCAGCAAATATTTTCTGTATAAGTAATATTTATTTCTATCATTAAATTCAAAAAGGGAGTCATTGATTATCCTCTACTGCCATTGAAAAACCCCAAAATAAACGAAGTATAATTTCATTTATTTTTTATAAGGATTCATTTATTTAAATTAGCTGTTGTGTTATCTCTCTCGAGTGTTATCACACGTGGAATAAAGTTTCTAAAGGTGGTATTGCACCAGCATCGAGCCATTTATTAATTCCGTCACACACTTACACATATACAGAGGGCACATATCAGTTGGAGATGCCAGTAGATCTGTCTGCTGAGCATTCTCCAACCTCTTATCCTCCTGTCAGTGGAACCCAATACAGGGAGATGAATCCCCACCGACAATCTATTCATTATTGAATACAGGAAAATATCTATAGCAGAAAAAACTGCTGTCACATGCTCACGCAAGGTATAAATAGTGTAAATGCTGCTCAGTACCTTAGAACCACGATAATGAAGATCAAGGACTTCTGATATGAGGAAACAGTCATACAAACATAGCTGAATATGAGTTGACTCTTACTGCTATTTAGTGTCATCCTAACTTATAGTCGTTGTTTTCAAAGTGCATTAATCAATTAGTAAAGGTTTGTATAGTCGAGACTGATCATAGCTTCATATAAACAAATCCTTGGTAGCTAAGTGCCCCCTGAAAGCACTGTGCCAGAGCCTGCGGTCACACACCAAGGAATAAACATCACAAACGTGTCTTTGGTGTTCTGGTCATGTCTGCTTAGTCTAGAGAGCATCAAGCAAATTGTCCCTTAAGGGCAAAAACCATGCTTCTATTTCTACTGAGAAAAAAAGAGCCTTTCATTTTGCACAAGCCTTTTTTGGCATCTGATCATGTGAAATGCCAAACACAACTGCTATCTAAATTAATTGTCGTGCATCACTTGATTCATCACATCATTCATAGTCAGATACTTGTTGTGCTGCTGTGGTGACAATATGCTGCAGCTGTGCCCCAAGGCAAATAGCTTTCCCAGCCGCTCAGCAAGCAGGCCCAGTCGCTTTCTAAAGCGCTTCCTTCATTAAAACTTCAGCTAAAGTGCTTGAGTAGCTCTCGGTCTGAGCGTTGCTCAAACCATACCGGCAGGCACAGTTTTGACGTGACCAAAAGCTAACATCGGGTGAGAAGCCTTTTGGCACTTCCTAAATGGCCCCCTGAAAAGGAGAGAGCCCCACCATTTCTGCCATTAGAGGAAATATCCAGCCGTTGCAGGGGAAAGTTTTATATGTATGAAATTGCACTGCACACCGCCAGAGCTTCAATTTTGCCGAATCAAACATCATTAAAATAATGGGCTGGAGCTTTTAGGCTCAACCCATTTGATGTTTAAAATGTTCTCCCATCTCTGCTTTTGGCTTTGGAACCTGGGACAGAAGGCGGACATGAATATACGGTTAGGCCCAAAAATATTTGGACAGTGACACAATCTTCATGATTTGGGCTCTGCATGCCACCACATTGGATTTGAAATTAAACAACTACAACGGAATTGAAGTGCAGACTTTAAGGTTTAATTCAAGGGGTTGAACAAAAATATATGATTAAACATGTAGGAATTGTAGCTATTTTTATACAAACGCTCCTCATTTCAGGGGCTCAAAAGTAATTGGACAAATAAACATAACCCCAAGTAAAATGTTACTTTTCAATATTTTGTTGAGAATCCTTTGCAGGCAATGACTGCCTGAAGTCTGGAACCCATGGACATCACCAAACGCTGGGTTTCCTCCTTTGTGATGCTTTGCCAGGCCTTTACTGCAGCGGTCTTCAGTTGTTGCTTGTTTGTGGGTCTTTCTGCCTTAAGTTTTGTCTTGAGCAAGTGAAATGCATGCTCGATTGGGTTGAGATCTGGTGATTGACTCGGCCATTGCAGAATATTCCACTTCTTTGCTTTAAAAAACTCCTGGGTTGCTTTTGCAGTATGTTTTGGGTCATTGTCCATCTGTACTGTGAAGCGCCGTCCAATCAACTTTGCTGCATTTGGCTGAATCTGAGCAAAAAGTATATCCCTATACACTTCAGAATTCATCCGGCTGCTTCTGTCTTTTGTCACATCATCAATAAACACAAGTGACCCAGTGCCATTGGAAGCCATGCATGCCCATGCCATCACACTGCCTCCACCATGTTTTACAGAAGATGTGGTGTGCTTTGGATCATGAGCTGTTCCAATTCTCCTCCAAACTTTCTTCTTCCCATCATTCTGGTACAGGTTGATCTTAGTCTCATCTGTCCAAAGAATGCTGTTCCAGAACTGGGTTGGCTTCTTCAGGTGTTTTTTGGCAAAGTCAATTCTGGCCTTTCTATTTTTGAGGCTGATTAATGGTTTGCACCTTGTGGTGAATCCTTTGTATTTACTCTCATGAAGTCTTCTCTTTATGGTAGACTTAGATACTGATACACCTACTTCCTGGAGAGTGTTCTTCACTTGAGTGGATGTTGTGAAGGGGTTTTTCTTCACCATGGAAAGGATTCTGCGATCATCCACCACTGTTGTCTTCCGTGGACGTCCAGGCCTTTTTGAGTTCCCAAGCTCACCAGTGCACTCTTTTTATCTCAGAATGTACCAAACTGTTGATTTGGCCACTCCTAACATTTCTGCTATCTTTCTGATGGATTTCTTCTTTTTTTTTCAGCCTCAGGATGGTCTGTTTCACCTCCATTGAGAGCTCCTTTGACCGCATGTTGTGTGTTCACAGCAACAGCTTCCAAATGCAAACGCCACACCTGGAATCAACTCCAGACCTTTTAACTGCTTAATTGATGACAGGTTAATGACTGAAGAGCCCATGCAGCGTTGTTATTTTTTTTTGCAGCCTTCTGAGTCAATTGTCCAATTACTTTTGGTCCCTTGAAAAAGAGACGGCTACGTATTAAAGAGCTGTAATTCCTAAACCCTTGCTCCAATTTGGATGTGAATACTCTCAAATTACAGCTGAGAGTCTGCACTTTAAGTCCATATTGATTATATAATTGTATCCTGAATATGTTTTCGTAAACAGCTAAAATAACAAGACTTGTGTCACTGTCCAAATATTTTTGGCCCTAACTGTAGGTGTGTGTGTAGGCAGAGCGGCGCAAACGGACATTCATTAAAAGAAAAAAAAATGTTAATTTACGGTAGCTCTCTTAAACAAACGTAGCCATTAGACTATGGTAAGACCCGGCGGCTGGGGGGGGGGGGGGGGGGGTGTTGGGACAATGTCAAATGGTACCTGCACACAGCGCTGGGGCAGGGCTGAGTGTTCTAGCAGAATTGAGGGCTTAACAAAGCTATGGTTCCTCGCTGTTCTCCATGCACTGAGCCGGAGTTGCAGGAGTCCAGGGTGACATTCCAAGTGTGAAAGATAAGAAAAAAAGAAAAGACAATCAAGAAACAAGCCAACAAACAGGGAGGCAAACTGAAGCCAGTCTGTCCCTCTCCCTCAAGCACCAAATCCCAGAGTGCCTTGTGGTTTCAACACAGTAATGGTTTCCTCTGCCTGGCTGGTCAAGTCAGGCCTATCACTGTCCCTCTACCCTGATCAGGGCTGGATATGGTCGCTCCCTTTACTCCCTTTCTACTTTCATAATAAGTCTCCCATCCCCTGGGCGGTGCTCTTTAATGCATCACAAAATATTTAGAAGAGTAATCCAGTTCAGCAAACACGCAAACTCATTCACTGTTCAGAGACAAAGACGTCAGACTAAAGCTTTGGCATTTCGTCATGTCTATTGCACTCCCTGGGACAATGCTCAACAAGATCACATGACAAAATCTTTTCTTCTCTTTCCAGTCTCTCTGTCAACTCTGTGAAATCAATTACCGCATGCATATCAGCGAGACACATGCTTCGAAATCGAATTGTAATGGAGCAAATACAACTTCTCACACTGGATTGCAGTCAATTTTGCACGTACGACTGATTCCATGCAGACCAGTCCCACTCTTTTAATTCCTGTTTGCTTCCTAATATTTAATAATCCTCGACTTTTTCAGTTTGATTATGATATTATGTGGCAGTGCAGTGCTTAAAGAAAATAGTTGATTTATGCATGGAAGAATTTAATAACGCTAAGTTCATTATCTTGATTGTGTAGATTTGTGAACTCAGCTAGTCTTTAATTAGGTTTGCAACAGCAGCCTAACTCAGAAAGTAAGTTTGTAACTAATTGTTATATTCACAATTTAGTTTACTGCTACTTATTAAATTAGCAAAAAGGTAACGTATATACTTGGATCTTTAATGATGCAATCTAGCCCCAGAAATGTTTTAACAGATGTTATTCATGTATACCCTATAACTAACATGCTTTGGTATTATTCATTGCAACTCTACACACTCCACACATAGCTTTGTTCTATCCACTAATCTTGTCGACATGCAACCTTTTCCCTGTAACGTTATATCATGCCCTAAGGTAGACATGCTGCTGTCAGCAACATATGTCCTGTTCCTGGCCTAGATAAATAAATACAAATTCATATTGTCCTCCCTGCACTTAGATTAGTCACAGAAGCTTTGGGGTAAGTTTCGACAGCCACTGCATATAGTCAGCAACTTGGAAACATAGGTAGGCTGTTTATCTATGAGCGTCTTTGCCTTAATGGCTTCCCCTGGCACAGTTATTATGACAAAACCAATTTCTTAGTGTCTCGGCTGAGTGGTTTTATATCGTAGCTGAGAGGCCCAAAACAGAAACAGCCTGTGTTGTTCTCATCGCCCTGCATTTACGAACGGTTCCACTCTTCAAACAGCACAAGTCCCCTATGGCAGATCTCTCATTAGCGGGATAAAAGCATGGCAGCCTGCCCTTCCTGAGCTCGACGGCGCACGGCGCGATGACTGACAGGTGTAACATTTCTGACGGCGATGCCCGTCCCAGGTGTCCTGTCGTCTTGTTGCATCAGAGGCTCCGTCTTATGTTCCTATCATCTCCCAGGACGACCTGTGAAGCAAACAACTGTGGATGCAGGAGGCCACCAACACAGAGGCTGTCAGATTGATTCACAGGTAGCTCCTGTTTGGGCGATGGGCTTTGTGATTTTAACTTAGAGTGATAACTACGTGTTGAGTTGGTGGAGTTAGCAATGCAAATACTTTTTTTTTTTTACAGAGCAATGTGATTTGGTTAGTGTTTGTTTATACTACATACCACTCCGCAGTGAACATTTATAAATGAAACAGTAGCTTGGGGTAAAAATGGAGTAGTTGTTTTCTGGCTTGCAGCTGGAAACTTTGAGATTAAACCTGTTACTCTCTCCTGTTTACCAGTCCTTAGGGGATCCTTGTTTTTGGAAGAGGGACAATGCTGCAAACCCTATAACAATCCAAAGTATTCATCTGATTTATAGTTCCGGTAAATTTGGTTGGGAAAGAAATAGACTCAGAGAAAATTAGCCTTCCCTGAGGCTTTCTGGTGACTAACATGAAGAAGAAAATAATGACTAAATAAAAAACAACGCAACAAAACAAACCTTCTGCCAAATCTGAGAGTCCACACTTATCAGCTAAGGTTTTAAATGGAGCCCACTGCCACTCACTAAAGCAAGTTGAAAGATTAGATTCTAAACCCCTTTTTGTATTTCTTGGGAGGTTCTGCTGGGGTGGAGTCCACCGCTTTTCTTTATGGGCCAGAAATGGCTTGATTCAGTGAGCGATTGTTCCTAGGGAAGGCATACAGGAGAAGGTACAGACTGGCTGGAATTGATTCAAGTATTGATCCATTATGTATAAAGTGCCACAATAACCTTGTGAATTCTCTACAGATGTTTTGATCCTGCTAGATGTTTTGATCCTGTCACTCCTACTGGGAATCTGTGTCAGACCCTCCAAGCAACTGAGGAAGGGCAGCCAGGCGGGATAACAATGGTGTGTATCTCTGAAGTGGGATGCTGTGGAATTGTGTCAATTGTGGCAAAAACTACAAAACGACTTAAGAAAGTAGGGATCTGTAACAAGGATTTGCACCAGACATAAAACTTTCTCAGACATACCATAAAGAATAAGAAAGTGGTTGTGGTTACAAATAATACCCAATCTTGACTCATAAATAAAGATACCTAGAAACAAAAGAAAAGTTTCCTGACGAGTGTGCCGTAATAAGCCAGCAGGGATAGAGTAGGGAGCGACAGCAAACAAAAGGTGAGTTTCCAGGTAAGTAAACTGTTCCATTTTACATGAATAGAGTTGTTGGATATCTAGCAATATTAAATATAAAGATATAACAACCTCATAAATATTATTTCGTGAACAGAAGATGAGGTTCTATAAAAAATGAACTATGGTTTACCTCGATCAATACTTCGACTTTTTTTTTAATTTCAGTGGATGATAATCGATGACTCCCTTCAGATAATTATAATAATTAGCATATTGATTGCTCACACTGCTCACACACTGTGTGGATTCATCTGCTTGTTTTCTTCCCTTTGATCTGCCTCTGTGTATTGAGGGAATGTGCAGCACAGGGTATCCAACCTACCAAAGGGTTCAGCTATTTAATGTGCGCTTGTAGGCCTCTAGAAATCCCGGAGATATTGGCTGCATAATCAAAACATGACCCTCTACAATTGTTAGCATCAATATCCATATATTCTAAAACAGCAAGAACTGATTGGAAAAGCGGCTCCCCTGAATGACTTTGAATTTGCAATTTGAGAAAGCGTTCCTTAATGCAAACATTGGGTGACACATATCGCATTATGAAATGTAAGCTGTTCTGTATGTGTCACATCTGGGGTGCAATCAATTCTAATTGAGAAGTACTTTGCTGTTTTCATTTGACCGATGATTATGGCGAGCATCTGGAGTCCCACTAATTCAATGAATTCTCAGCATGAAAAGTATCAAGGTGTTCCCTGGCCTTCAAGAAGGGATCAAACTCATTGACAACTTTTAGGACAGTCATTTAGTTCCCATTGCTAGGCTGCCCAAACAGTTTTAGCCCAGCATGCTGGGTCCGAGTTACATGAGGCGGGAGCTGCTGTTGCTGCCGCAGCTACTCGTCCGTTGCCTTTGCTAGCTCCACAGTATCAGGCTCAACAGTAGGGGCTGTGGTTCGGGCATGCCTTGATGGGGTTGTGGAGGTGATCTCGAATGGTGGGGGCATTTCGGATGGCTCTGACTCTGAATCACTTTCCTCTGACTTAGTTTCTGGAACTGGCATTTCTTGGCTGGTGTTTGTGGCCTGTGCCCAGGCCAGAGTTAGCCGCAGCTGATGTTAATGTGACTGCCATGGTTGTTGCTGTGCTGCTGGCTGTGGTAGCCGTTTGTTCCGTGTCCCGTTGTAGCTCTTGAGGATCATGCTGAGAGGATATGGCGAAACAGCAGCGTTGAATTAATACGCATTCAACTTTTCTTCAAATTCTTTGGAAAAGCCCGGTCACACCACTCTTTCAGTCGATGGGATTTTCTCTTTTGCGCCCCACTACTGGGTTTTTTCCACCAATACTGACCGCTATCCACAGTGCACTGCACATTCATTTGCTCCAGATGACCCACTGAGGGCAACAACAGTGACAGCATATCCAACAAAATCATTACGATTTGTGAACCCATTGCAATAACCAACTCACAAGTTTACAGCAGGTATTAAAACATATAGAGATTTGCTTTTGTATGAATTCTGGCCAATTAGATGTCCCTGATCACTGTAGACCCCGCAGCTTCAGCCTATGTTAGCCTGTGCATTAGTCTGCACCTGGGGCTGAGCATTTCAGGATCAGAATGTCTTTCAGTGGACGAATAGGGCTCTCGGCTGCTCCACGGGCTGTTTCACCTCAAGGGTCGGGTATTTAGATCCCTGAATGCCCAGCCCCTCGTACAGTTTCTCTTGTTAAAGTGCCTTTGACAATTGACTAATTGAAATCGAGACATCATATCCTATTTAGAAATGCATTGAGGAAGCTGTCTAGATCAAAACTCATTCAATCCCAACATCTGGTCCTGGTGTCATGGCAACCACATCCAACAAGGCGAGTGGATTCACTTGCTGCCTCTACCATTTCTTCCATTCAGAATTTCCTTAGCTGTTTTCTACCCACAAATACTTTTAGCATGTTCGCACAAATACATGCGTCCTCATGCACACACACACACACACACACACACACACACACACACACACACACACACACATACTCAAAGACACCAACAAGAATAACCATGAAATCTGATATAATTAGCAAGCACTAATAACAAAACATTAAGATTAATATATCTCCAAACGCTCTCTCTTTCACAGACAGGTGTTATTTTGGTCTATGTAGCTGCGACCCATGCCTAAGCTACGTAATTTAATTAGTCAATTGTAGATAACTATAATTAATGTGACTTTGGGCCCTCAGCTGGGGCCTGAAGGGTCCAGTCTGGTGCTGAGTGTCAGGCTTAGGCACTCAGGCTGAGTGCTGCCTGATTAGATATTCCATTATATTGATGTCTGCTATCAGTGGACTATAAGCTGACGCTGACAGACTGGCAATGCAAGGGAAACAATGCTGGACTTTTCTGCCATGGGCTTGTCTATGGTGTGCTGTCTTCTCGCATTGCCCACCCAGAGCTAAGCCATGCCCACCCAGACGAATCCTCTGTCCATCCACTGAAAACTCTGTTATAGCAATTTTTTTTGTAATTTTGTCATTCGTCATCAAAAGATGCACCGCTTTCCTATTGGCTAATTGTAATGTGTGGTTGTGGTTAGTCAGTGCTCTTTGTTTACAGTATCGCAAAACCACAACACTTCTTCACACATGCAGTAGGCTATAAGTGAACAGCAAAACATGTCTGTAGCTGGCTGCTCTCAGCAATCCAATCAAAACTGTTAATTCCTTTGATTCTTGTTAATTTTTTTTTTCTAGTTCTGTATTAGCTATATTGGTAGTATTACAGTATATAGTTTCACAGTTAAGTTTGCAAGTTTTGCAAGCTGCATGTGTCTTTTAAGTTACCGTCTCACTTGGTGGCTATTGGTTTAGTGATTAGCCAGCTACAGGGTAGCCATAACTGATTTGTAGCTAGTCATTGGAGTTGGCTTGTTGAGTATGAATAATTTTACGGAAGGGTAACATAACTCTTTTCGATGAATGTTGGGAACCGCAACCCCTCGGCAAAAGAGTCGATCTTTTGGCTCCCTGATTATAATAAAATTTGGTTGCAGTACTGCTCGTGGATTCTCTGCCTTATTTCCCAGTGACAACCCCTTCTCCTTGAACTGTTTGTGAATGATGTGACTTGCCAACAACTAATCCAATGTATTTTGGAAGTCCAATTAAGGGAATGGACGATATTCAGACTAAACATGAGACAAACTCAAACTGCGCTCAGAAAAAGTATGCTTCAGTGTCAGCTTATTCACACACGGCAATAACGTATTTGAACACTGAACATTTTCAACGTAAATAAATACATAATTTTTCCTTCACAGGAAATCACATTGTTGGTTAACAGTCTGAAAAAATAAATTTTTTCTTTTTATCAACGTGCCTTGTGAACAGAGCACCACCGCAAAAGAGACAGTCTGTCAATCGACCGTGCATAAATACATTTATAATAATAAGAATAATAGTTATTTACAGTCACAGCCAGCAACATCTCTCAAATGTATGTATATTTTTTATTTTTTATTTTATTCCACCATGCATTTCAAAATGTCCAACCCATTGTGCACGGCTGTGTGATGTGAGCTGGTGAGTTTTTTTATTTTATTTCATTCAGTGTTATTGATTGTTCTTCTCCTGTGAGAATGGACGCATTGATGCAGCTGACTACTTTTCAGATCTCATGTATTTTTCAATGTAACATTTGGTGAATTGTTGTGGGGCTACTGTAGAAAGGCAGAAAGAGAGATTGTTAAAGGAAATGTCTCAACACTGGTCAGTATGCTGCTCTCTCCTCCCCATCAGGCTCTGTTTTTGACAGCTCTCCTCCACCAGCAGCTCGTCAGTATGGAAGGATTGCACTCCACTGTGGCTTGGCAGAGGCTTTAAAAGTGTTGTAAGACCAAGCAAAAATCTATGAGCAAAATGTGTTACGATCAAAACAAAAAAATATGTTTTTCTGCTTGTCAGCGCAGGCAATTTGCAGTTTAGATGGTTTAATACTGAGGTGAGGATAAGGTACCGTCAGGAATGTTCTCTCTGCATGTACGATACAGTACTATAAAGACATTACAAAACATGTCATGCAGGGCTTAAGCTCAGAAGGACAAGCAACAAACCTACACATTTGCAAAACATTCCTTTATTATAAATAAATCATTTGTATAAAAACTGGCATGCTTCAACCATGGCATTTACAGATTCACAACCCCAGGCTACAATTGAGTTAGCCGATACAGGAGATAGTCTCATCTCAGTATGCAGGGCAATCGGACAACATGGGACAAGGATGAAAAATCTTCACAATCACAAAAATACTTACAAGTAGAGTAACAACAAACATGGTCCAGTCTCATAGATTCTGAGTTTTCTTTTCGATATATCTTACATTTTTGTCTTAAATGTCTCTGCCAACTCTAACCTGTCCTTTTATATTACATCAACACTGTGTAGTTTTTTTGTTTTGTTGATTAATTTTTTGTATTTTTTTCTGTGTTTATTTTAACCACAGCTACGTGGTCTATATCTTTTTTTTCTTGGTCTCTTTTTTTTTAGATTAGTAAGTTCATGGAAGGACCATTGTGCTGTGAACAGCAGGAAAGCAGGCACCTTAATTGGCTGTTGGTCGGTGTGGTCCCACCTCTCTGTGGTCATAGGTTTGATGCGGAACAATACAAAATGTCTCATGCTTGGTTGCTTGTCCGTCATTCTTTCAACCAGTCAGCTGAGGGTGACGGCTCCTCTCTTGGATGGGCTCACCCCGGGACACGCCCACCCCCATCAGCATACTCACCCTGGTCCTCTCAGATGGCATGATTACTGTAGCTGACATAAGTCGTCTTAGTTAATGAAGCTGTCAGAAGGGGGGAGAAGGTAAGAGAGAGACATCAGAGGAGCTAATGTTTTCCCAATGACTATAATGTAAAGTCACACCTTTGTATTGATCTGCGCATTCCAAATTAGACCAACTACTCATCTTCCTCTTTCAATTCGATTCAAGGTGATTTTGCGCAGCACCTTTTTGGCCTTAGATACCCATGCAAGCCAGCATATTTGAACTCTTTGTTTTTCCTTCTCATGCCACCTTGCTAAGTCAACAGAACCTGGCCACTCCTAACAACACCGCATGCAATCATCTCCAAACTCTTATTGAAAACTTTTTTTTATAAATACTGACTGTAGTCAAGTCAGCATTTTTGTAATGAGTAAATAAATTGGCTGTGACCCTTGTTATTTTGTGCAGTAAAGTGCTGACAGACGGTCTGAGTGGGTAAGCTGTACATCTGTAGCAAAGAATAGGCACCTGCAGCAGAACAAAGTCATCTGCTTAATTACTCCAAGCATATCCGTCCTCCTCCGTATCATGGAAATAATTTTCCAAGACTGCAAGGTTTTGAAAAACACCCACTGTAATTCTACTGAAAAGAGTAGAATATTTCATATTTGTAATTTACAATAAGGATAGAAAGCGTCCAAAGTGCAGCTGTTGGAAATGACTGTGAAAGACTACCTTCTTAATAAAAAAAGACTCAACCCAACGATGCTCCTTTAAAAACGCACACAGGGTGTAGTATTTATAGTATAGCCTTGCACTCGGTGTGATCAACAACCAGGCTTAAAATTCAATCTACATGTTTTCACTCTTTAAAGAGATTCCTTCATAATTCAAAATTAACCCTTTACTATGTACTTCTCAGAGTTAACTTAGCGAGGTTTGTTTGTGCGATTTTTGGCCAATTTCCATCCTCACTGTACCTACACCTGTACCTACAGTACATTAGTATTCTACATTAGTATATTATATGTATAGGTAGAAAATGGTGTGCTCTTACTCACTATGCCTGGACCTGTACATACAGTACATTAGTACTCACCATTAGTATTTTATATGTATAGGTAGAAAACGGTGTGCTCTTATTCACTGTACCTACAGTACATTAGTACTCTACATTAGTATTTTATATGTATAGGTAGAAAATGGTGTGCTCTTACTCACTGTTGGTCTCCATGCTCTCGCACAGCTCTGTCTTGACCTCTCCGTTGGGCCGGTCGCCACCTTTGGGGGCCAGCTTGCCTGACATGGCGGCGGCGGTGACGATGGCCTTGAAGCTGCGCTTGCGCTTGGGCACGTTCTGCTCCGGGTGGAAGATGATGACGTAGACCTTGGGCATGTAGAGCATCCCCAGGGAGACGGAGGCGCTCAGGCTCAGCGAGATGGTCAGCGTGGTCGTCTGAATGTACATCTGAGGAGACGGGATGAGACGAAGCCAGGGGGTGGGGGGGACGGAAACGGAAGAATGGGGGAGAACCATGAGGAGAGGGGATGGAGGCGGAGGTGGGGCAAATGGAGGAGGGAACAGAATTATGTAGGGAGGAAACGAGGGAAGGGACAAAGAGAAAAAGAGAGAGCAGAGTATTCAGCCCACTTGCAAATTACAGCTGACACCATAAAGAGCTGGATAGCCTTCTATTAGCCATTGTAATGTTGTCATTAGGGTAGACTCTAAATGTCGGCCACAGTGTCATTTGCAGGGTACCAGACTGCTCCACCCAACCTCTCCTAGGAATTAGTGACAGCTCCTGACTGATCTGGAGGACTGTTTCTGTGATGGGTCCCGACATGGAGCTTCCTGGTCGTCAGAGACACATCCTATCTACTGGGACACAAACTGGAGTCTTGTGGCATTTGGACCCAGTCTGTTTTCCCTATAGACACAGACACTGCCGGCACCAAATGGAAAGACACACACATACGCTGAGGGATTCCTTAAAGTGAACCACTCGTGTGTGCGTGCGACTTGAACAGGGAGCACAGAATGTGCAGATGGCCAGTCACGCTTGAATCACGACACGGGGCCGGCACTACGCTGGGAAGGCAAACGCAGCGCTCGCCATGGGAGAACAGCCGCGAGCAGATTAAGCATGTAGACACTGATACCAATCTATTTACCCTCTAATGAGCAGCACCACCACCACGGCAAGGCTTTCAATCCACTGTGGCGGGCGGGTTCCTTTTGTTCCGCAACGTCGTATTTCGTGGGCGTGCGAACATGCATGCGTTAATGTGTCTGTGCCTTCACACGTATTCCCCTCTTAAGAGCGTCAGACTCCTTCATCAGCGGGCGGTTGAAACCAGTGTGTCAGCTCAGTGAGAGATGTACAGTAGTCAGGTATATATATATACTAGTGTTTAGAAGGAATGTGCACACAGTATTTTATAGAATTCAGAAGTGAATCTGCTCAGAGATGCCTCTGCTCCCCGGCCCGGGCTCCTACCGCTCACTTGGAATAGAAGCACATCTCATGCAGGCAGAGAAACACAGGGCCGGCACACACTCAGCTAGGCCACATAGTATATTCTGAGGGCTGGGCTACTGAGAATGTCACATATGGTATGGAAATGCATGGACCACGGTATTGAATTGCGGTGACAGCAAATCCTCCCTGTGGACAGTATGGATTTTGTTTCTGTTGTCACAATGCCTTTCCCAAACCTCAGGGGAACGGGGAGAACTGGAGTGTACTTTGTATGTGTGCTGCTGCTTGCACTTCCAACTCCCTGCCCTTAGCATAACAGGTGCGAGCGGGGCCGCTTTCCTCACACTGGAATTACACATGCATTTCCACACAAAACGAGGCACGGACATGCCCACTCAAAACCCTAACAACCCAAACACAAATGTGGCTGCATAGCCACGCGCACACGAACACACTCATCTCACACATTAGCTCTGTGCTTCTCAAATCAGCTAGGTTAACAGCATCGTGATTCCTGAGCAGTGGGGTCCGCAGGCCTGCTGGCTGCTTAGAGACAGAAGTCATCCAGCCAGGCGGCTGTGGTCTCCCTGGGTGAGTCACCAGCCGCACGTCAACGCTCACTCTCACGGTGATTCACGGGCCGTCACTGATAGCGTTTCACATCGACCTGGTCGTAAACCACGTGTCAAGTGGTTGACAAACATAGAGCTTTCAGGTGAAAACAAGATAGTGTGATAGTGTGGGGATACAGAGAAAAGGGGGTAGAGAGAGAGAGCAAGAGAGAGATTGCAGGAAGAATAGATGAAAGGGAACAATTAGACAAAATGGCAGAAAGAAGTAGGTCAAAGAAAAATAACAAGGGAGAATCCAATGTCGCCATCCAGGGAAAGACAGATTTTCCAGTGCCGTAATCCCTCCATTAGAACAGCGGTGCCAGGTCTAGAGATGGCAAAACCAGCAGCAGTGTCTATTTCCTTCAACGGTGCGATTAGGGCCTCAATCTTTGCTGCCGCTAGTCCATACCGGAGCCCCTCGCTGCACCGCTTGGATAGAGACACAGCAAATATATGCTTTCCCCGACGGAGCCCAGCGCGAGGAATTTATTCTCCAGCGTTCCACCAAAGTCACCGAGAGGAGGGTGATTAGCGCCGCTCCGGCACCCGCCGCGGCTCTCAGTGCGGTCTAAACCCGTCTCACCGCGCCTTTCATTATGGCCCCCGCCTTCAGAGGGAGACACACACCCGGGCTATGTTACCAGCCCACATTTATAACAATCGCCCTCCGTGCCCGGCGGTCTCCACTTTGGATGTGGCCGAGGTCAGACGAGGACGGCTGGGAGAAGAGAACTGGCAATAGAAAGGTGAGAGAGAGAGAGGGAAAGAGAGAAATGATCTTTTCTTTATTTTTTCATGTGTGTTTTGAGTCTTTTTTTGCGTGCAAATTTTCTATATATATGTTCCCCGCACCACTGCCTCCGAATTTAAACTACTTAACTCCGTCTCCCTATTTGTAGTAGACAGCCTGTGAAGCTGTCCTTGTCTGACAAAATATCCCTGAGAGAACATCACAAGAACAATCAACAGTGGGCCTAATGGAAACAAACTACTGTAGTCTCAGAGGTTCCACCTGGAAGATGCCTTAAAAGTATTTCGCTCGGCGCGCCCTTGAGCAGTGTCCTACTCCATCACAAGGCTATTACCATTGAGGAGGAGAGGAGAGGGCAGAAGGGGCTGTCTCTCAAGGGCTCTTAACGTCAGGAGGGGGACAACAGAGTGGATGCATCACTCCACTTATCCTCTTACATCATTTCACCAGATGAAAGCAATTGCATGTTCAATCAACCACGCACAAACTTAGGCACACTTCCACGCACGCACATTCCAGCATACCCCAGCAAAACGAGCAAACACGCATGCACACAGGTTTTAATTACCCTCTGGAGGCTCACAACTCTGCAGACTGAGTCCAAACAGCGGTTATCTCAGGGCTACTTGATGAATGCGGCTAGCCCTGTCAACCTACCAGCATATGTCCACACAACAACGGGCACGGACATGACACCCAAGAGCTCTCAAAGAGAACAACACGGCTCAGAGGCTGAGAGAGCACAACGGTCCTGGTACAAAGGCCCTGCATTAGCTGTGTTTACCTTCTCCTTGACTGAGCTAAGTACCAAATGCCATGCCTCCCTGGATGGCCGCGGGCGCCGTGTGTGATCTGACGACGGGCGTGGGCCCTCCGGACGCGGCGTCTGCGCTAGGCGCGCTCCCTAACCTGGCCGAGGCATGGGGGCCTCCTGTCTGCTCGCGCAGCTCACCGGCACGGGCCCGGGACGGTGAGAGCCTCCGTTGCCATGGCTAAATATTGCATGACTGCAATCCCACAGCGTGTTGTGTCACAGGCTGTGAGCGAGAGGTGGGCGGAGACGAGCCGGGAGGTCGGGACAAACGCCGCCCGGTGTTCCGTCTGACACGCCTCACTTCCAGCTTCCTAACCGCGGCCTCCTCCTCTTCCTCCTCCTCCTCCTCCTCCTCCTCCTCGCCCATCCTCCCACGCTCCGGCTATGATGGGTGGCTGGCTGACACAGTGCCGCTCTAATGGCTGCACTCGCTCTGCCATACTCTCACTCTCTGGACTCCCTTTCTCTCGGTCTCTCTCGCTCTCTCCCTGTGTCTCTCTCGGTCTGTCGCTCCCCATCTCACCCCCCCTGCTCGATGTCATTCGACATTCTAATGCTTCCCTGCCTTTTGATAATGCGTTGAGAAGGCGTCCTTGAGAAGGGCCTGTCCTAAAAGATCTTTTATGAGGCGGCTTTACTGAATGCCTGAGGGTCCTAAACTCATTCCCAGTCTCATGTGGAGTCGCCCCACCTCCCTGTTCTGAAACCACCTCCATCATCAGGCGCCACATCTTGGTTTTAATCACTTGAGTCACTCCAGGGACTGCAAGAAGGACAGAGACAAATCTATTTTACCAGGGCCCTGGACATGACCTGTGCAGCACACCAGCCATACGTCTACTCAGTGGCAGGGGGAATAAAACTGAAACCTAAATATTGGCAAATTTCCACCTAACACTTTGGGTATTGTACCCTTGAAACTGTTACCTAACCCTAGCCATGCCGACCTGTGCCTAACCTTAGACCTGTTTTGCGTTTCCACAGCAAACAGCTACCCTAAAATGTAGGCGGTTCATAGCCACGTAACTATCAAATGCAATAAATGTGCCTTTGTCGTGAGGTGGTAATGCCAATAGTCTCAGTCACCATCAATGGGAGATTTAGGTTTGTTAGCGTTTGAGCATTGAGTATAGCAATTGTCTTTAGTGCTGTGTTTCCAGCTCCACCTTTAAGTCCCGGGTCAGTGTGCTAGGAACCTCAACAGTGAGGTTAGCCAGTATAGCTGACCAATAAAATCTGAACTCAACAGTAAGCTAGTCGGTGTGGATCCGTATTGCTATTTAGAATATATGGCTGGCACACAGTGACTTTTCCTACACTCATGATAGTTGTTCATAGTTGTTGCAATTTGTATCTTCCGAATGCTGAACAAATAAAACCATGTTGTGCATTATTTCTACATTGAATTCCTCTTGTATGTAGACACCCTGTCCATGTTCATACTCAAGTGGAGCTGGAACTGCCAGCAGGAGCAAGTCAGGGAGCGTTAATAAAGCAAGTTAGCAAAATACAGCCACTCATAACTAAATCATGCTGATATGGCTAGGGAGGCGTGTATCTAACGTAAGGAAGGGGTGGATTCAATGATGCTTAAGGAAAGACTTTAACCGAATTCATTAAGATTTAAAAGTTCCTCTGTGCAAGTTTAACACAAATGCTTTAATTTTTAGGGAAAATGTACACGCACATGGAAAGATTTTAAGAATCTTTAATGAATTTGGATATGATTTAATGGACACTTATATAAATGTAGCTCAGCTCCCTCCAGCAGTTACATGTAGTAGCCAAGCTAAACATATCCCGGATACGACACTAGATTTTCAATATACGCTCCCAATTTATGTTGTAATGCACACATACGTAGTCTATATGGCAAACTCTCAAGAATTGTTTATAAAACGTACGTAGGTTCGTAAGGGTTCAGAATTGCTATTCAAAATCTCTAATCTCCACATATCAACTCCATATGGGCATGTGGTCCAATCTACTTTTCAACTAGCATCTCTCTGTGGACTCTCAGGTGCATTCCCACATACAGGAAGTGATTCTAACACCCATACGCCACTTCAAGACTTAGTACCGACTTCTTGCCGTCATCACACCAAACAAACAGATGATGATGCACTTCAAAACTTTTCCCAAGGAATCACATGGTAACTGTATCTCTGAATAAGGTTTGTAACTACGTTAACGCCCAGTCATTTCCTATGATCAGACCGAAGGGTGATTTTCTACCACGGTTTCTTATCATACACTCAGCCTCCCTAATGCCTTTGACATTTTCAATAAGCAGAGTGAATGGAATAATAATGGAAATTATTCAAACGCTTGCCAAACACTTTGTCTGTGCTTGTACTGTTATGTCGACATAAAGACATTTCAAAATGCGCTTTTCTTAAAAGACCACGTCTTGTCATGCTCAGCGTGCGGTGTTACAGACGCCTTGTTCCTCCAAAGGCAGTGTCTTTGTGTGTGTCTGTCTGTGTTTGTGTGTGTGTGTGTGTGTGTGTGTGTGTGTGTGTGTGAGTTATTTTTATGAGGTCCCTAGAGGAGGATCTTTTAACATCATATGCTGTTTTGTGCCAGGACCTGACACTCGTCTAGCCTTGTTTTTCAGGAATATTGAGAATCCCTCAATGGAGATTAAACAAAAAAAACACACTAAACAACCTTCTTCAAATATGAATGAGATGGATCCTATTATAATACTTAAAGTGTTGTCGTTTTGGGATGTCCCATTATCACATGTGCATGAGTACAGCAAGTCATGTTCCCAGCCGGAGCACTGTGTGTCTGAGATAGCTATAATGCCTCATAGGCCCCGACCTTAACTATAGTGAGCAGATTTAATCCTTGGTCAGACTCTCCCTGTCAGTGTGTATCTGTAACAGAGACCTCTTTAAAGTATTAGCTTTCACTGCTACCTCCCATAATCCTTCACCGACTTTGTTCACTGGATCCGCTTCTCCTTTTTCTCCCCTCATCTTATCGTTTAACAAATACGCTGGCTCTCTCAGTGTGTGGAGGGGCGGAGTCCGGGTGTATCCTGGGCAGATAACAGTAGATTGATGGCAGGGTGCTGTCCTGGGCGATCCCCCGCCCCATGCAAAGACGAGCCGCCTCGGTCGTTAAACCGTCCAGTGAGGATGAGAAACGGCCTGGCCCACACTCACATGGGGCTCTTTGTCTGCAGTGGATTCCCCTGCCGCCCCGGGACTCCTATTGTATCAAGACTGGTATTAGGATGGAGCCCTGGTTTATGAGTGGATAATGCCTTTGCTGATTGCAATGCAATATACACACGCCAATTGCATGGGCTTAATCCTCCGCCAGCATGGGCTCAAATCACCCCCACGGCCTCGCTGTTGTGCCACGGGTGGGCTGCCCACTCTCCTTTAAAATGAGACCGCGCCCCTGCTGCTATCGTCCCACAAAGCTCCCAGCAGAGGGCTGGCTACAGGGGAAGACTCCCACAGCCGCTTGGCACACACACTTTACCCACACACCTTTGGAGAGATGTGTTGCGATAAGTACAACTGAGAGAAGCTGTGTGTAAGGCTGGCCTCGGGCCTCCTGCAGGTGCTGCAAGGGAGGGTGTGAGGGGATCATTTATTTTCAGTCCCTGTGGGTTAGCATGCGATTAGGTTTGAAATAACGAGGAGATCAAACGCAAATTTCTCTCATCTTATTTCTCTTGACACTCTCCATGTTCCTCTCCTGTCAGGGTGTAGTCCAGCATACACTTTTTAAAAGATCTAGGTTTGCTTTGGTATTACCACAATGAATAGAAACCAACACTTACTTGTTGCTAGACACATGAATATTGATTACGGAGGGATGAAGATTCCCTAGCAGTGACCCTTGATTTTTACAGACAACACAGGATCAACCAATCAAGGCATCTGTCTGCCAATGAACCGCCCCTAGTTTCCCCCAATTGCTGGCGATGGAGGGAGCACACAAAATCGAGCCATAGAAAACCTGCATGAAGGTGGATTATCTAAAGCATCAGCCTACTGTTATGAGGCCCCGTTCCTAGTCTGCTACCTGAGCCGACTCGTTGACATTTGCTCATCTCATATTAGTGACCTACAATAGGAGCCATGAGCCTTAGGTCTCCATCCTGGGCCTCTGGAAGCTCTTTCCCTGGAAACAAAATCTATGACAGAACGACAGACAGTTTGCGGGTTTCGTATGATGGCACCAAACGATGGTTCTCTTCCTCACGGTTGTGTCCCCTTTATCCTCGCCCACCGTCAGTTCACCAACAGATGGGCTGCCCCGATTCAAGTGTGGTCAAGCGCGGTACTCAACACTCGGGGATGTCAAGCCGACACCTAATATCCGTCATCCCCATCCAACTCACTGGCTCGCTCACACAGGAAAGTGGCACCAAAGCGATGGGCTTAATCGCAGATCTGAAACCAGTGTTCTCTCTCTAAAGACTGCCTCCCGCTGGCGCCACCTCCAAATCCCTGAAGCGGGTGTTTAAAGCGTAGGCTTGGCGCGCGGAGGGGCTGACAGCGGCGCTTTCCTCCGGGCTCCACCGTGACGTTCTGTCACTCTGGATGGTCGGGAGCGTTCAGCGTGCAGCCGTTTGTTTGCGCTGTCTAATGGGGACGTCCGTGAGCGTGCACGTCAACTGGCTGGCTGGCTAGCAGAGGGAGGAGCCCAGTGGGAGGATTGAACGGGTAACGATGCGACTCCACTGACGAGCCTTCAATGAGGGTCTGTCTGTACGGGGAGAGGCTAGTGTTCCACGTCGACCGTCTTCACGTCCACAGGCAAACCACCCTTCTTCCTCCATCCAGTTCTTCACCTCCTCTCACCCACTCTATCTAACCGTACCTACAGTATCCTCTACAGTCCTTCACATGAATCTCCTGGTGTGCCTTTTCCCGCTCCGATGGAAGATCCTCTCCACTTCACCTTATCCTCTATCCTTTTCCAATTCATCTCATCTCTACCCCTCCTCCCCCCTTTGCCCACCAACTCCTAAATGCTTGATGGAGTTCAGGCATCAGAAAGTATGACTTTTCAGACCTCCTTCAAAACCCACCCGACTTGTGTCCAAAGTGCTACCCTTCCACGCACGAGCACTTTCTCCAGCTGCTCTGGCTCAGGATGCTGGAGGACCGACAGGGACAAAGATTGTTCTGCCTTTTCTCTCGTTGTTTCCCCTCTAAGCGCCCATTGAGCCTCTATTCACATGGTTGGCCTTGTTACTCAGCATCCGACAGTGGAACATTCAGCCACCCCACTGCTGCCCCCTCAACTACTCCCACTCAGAGTGTACACACATTGAACGTCTGACATGTCTGTGTGTGTGTGTGTGTGTGTGTGTGTGTGTGTGTGTGTGTGTGTGTGTGTGTGTGTGTGTGTGTGTGTGTGTGTGTGTGTGTGTGTGTGTGTGACTTTGCACAAAAGGATGTGGAGAGAGCAGGCTACAAAACAGAAAAACAGAGTGACAGAGAAAGTCTGAGAAAAAGAGAGAGGGAGAAAAAGTGCATCTGTGCTCCCGTCCTCCACCTTCAGCCAACTGCAGGTCATTTAGTTGTGGCTTCAAGTGCCTCTGCTGAACCCTCTGAACTGCATGCAGCTAATATATATAAACACACACACAAACACACTCTCTCTCACACACGCACACACACACACACACACACACACACACACTCACGCATGCAAGGTAGGCCAGGGAAAGGTCTGCCTCTATCCCAAAGCTCTGACAGACATACACACGTATACCATTACCCAGAGAGACCAGAACATATAACAATGTTACAATTAAAATATTGGAATACAAACCCTCCTGTGTGTACAAACACCACAGGCGGATTCAACAACTAACGAGAGAGGAGGAGGAGTAAGCCCTGTGTACGAATTGCCTAAGCCTGAGCAAAGACGTGGATGGAGTCACTCAAACCGAAAATACTCTCTTATTCACTTACAAAAGGGATGAGGGTTTACATTTACTCTTTCCATTGAGTTACAGTATCACCATTGCTAAAATGTGTTCATTATCTTTCAAGAATTTTTCAAACAAAAACTTTAGTTTTTCGCTGACAAAACTGATTGTTTACTGTTTACACACGGCAAAGATGGCGCTGCATGGAGCTTCTCTTAGTCTTCCTACAAAGACCCTGTCTCCTCCATCTCTGCCTGCAAGTCGTTGTTCTCCTCCTCATACCGACTCTAGTGCTACCCAGTGGACTCCTACACATTTCATCACCCATAGGACCTCATTTATTCCTCTGAATTTCATCTAGTCTCTGTGCCCTCTCCCTTTTCCACTGAAACAAACACGAGCATGCGCACGGCCAACCGACAGCACGCGCCCTTCACCCTCGCTCCTCCCTTACCCGCTCCGCGGACTGTGACGTGCCGAAGAAGATGGGGATGAAGGCCAGCCAGATGATGCAGGTGGTGTACATGGTGAAGCCGATGGGCTTGGCCTCGTTGAAGGTCTCGGGCACGCCGCGCGTCTTGATGGCGTACACAGTGCATGTGACCATCAGCAGGATGGAGTAGCCCAGCGAGCAGATGAGCGACAGGTCCGAGATGTCGCACTTGAGCACGCCGCGCGCCGCCGCCGGGTCCTGCGTGCGCTGCTCGCCGTAGTCCACGAACGTGTGCGGCGGGTCCACCACAAACCACACGAACACGCCCAGCAGCTGCACCGAGATCAGCGAGAAGGTGATGACCAGCTGCGAGGCGGGCGAGATGAAGCAGGGCGCCGTCACCGACTTCTTGCCCTGCTCGAAGATGCGGTGGATGCGGTTGGTCTTGGTGAGCAGCGCCGCGTAGCTGAAGCACATGCCCAGGCCCAGGAAGATGCGCCGCAGCGAGCACACGCCCACGTCGGGCTTGGCGATCATCAGGAAGGTGATGGCGTAGCACAGGAAGATGCCCGTCAGCAGCACGTAGCTCATCTCCCGGCCCGAGGCGCGCACGATGGGCGTGTCGTTGTAGCGCACGAAGGTGACGATGGCGAAGGTGGTGGCGATGATGCCCAGCATGGAGATGAAGACGGGCACCACGGCCCAGGGCGAGTGCCACTCCAGCTTGATGATGGGGATGGGCTGGCAGCCCGTGCGGTTCTGGTCGGGGCGCATCTCGTAGGGGCACAGCTCGCAGGCGAACTCGTTGGCCTGGTAGTGGTAGCCCTCGCAGCGCTCGCAGTGCCAGCAGCACGACACGCCCTTCACCACCTTCTTGCGCTCGCCCATGCGGCAGGGCAGGCTGCAGACGGAGGGGGGGAGGCTGGGGTCGCCCGTCCTCCACCGCATGGCCTCCAGCTGGCAGAGAGGAGACAGGGGACAGAACAGGTGCATGACGTGTTTAGCGGATAAAGTCGGAATGACCTCAGTGGGAAGACCAGTGATTTTAGCATTCCCTTTACGTGAACGTTTTCTCAGTCTAGACAGCTCCCCCTGATTTCACAGGTCTGCTGTTACTTTTACAACGGCTTGTACCTGCAGAAAGACTGACTAGAGGGCAGCTCCCGGAATGTTTAGCTCAAACAGCATTTCTGATGGCTCCCTATATGCTGCCAGGCACAGATCTAATTGAAGTTCATCTGGCAGACAGCATTACGATTGTAATCAGATCCGGCACAAATAGGCCATCTGAATCTGAGTCTCTGCTTGCGTGCGTGCGTGCGTGCGTGCGTGCGTGCGTGCTTGCGTGCGTGCGTGCGTGTGTGCGTGCGTGCGTGTGTGTAATAAACTCCTAATCTATGCAGACTCCCTATGGTTTATCCATGGCCCTGGGTGTTCAATAAATGGAACTGCTTTCTTCAACAGGGACACAGTGTAGCAAGGCCAACAAAACTGGTTTGTTCAAGTATCCATCAAATTCAAAAACCTGCTAATGAAAATTGGGTCAAACTTTCTGTCACTGACTTAAAGTAGCCTGGGATAACTACTTTCTTCATAAAATTATGAAAAGCCCATCCTTTTGCTTTTCTTCTGGCAGCATTGGCCCTTATGAAACTTTGACTGTTCCTTCTGCTCTTATGTTATGATGTTACACGCTAACAAGCATGCATGAATTATGGGCTTCTCCAAAGCAAATCAGACTGTAGCGTGAACTTCTTCAGAATGTAATTGCCTTAACAGATGGATTGGGGTTTAATTAGAAATGATCAGGCTAACATTATGAGTGTGTAATGAAATTAGCACTCATCGAAATCCACCAGTTACACCCAGCAGAGGCTTAAGCTAGGACAAAAAAGGCTGTGCTCCTGCATTAGTGAAACTCCTTTTCAATTAAACATTTTAAAAAGACTGTATTGCCTGTAGTACTTTTATGAGAAATAATATTATTGTAAAGCACAACACAGTTCTAGAACCCCAAAAAGTGTTGTGTGCAAATCTACGTCAGTTTTTGGTTTGTGTCTTGAGTGCCAAGGGTTAAAGTCATTTTTTATTTTTCACATCTGCCGTTACTCATGCACAGGTTGACAAAAACAAGCAAGTAGGTAAAAGTTCTTGGCGACAAGGTATGCAGACCACTATGCTGCACCAGGACAGTATTTGTATCTATCTACCCATGCTCAGATTTGGTTGAAGCTGCAATCTTTGTTATATCTAATTATAAGTTAGTCTAATCAAGTTATGTGTGGAGTAAACTCTAAAGGATGCCTTGAAAAAAGCATGTATTTCTTTTTAATTGGCGTGTGTGTGTGCGCGCACTGGCGTGTCTTGTATGTGTGTGTCAACAACTTATGCAAATTATAGCCATTACACAGTGGGATAATTAAGAAGAATTTCATGCATATTCTCCCTCACGTTTAAATGCAGTTTATTGGTCCAGTGACCTATGACCCTGTACTCCGCAGTGGATCGATTGGTGATCTGGTACTGGAAGATATCGTAGCGTCCTGGAGCATCGCCGTTCTCATTGAACACCACTGGAGTCCCGGCACTTCCTGAAAATCAAAGATGTTGTTGGAAACATTATAGATTTTATAGTCATTATAGATTTTATAGTCAAACATTTGTACCTGTGCAGAGAATCATACTTTGTCTCAGGATACCTGTATTTATTTAATTACTAGTATATACATTTTATATGACTGCGTATGCATGTGTGTGTAAACCAAATAAACAAAAAAAAGATTACATAATTTTTACCAAATATCAAAAATAAGTATTTATATTTGTTTTCTTTTCTATTTGAACACAGTGTTGCAAAAAATACTCCAGTCTGGTATGTGCTAAGTTGAATACAAATTAAAAATCTTAAGGGAGCGATGCATTATTGAAAAAGCTACTGTGATCAGTTCATCAATGAAATCATGTATTTCCACTATCTGATTGAGCATTCTTTATGGCAGAATAGCATGTTGGAGAAATACAGAGACGGAGTAAGTCCACAGGGAGAGATGCATAATGGGCTGCAGTGAGAGATAGGGGGGAGACAGAAAGAGCGAGAGACAGAGGGAAATAGAGAGAAAGAGAGAGAGAGAGAGAGAAAGAGAGAGAGAGACAGAGGAAGAGGGAGAAAGTGAGTGAGAGTGAGTGAACAGGAGAGGTTGAAAGCGCGGAGTGGAGCTGTTGGAGACATTTACGTCTCTCTCTCCTTGACCAAAGGTGGTGAGAAGAGAGCATTCCCGTGGGACCGTGTGAGCAAACTCTGCCTTTAATCTTTTTGTGCACAGACACACCAGAAACAACAACACTGACCGCGGTCATCTGGGCTGTCTTTCTGTCTGTCTCACAGCCTGACTGTCTGCCTTCTGTACTGCTATATGCTACCCCTATGCGTATCCTCCTTGCCTGCCTCACTGCCTTTTGTTTGAGTTGTAGTGTGTTTTGCCCGTTTTGTAGTTTGCCCCAAACTACAAAAGGCAGAGATATAACCGAAATGTTTATTTGAGCTTTTCTCCACCGTTTTGAGATCGATACGAGCCAGTGGAGTCGAACAAATGAAATACAATTGACGTGCGAGCAGCGATACCGCGGGGTCGTGGCAGAGGTCCAGAGGTCTGCAGCCCAGGAGCCCGTAGCCCCGGCGCCACACCCGACCAGGCTGTGCCTGCAAGCTGTCTGCCTGGGCAGCCTGGCCCGCCTGAACCCACATCTCTGCCATAAAACCCTGCAGAGTGAAACAGCGCCCGTTCGTCTCTGCTCTCACTTTGCGGCGCTGCATTCTGTCAGACTGTGCGCTCGCCCCTGAGCAAAGCGGTGCTCCCTCGGCCAAGGCTGGCCTCCTCACACACAAGCCGAAGAGATGCCAGCAGGAAGATACCGTCAGAGTGGGCGCAACTCGTATCTCCTTCCCCCTCCTCTGTCTCACTCCATCTGCAAGAGGGCCTCCTTCACTCGGCGCCATGGAGAGAAACATGAATTGCAAATCCCCCCCCCCCCCCCCCGCACCCTCCACCCAGCCACCCACCTCTATCTCATCTTGGCGGAAATGAATCATGGCGCAGCCCGAGAAAATATTTCTGCTTGTCAAATTGGTGTTAATATATGGGCTCTGTCCCGCTCCCCGTCCCCCCCCCCCCTATGCTGGATCAATGGAGCAGAAAGGCTGCTACTGGAGCGTGGAAGACTGGGCAACTCCTTTTCTGGAACCGTCCGTACAGATTGTTTAACAAGCACATTGTAGCTTCCACACAGGGCATGTCTTAGCGCCCCCGCTAAAAGCCTGTGAAGCACAAGAAGACAAGGCCAGCTGTGACAACAGCCGGAAATATTGGCATGAACATTTCACAGCTTCTTGCTACGCTGGCCATACCTTGACCACAGATGTAACCTCAGACGTTTAACCATAGCGAAAGATGCCAACGCCGACCCTTGACGGTTATAGTGTTCTCAGTCAAACCAGAGACGGACATGAGCACCTAGGGTTTGGATTTTGGTTATGTGTGGGGAAAATAGGGACTAGTCTCCTCAGGAGGACTGTGTATTGTTTAGCTCATGTGAGCCACATTACTGGACAAGTTCAACATCACACACCAGTAGCTCACACTGTTCAATGGCCACTGTCCACAGAGTGTGTGGTGGAGGAGACTGACACGGAGAACCATAGATGTCCATTACTGCTTAACTCCAAGTCTCTAGTTTCCTCCCCATCCATTCCATTCACCAATGAAGTGTTGGGTTCAGCAGTGGTTTGGCCTGAGATCGGGTGGCGGTCGGCCATTATGTGGTTTTGAATTGGAGGGAGTGGAGTAATATATTCTCACACTAAAAGGCATGGCAGCAGGCACTGTCAGACGTGTATGGCTGGATGTTTTCTTTACGTGCAGGCCTGGACCCAGCCTACCCCTTCCGTATATTCCAGGCTTCGCCATCAAAGCGGACGACATCAACAACGGACAAAGAGGCAGCGTCTTTAAGCAACTCAATCCCATGCTCCGGTGGGATAAGCACAGGGGAGAGAGGTAGGCGAAACAATGAGAGAGAAGAGATCACGAGGGCGCAGACCGGATAGGAAGAAAGGGAGCGGGAAAAGGAATAGAAAGGGAACGAGAGAGAAAGAGAAAGGGAAAAACAGAGAGAGAGAGAAAACAAGGAGAGATTAAAGCACACGTGGACTGCGGCCTTTCCGAGCTCTTCACTTTGCGACAGAAGCATGGCGTCAGATCGGGCACGAGTGCAAGCAGCTAGCAGTTGATGACAGGGAGATGCAGAAAGAAAGCCCCGCAACAGACCATGAATAATACATGTCTGCATGTGAAAGTCTGGCAGCAGGCTCACATCTGTGTGGGCCATACTTCTCCACCGCTAATGGGGAAAGAAGGGAGGGAGCTGTACCACTGGGAGAGAGAGAGAGAGAGAGAGAGAGAGAGAGAGAGAGAGAGAGAGAGAGAGAGAGAGAGAGAGAGAGAGAGAGAGAGAGAGAGAGAGAGAGAGAGAGAGAGAGAGACAGCGTGAGGGGCAGGAAGAAAAAAATAAAGGCTGCAAACAAGGCAAGAAAACTAAAGAGAGAGAGAGAAAAAGAGGTAGGTTGTCAGAATAGAGAGAGTAAAAGGGAAAGAAGATAGAGAGAAAGAGCGAGAGGGAGAAAGAGACAGAGACAAAAAGTGTGTGTGTGTGTGTGTGAGAGAGAGAGAGAGAGAGAGAGAGAGAGAGAGAGAGAGAGAGAGAGAGAGAGAGAGAGAGAAGGGAGAGAGAGAGAGCCAGAGAGAGAGAGTATGAGTAATGAGAACATGTGTCTGTCCTCCATCCCACACAAAACGTCTTCCTCAGGAGAGGCTTTACCAAGGCAGAGGAGGTAGCCGAACAGCTGTTAAACTCTCTCCTTCTAATCACTTACGGCTCCTCCCTCCTTCCCCTCTAGCCCTCCATCTCTACTTTCTCTGTGACCCTCCTCTCTGCCCCTCCATCTCTACATTCTCTAGGACCCTCCTCTCTTATCTTCTCTTTCTCAATTGGTAATACACCTTATCTTACGTAGGTCAGAAGAAAACCAAACAGGTATCATTACTCCTACAATATACGTATAATAATAAAAAATTATTCCAGAAGGAGATACAGTATATGTATTTTGTGTCCCAAATCTTCATGCATTAAAGGTTTTAGGATCTGGTGACCAAACCACAACATGGCCTCTAGTATAAGGCACCACAAGGAGTATTAATTTAATATAAACCAGCAAATTTTGAAAGCAGGTGTCACTTTTCAAGTGCTGGATATAATCATATTGGCAAACAAACTCCTAATTTCCAATGTCGCTAATTTTATTATAGCGCCCTTGGAACAGCATATTGCCAGCCAGCTAATTAAACTGCATTTGTATTGTGTCAGAACCTGTGAAACATAGTTTTTCATTCCAGTCTGCCTGCCAAACTGATTTTTGTTCGTAGCAGCAGTGCACTCAATTGACTCGTCCTGGCATTATTTGTGGATGAACATGAAAATGTAGTTATTTTTAAAGAAAATATTTATTTTTAATATTTATATTATTATTTATTTATATATTTTTTATACAATTATTATATATTTTCTTATTTTTCATTTATATAATATTTCTATCATAGAAAACCGGAGGAACTTTCCAGGTATGCGTTTGTGTGTATTTGTGTAACCTCTCCTCTTCCTAACCACTCCGCCATTTGCAGAGTCTGACCAAGAAACCGAGAGCCAAGGCACTGAGGCTCAAAGCAGAAGGCTCTGTGTTCAAGGAGGAGTATACACACAGTGGTGTGAGGAAGAGTGAACAACACAGACATGGAGAGAGAGAGAGAGAGAGAGAGAGAGAGAGAGAGAGAGAGAGAGAGAGAGAGAGAGAGAGAGAGAGAGAGAGCGAGATAGAGAGAGAGAGAGTTCGACAGCATGCTATCCTGGAGCGGTGTGGTTAATTCAGAATAATGAGCAGGAGAAGTCTGCACCAGGCTGCAGATTCTTGATGCCAGCTGGATGCCTTTATATTCTTTCACCCCCCCAAACACACACACACACACACACACACACACACACACACACACACACCCACACACACACACACACACACACACACACACACACACACACACACACACACACACACACACACACACACACACACACTCACACTATTTAAACACACGCACACTATGTAGACACGCACACACACACACTGTTTAAACACACACACAAAGCTGCTGAGATGCTGCATTTCTGTTCTGAGGGGGGTGGGGGGGGGCGACAGCTCCCTTTGACAAGGAAATGAGGAGACTGCAACAGCCCTGTTTTGTCTGGCCTGTATAGCTGACAGAGCTGCAAATCGGTAATCTCTGGTGTGAATTGTATTAGTTGCTCGGTGTGTGAGACAGGGGGAGAGGGAGGGGAAGGTGTTTGGAGACGGGATCTCTGAGGACTCCAAAGCCCTGTTAGTGTAATGCCGGCATTACAGCTGCATGAGTGTGCCTAAACGAGGCGTGCACCATCAACGCCGCATGGCTTGATGTCCTACTAATAATCCAATGGGAATCTGGTGTGTCCGGGGCGGGAGTAACCAGGGTTACCGGGGTTAACTGTTTGCCTGAAAAGATGGGAATCTAAAGCAGAGCAGCGTAGCAGAGTATTGGGTGTCTTTGGAGTATTGGGGACATGTGTGTGTGTGTGTGTGTGTTTGTGTGTGTGTGTGTGTGTGTGTGTGTGTGTGTGTGTGTGTGTGTGTGTGTGTGTGTGTGTGTGTGTGTGCGTGTGCAAGTGTTCCCTCTCAAGCAGAGATGAACCCTTTGTTGCTAGGAAATGTAATCTCCATCAAAAGTTGTTGAGACACAAATCCAATGTGTCTCAAGGGACTCTGAGATTCAGGAAAGAAAGAAACACCACCCAATGACAACCCTTAATTTCTCTTGCTTCAGTTATTTCTCCTGCTTGCTTTTGGTATTTTCACACTACCATTTCCTGTACTGACCCGACTGGTCATTGAAAAGTTAGCCGCAGCTATAGAGAATGTGCAACCCGTTCAGTAATGACCTGTCTAAGTCAGAGCAGAGGTCAGTGCTGAGGAGAAAAACGACCTCTCCAACAGCCTCCCTCCCTCTCTCTCTCTCTCGCTCTCTCTCTCTCGCCTGCCAGACTAAGGTTATTCTGCTCAGGTCCAGTTATTCGTTCCACTACCACACGCTATACTCCATACCATTCCCAGTTTCAACGCGGTGGGTGCCATCTTGTCTTGAGTAGTATAAATCGCCAGCTGCTTATGGGCACTAAGGGCCGGTTCCCTGGCATGGTCTTGCACTCCTGTCACTACTCTTTGTCTCCAGGCTCTAGTTATTTTGTCCGCTCTAACCCGCTCGGATGGGTAAGTGAAATAAATAAATAAGTAACAGAGTGGACTAGTGGGATACTGCTGACAACTCCTAAGCTCGGGGACACCAGTATATCTTTTATTATGACCTTTTGTTTATTTGAAGCACACACTACAGTTACACTGTTCCATTTAAACGTACTGCGTAAAAGCCACTTAGATTGGTGTATTAGCAGCCATACTAAGACATGTAATTTGATGCGTTGTATGTTGTTGACGCAAGACATCCAACGGGTAGATACAGGCTGGGTGTGTGAATAAGGAAGAGGCTGTTGGTTTGATGTTGACGGGCTGGAACAACTTTCAGTGTAGAGCCCAGAGGAAAGATAGATACATTAAGAGCAAAAACAGAACATTTAAAAAATTAAATGCAAATATTCAGTCCGTCCGCGATTTATTGAATCCAATTTGTATTTACTTCGTCAGACTTTTCACGGAGCTGGTGGGCCACTCTGCTCTAGGTCCCACAACTGAGGAAAGAATCCAGACCTTTCCCAGGCTTTCTTTCAAAGAGATCTCCTCTGGTACGTTTAGTTGAAGTTCCAGTCTGTATTGGACCAAAGCAGGCATATGATGCCAGCGCACAGATAAGGCTGTCTATGACAATTGGAGAGACACGTAAGGTATGGCTGGATCGTGACTGATCAAAGAGGTGCCTCAAGCAAGGCGTGAGGGAAAGCAGTCGAAGACAAAGACATACAAACCATCGCACGCCTGTGCTTTTAAAGTCCAATGCTCTCTGCCTGTAGTCTCCATGTCTCTACGAATCAGTGTTTTGTTTTGGGCTGGTGGATGTTCTCCTTTGGGCAGTCTTGTAAATAAGACCAGAATAAAACCAGCTCAAGAGCATTCATCAGAAAGGCAACACGTGTGTGTGTGTGTGTGTGTGTGTGTATGTGTGTGTGCGTGTGTGTGTGTGTGTGTGTGTGTGTGTGTGTGTGTGTGTGTGTGTGTGTGTGTGTTTGTGTGTGTGTGTGTGTGTGAGCGGTCAGCATGCGGCACTTTGGGAGGCTCATCTGGTCGCGCTTGTGCCAACGTCGCCACAATACACATCAGCTGATATGAAAGGCTCTCGATCACATCAAAGCATATGAAAGGGACCGTAGTGGATTTGATATTCTGTTTGTGGTAGCAATTAACAGGCACACACACACACACATACACACACACACACACACACACACACACACACACACAGCGGACTGGGTACAGCACTGAGGTACAGTGCTGAGGCACACTGATGGTAACAACTGGCTGCGGACAAAAGAGACTTAAGCAGATGGCGCACAAGACGGCGACTAGAGCCAGCCCGCCGAGTGTCTAAGCATCCCCACGTTTCTGGAGAGAAGAGGCGACGCGTCTGCAGCAGAAGTTCCCCGCAAATGTCTAGTCTCAAGTGGGCTGTGCTGAGCACACACATATGTAGGGGGGGTCCTCTGAATGGCTGGCTGAGAGGAAGGGGGTGGGAACCGTCGGGGGGGGTGGGGGTGGGGGGGGGGGGGGGCGTCAGCGCCCGTGCGAGGACGAGCGCTACACGTGGTGGGCCACAGGCACGGCTCCTCGTTGTTCCACTCCCACAGATCTGCAATGCACCACCATCTGCATGAGTGTGTGCGCGCGCGTGTGTGTGTGTGTGTGTGAGTGTAAGCGCGCGTGTGTGAGTGTGTGTGTGTGTGTGTGTGTGTGTGTGTGCGTGTGTGCCAGAGAGAGCGCGTGTGTAAGAGGGAGGGGCGTTGGGCGCTCTCTTAATCGGCGATGGTTTCCCTCCCGAGTCAGGGAGCGCGCCGATAACCACTCTGCGTCACCGAGGGACAGAGCGAGACCTCACAGGGTCACCAGCAGGGTCACCACACTGTCCCACCTCCTGCTCCTGAGAAAGGTCATGGACTCAGTTGGGGGGGGGGGGGAGGGTTGTTAAAGGGTGTGTAGGGAGGAGTGTGTGCTGCGGTGACATTAGTGCCTGGAGACTTGTGTAAGCTCGAGCCCATGTGAGCGAGTGTGTGTGGGGGGTTGTGTGCGTTTGTGTGTGTGTGTGTGTTTGTGTGTGTTTGTCAGAGCGCTCTGTGTCCGTCTGTGATCGTCAGGCGGCGGCGAGGCCCGTGGGTCTGTGGCTGGAGTGGGATGAGTGCAGCGGCTGCCCCTCTCGGTCAAGATAAAGGGCAGCCCATTGATTCTCTGGCTGTGTTGGTAAGCAGGGGAATCCAGACAGTGGGCCCCGCTCTAAGTCCGACTTGATTGGTATGGATCCATCGGAGCGGATGAGCCGTGGCTGGAGGAAGACAACGCCTCCATGTGGATGAAGAGGGGCTTAATGGTGAGCCAGTGTTCACCATCAGCAGTGCTTCATTCTGTAAGTGGAGACGCCTGCTGGGGGAACACACCTCCGTGACGCAAAAGGACGCGCACACTCACACACACGACGCAAACACAAGCAAACGCATAAAGACCGCATCTTTACCGCTGCCAGGGGCGTAAGTAAAAGGTACTCCCAACACCAGCACGTGCACAGACAAACGCGCACACACACACAGTAACATCGAAGGCAACCTCAGCCCGACGACAACCCGGTCCGTTTCATCGTTCTCGACCTCAAGTTGAACCGGGGGTTGAGCAGGAATCAATGCGAGCGGAAACTTTAGCCAGGGAACAGCAGCCGGCTTGAAAGGTTCATGTTCAAGGAGGCCTTGTTGAGACGAGACGTAAACAGAGGAGACGACAGCACCAGGTCCCTGTAGCCATCTGTCCCCTGCCTCCCGGCCACCCGGAGCAGCCGTCGTTCAGGCTGGAGGCATGGTCCTCAGCCGGTATAGAGAGGCCTGCTTAACCAGGCCTGCCGTTGACACGGTCACTAATCAATATACTCATTTGGGTTTTTACATTTTAAACTACAACATCCACGGGGTAAGATTGAGCCACGTGGTTTTTGGAGTGGCAGGATTACACCTTAGAACCGTGAAAGGGCTCGACACCAACAACGCTACAGTGGGCCTGCTAACGTGTTGCATTGGTATTCAACTGCAGCTCCAGGCACTTTACATTAATCCACTCTGGAGTAATGGCAATGCTTTGTTTGTGAGTGGACTGCGTTCTGTCAGAGTGTAAAGGCAGGCAACATAATGCTCCTATAATCTTAAACCTGCCTCCTGGGCCAATTGCCTATTTTGGAGAGAGGAACTTTTCTGTAATTCCGCACAGCCAATGTCCCATACCTCAACGGCAATTATGCAAATCACACAACTTGAGGGGAAAAGCACAGAAATTGATTCAACAGAGAGGAAAATAAATATTGACACAAACAGGAAAAAAATCAAGAAATATTCAAATGAGCCGTCTGATGTTATTTGGAGGAAGATGAATAATAGTTTTCCATCCCCCTCAGATCTTAAGGGCAAGTGAAAGAGAAAGAGTCCAGCCAGCACAATGTTAATGAAAACATAGTAGAGCACTGGAAAAGCACAGCCACTGTAGCTGTTATGCTAATAAATCAAATCAAGGGAATGAATAGGCCCCTTTGTAACATTTTGCCTAATGGTTATGATCAGACAGTGGGAAGCCAGAACGAGTGTTAGCTTTAAGTGAAAACTGGAAGGGAGGCAGATTAATCGCATTAGTTTCATTAGGCCCCAGTTAGCTGGGTCACGCGGAGCAAGACGAAACGGAACAGGGGTGCAGCGGCTGTAACCCTACGCACTGTGCGGAAGGACGGCTTTCAGAGAAGACGGATTGGTACTGGAGGTCACTGAAGGGAAGAGAAGAAGGAGGGGTGGAATGAGATGGGGATGATCTGGTGGGATGGAGGAACAACGTACTGATGGGCTGACACAACGTGGAAGACGGACGGGAGTTTGGGTTTGTAACTGTGATTGCGTGTGTGTGGATGTGTGTGTGTGTCTTTGTTTGTGTGTGTGTGTGTGTGTGTGTCTTTGTTTGTGTGTGTGTGTGTGTGTGTGTCTTTGTTTGTGTGTGTGTGTGTGTGTGTGTGTGTGTGTGTCTTTGTGTGTGTGTGTGTGTGTGTGTGTGTGTGTGTGTGTGTGTGTGTGTGTGTGTGTGTGTGTGTGTGTGTGTGTGTGTGTGTGTGTGTGTGTGTCTGTGTGTGTGTGTGTGTGTGTGTGTGTGTGTGTGTGTGTGTGTGTGTGTTAGTGTGCACTCATCCCGTGTCTGATTTGAACCGTTTGTCGCCCTAGACGTCCAGGGATGTCCTTGCCTCACCGTTGAAGTTGACCGCCCGGATGTGGCTGAGCAGCTCCTTGCCGTCGATGTTGGCCATGCGGGGACACAAGCCCGGGTAGCCCAGGCACAGCTCGCGGTGCATGCGGTGCAGGGCGTGGGCCATGGCGTACACGGCGTCCATGACAAACTGCACCTTGCCCTCCTGCTCGTAGCTCGAGTCCCGGCCAACCTTCTCCAGACCTGGAGGACGAGAGGGGCAGACAGAGAGGGAAGGACAGAGGGACAAGTGAGTCAAGCATAGTTCGTATTCAAGGGACGCTAGGGTATTTTATTCCACAATGACCAGAGGACTCCTCTTAGTGTCCTCAGTGAAAATTGTGCTGCAGACCCCAGTGCTCTCTTTAGGTGTGATAACATTTCCTTGTTTAAGAAAGGTTAGACAGTGGTCTGAAATGATGAAGGCCGTTACAGGTTGTTCTCCTGAGATCCTCTTAAGATTACCTTTCATCACTGTCTTGTCTGAGAAAATAAGTTACGTGGCTGGTCGAAGGAATGCACCTAGCTTCACAAAATACTTAATAACTTCAAAGTAACTACTTAACTAATTTACACTACAACACACCACAGATACAAATACGCTCTCAACCAACATTGCACAGACGTGCGCACACAGAAGTATGCAGGCACACAGACAAACTCACACACACAGTTTCCCTACTGCAGTTTAATTTAGTGGTTTATGTAACCAGTCATTAGTCATTAGCATAATTAGCTAATAAAAGGACTAAGAAGTACAGACGAGGTCCTTGGTGCATAAACATGGAGATTAGTAATTGATTATGATGCCTTTTCATGTTTTTCATCAAAGTTATGAAAGTGGAACTGCACAGAAAAAAAGGAACAATTTTAGACTCCACAATTTTATTGAATTTCTCTCAGGCGTTTTACTCAAAGCAACCTCCTTCATGCAACAAATACTGCAATCAAAATGTGGCTTGGCTGATGTGAATTAAACAGACCGACGCCCCTAAATCAATACGCTGTCTCCATGAGGAATAAATGAAACCATATCCAGTTTTTTAGCAAGTGAGTTATTAAAATATATATCTGTGTGCGTGTGTGTGAGTGTGTGTGTGTGTTTGCATTTAGGAAGGTTTGTGTACATGTATTGTAATTGTGTGTGTGTGTGTGTGTGTGTGTGTGTGTGTGTATGTGTGAGCAGTCAGAATGCGGCACTGTGGAACCACAGGTGAGAGTGATGCATCTGTTGCAGCCAAGAATGATACCCCTGCCTCTCCCTCTGTAATTGAAAAGGTGACGGTAGAGAAAAAGAGGCATTATACAAACGCCATTTTAACGATCCTTGTATGATGTGTGGCCTCCCTGAACAATCAAACAGAGAGTATGGGCACTTTGACAGAGACCAACATAGGGTGTGCAAAGCAGCAGGTTTGCATTTGGAGAGCAGACAATTGCTACACATTGGCTACAACAAAGAGGCTAAGGGAAGTTCAAATAAGGCTAATGCCTCCAAAATGGCCGTTCGTACACCATATTGTGCATGCACACACACAAACAAACAATATTGTACAAAAACACAGACCTAAATTCCCGTTTAGATTTTTTGAGGGGTTGGAGGACCACATGACGTCCAAAGAGAAATAACACCAGTGCTCTGTTCTGCACAGACATACTTTCCAAAACAATAGAAAACAATAAAATACGAGTCTGTATAACACAAGTCTGTTGTATCTCAGCACTGTGTGACGCACTGCAAACCATTCCCCCAGGGATGTCCACATTGCATTCTGTTTATGCAAAACTATCGATGGGGTCTGCTGCCTAATGAGGAGGAGGTCATGCTGGTGGCGGAGCTCATCAGTTTGAACACCGCGACTCCCACTGTGTCCTTGTCTAACCCCGGCCAGGCTAAGTCAACACTGGGGACTTCGTGTCTAACCTTCAGGCCTGGCCGGGCTGGCTGGGCTGGCTGGGCTGGCTGACTCACCGCCGTTGGACCCAGACACCGGAAACCCGACAACCAAGCCCACTGCTGTGTCACTTAAGTCTGTCTGTCTGTGAGTGTGTGAGTGTGTGTGTGTGTGTGTGTGTGTGTGTGTGTGCCAGGGTGACAGTCGACGTAATCACTTGTGACGGTGCAAACATTGAGTTGAGTGTGCACGTATTGCAAAGCGACAGTGTGCAAATACGCATGCGTGCGCTTGTATGTAGGTGTGTGTGTGTGTGTGTGTGTGTGCGCGCGCACGTGCGAAGGGTTTGGGCGTGCGCGTGTCTGTTGTAACCCAGCAGGTTGCTTTGTTTGCAGGCTTGTGATCCATCCATGCGGGTAATCACTTCATTCAGCTCCTGATGAAGATGATTGGATTCATCTCATGTCAGTCCCCTGATAAGACTGCATCACCCCTCTCTGCCTCTCAGATAACTCCTTTACTTGCTCAGAGAGGAGGGCAATAGCTGCCGTGGTCCCTGCTCAACTGAGCACATTGTGAAATGGCAACGCTCACAAAGGCAATTTCCCTGCGATCAAAATGACTTTACTCACTTGTATTGCTCTATTCAGAAACACGATTCCGTTTGAGCTAAAGCGGATAATAACGCACTGAGGACAATATCTCATTTACAGTGATCCAACCGTGTGTGGGCCTAGATACATAATACAGTATGCCCTGGCACTTAATATTCTTCTTAATGTTGTAGTGCTAGGCAGTGGTGCATTATTGCGATACCCCTGCATTGCCTTGTTCATTTCCCTCATGCTATCCCAGCACAGTTAGCAGGGCTGCTGCAACCCCTATAGTCTGTTGGTAGACACTAGTCTGAACATGATCTGTTTCTTCAACTTGCATCATGTGCTCTTGTCTCTAGTGCCTAATGGGGGTATTAGCACCTGTTATGGTATTGTGTTTGTGAGTGTGTGTGTGTGTGTGTGTGTGTATGTGCGATTGTGTGTGTGTGTGTGAGAGAGAGAGAGAGAGAGAGAGAGAGAGAGAGAGAGAGAAAGAAAGAGAGTTAGAGAGTGTGTGCAAGAGAGACATGGATGGAAAGAAAGGGAGGGGAAGAGAGAGAGAGAGAGAGAGAGAGAAAGATAGTCTAGTCTAGTCTACAAGCAGCATCAAATCCCAGCTCTATTTTCACTACAGGTTTCCTCACTTCTCACCCTCAAAGTGACGATTCTCCCTGGACTGCACACGGCAGAGACTGTGTGGGCAATATTTACATTTGCACAAGCTCGGAAAAAGTATCAGGCAGGCAGAATGAATTGTGTTTGCGTGTCTCTGCGTATGCTGGGTGAGTTCTGCGGGGGCGTATACTGTACGGTGTGCCTGCAGTTTTACTAACCACTGACTTTCCAAATAGAATTTGCCCGTTCTGGTGTGTTTTAATAATCTCTGGGAACACGCACGGCAGGTTGGGACTATTTGCATTGCTCAACGTGTCTCTGTAGTAAGCCAGTCTGCTGGGTATTTTGATTATACCTTGGCAAACCTAATTCAATTATGCCAATATTTGAGACTTGAGTGTTACAGAGACACAAACACACAACTGATAAACCACTAAAAGCCAATCAACATTCTTTTTAATTATATACAGTGCTGTGCAAAAGTATTTGCCCCCTTACAGATACTTATTGTTTTTGCACATTTGTCACACTTAAATGTTTCAGATTATCAAACAAAAATTACCTGAGTAAATACAAAAAGCTGTTTTTAAATGATGATTTCATTTATTAAGGGAAAAAAGCTATCCGAACCAACCTGGCCCTATGTGAAAAAGTAATTGCCCCCTAAACCTAATAACTGGTTGTGCCACCCTTGGCGGCAACAACTGCAATCAAGCATTTGCGACAACTGGCAATGAGTCTTTCACATCGCTGTGGAGGAATTTTGGCCCACTCTTCTTTGCAGAATTGTTTTAATTCAGCCACTTTGGAGGGTTTTTGAGCATGAACGGCCTGTTTAAGGTCATGCCATAGCATCTCAATCGGATTTGAGTCCGGACTTTGACTAGGCCACTCCAAACCTTCATTTTGGGTTTTTTGAGACATTCAGAGGTGGACTTGCTGGTGTGCTTTGGATCATTGTCCTGCTGCATAACCCAAGTGCGTTTGAGCTTAAGGTCACAAACTGATGGCCGGACATTCTCCTTCAGGATTTTCTGGTTGAGAGCAGAATTCACGGTTCCATCAATTTCGGCAAGTCGCCCAGGTTCTGAAGCAGCGAAGCAGCCCCAGACCATCACACTACCACCACCATGTTTGACTGTCGGTATGATGTTCTTTTCCTAAAATGCTGTGTTAGTTTTACGCCAGATGTAACGGGAGGCACACCTTCCAAAAAGTTCCACTTTTGTCTCGTCAGCCCACAGAATATTTTCCCAAGTCTTGGGGATCATCAAGATGTTTTTTGGCAAATGTGAGACGGGCCTTTGGGTTCTTTTTGGTCAGCAGTGGTTTTCGCCTTGGAACTCTCCCATGGATACCATGTTTGCCCAGTCTCTTTCTTATTGTTGAATCATGAACACCAACCTTAACTGAGGCAAGTGAGGCCGCGGGGCTTTAGATGTTATTCTGGGTTCTTTTGTGACCTCCTGGATGAGTCGATGCGCTCTTGGAGTAATTTTGGTAGGCCGGCCACTCCTGGGAAGGTTCACCACTGTTCCATGTTTTCTCCATTTGTGGACAATGGCTCTCACTGTGGTTTGCTGGAGTCCCAAAGCCTTAGACATGGCTTTGTAACCCTTTCCAGACTGATAGATGTCAATTACTTTGTTTCTCATCTGTTCTTGAATTTCTTCAGATCGGGGCATGATGTGTTGCTTTTTAAGATCTTTAAGCCTTCTTCATGTTGTCAGACAAGTTCTATTTAAGTGATTTCTTGATTTTACAGTTCTAGCAGTAATCAGGCCTGCGTGTGGCTAGTGAAATTGAACTCAGCTTTCCCAAAAATTTGGTTACGCATAGTTAATTCATGATTTAACAAGGGGGGGGGGGGGGGGGGGGGGGGGCAATTACTTTATTCACATAGGGCCAGGTTGGTTTGGATAGCTTTCTTCCCTTAATAAATGAAATCATCATTTAAAAACAGCTTTTTGTATTGACTTAGGTTATCTTTGTCTGATATTAAAATTTGTTTGATGATCTGAAACATTTAAGTGTGACAAAAAAGCAAAAACAGAAGAAATCTGTAAGGGGGCAAATACTTTTGCACAGCACTGTATATATGTTTTATTATCAGGTATATTTATTTTACGGCCCCCAAAGCCCAAAATGCTTTTTTGGACTTAGAGAGCTTCCTCATCTTGTGTTCAAATACTATCTGGCACCAACACATGCACCATTGGATGGAGGACAAGTGCTGCAAGCCAAGCAAGTAAACAAGCTAGCTGGTGATTGGCTAAGAGTTCCAATTCAGACCAGAAAAAATATAAATACTGAAAGCTTTGTTCTACAATGGCAGCCTAAACAAACAGAATTGATGGCCACAAACCATATTTCTTTAGTTTTTTTTTTTTTCAATTGTATGGTCCATAAGTGATGCTCATCTCAAGATACTCATATTTATCTATTGTCCTTCGCTTCCTCATACAGCAATAAGGCATTGGTACGGTCGGTTAAACGAAACAATTTGAGTTGTAGGTTTCGATAAATCTACAGATATCCATGACTTGCTCACACACGGAAGCATGCTAATATAGCTAACTGGCTAAGTCTTATGACTGATATCAGATTGGGGTGGAGTGGGCCGGCGTAGCAAATGATTGATGGTCGCTGAGATGACAGACGGTTTAATGATTCGAACAAGCGTCTCAATTAAACGTCAATTACGACTGCCAATTGTGTTCCCTGGCTTCCCTCACAGAAACAATCATGTAATTCTACCGTGCTGCTGCTCACATGGCACGCTTCCCATGAAATATGCAAATGAGATCAATGAAAGAATAATTAATAGGAAAAGTATTTTATGATATTCCCCCCAAAAAAGCAGGTTTGATTCAGACGTTTGCTGAATCCATTTGCATAAAAGGGGTCTGATTTTTCACGTACCTCATTTATCACACCCGTCCTCAACCTGTCAGCAGTACAGGAGTGTGCCAGCACACACCCACAAACACACTCCACAAACACAACCCTATACGCTCACATGCACTAGCAAACATACTACAGCCCAACTACATACACCCTCGCCCGCTGCGCACCCCTGTCTGATCTCAGACACTTCCGGGGATACCACAGCCTCAAGAGGAGTGAGGGCAAACGTTGCGCCATCTCTAGGGTGTCAGATGCCTTTGTAGCACTTCACTCCATCTGTACTGAGAGCTCGGGGTGCCGCGGGCTGACCACTGAGAAGTGTGTTCTCAATTAGAGGCCGCGCTGCCCACAGAATTAATGACCGCCAGGCTCGAGCCACAGCATTACGCTTCCACAACTTTTCTACTCTGACTGCACAGCACGGGGGCCAATTTACAGAGGCAGAAATGAATAATCAATATGGTGGGATTCCACATGAGAAGCGAAGCTTTCGGATCCCCCATCAAAGGAGGAGGCAAGCTTTGACACAATGCGAGTGGAGCTACACCTTCACATTTTACTGGGATTTCCTAAGATCTCCTTTGAGTCTATCCAAAGAGAGAGCTGTGCTGTTAACCATGCAATAGTCCATTGGTCTATCTGTTTGGCCTTCCCACCCAGCGCCACCCCTATACCTAAAACACAAGCAAAAAGTCATCAAGGAGATGGAAAGACACTAGATCAATGTTATACAAGATCCTTCATACTAAGAAATCCTATTATAAATCCTACTTAATCACCTAAAAAAGTGTGTTTTTAATAGAATCAGCTGTCCCTATCAAATTATATCATATTTTCTAAATATATATATATTATATTACACCGTTTCCTGCCCAGCAGGCGCTTTGAATTTGAAGTTGATATGAGAGGATATTAAGTTCCTGTGCCTGTGCTTGTATCTCTGCTTGTGTCTGTGCCTGTGTCTGTGCCTGTGTCTCTGCCTGTGTCTGTGTCTGTGTCTGTGCTTGTGTCTCTGCTTGTGTCTGTGCCTGTGTCTGTGCCTGTGTCTCTGCCTGTGTCTGTGTCTGTGTCTGTGCTTGTGTCTCTGCCTGTGTCTGTGTCTGTGTCTCTGCCTGTGTCTGTCTCTGCCTGTGTCTGTGTCTCTGCCTGTGTCTGTGTCTGTCTCAGCCTGTGTCTCTGCCTGTGTCTGTGTCTGTGTCTCTGCCTGTGTCTGTCTCTGCCTGTGTCTGTGTCTGTGTCTCTGCCTGTGCCTGTGTCTCTGCCTGTGCCTGTGTCTCTGTCTGTGCCTGTGCCTCTGCCTGTGTCTCTGCCTGTGCCTGTGTCTGTGCCTGTGTCTGTGCCTGTGTCTGTGTCTGTGCCTGTGTGTGAGTCTGTGTCTGTGTCTGTGCCTGTGTCTGTGTCTCTGCCTGTGTCTGTATCTGTGTCTGTGCCTGTGTGTCTGCCTGTGCCTGTGCCTCTGTCTGTGTCTCTGTCTGTGCCTGTGCCTCTGTCTGTGTCTCTGTCTGTGCCTGTGTCTCTGTCTGTGTCTGTGTGTCTGCCTGTGTCTGTGTCTGTGCCTGTGTCTCTGCTTGTGTCTCTGTCTGTGCCTGTGTCTGTGTCTCTGCCTGTGTCTGTGCGTCCCACCCTCAAGGCCTCCGTCGTCCCTGAGTAATATCCCGTCTTTCAGGACCCCTAACAGCATCAACACACAGGATTAACACGCTTCAAAGTACCCTCATCCCCTCGTTTCTCTTCTCCTCTTCTCTTTGTTCCTGTTCTCTTCTCCTCTCTCTCCTCCCTGTTCTTCCCCCCCTACCGCATAGGGAGAATTTTACCGGGTCTCTGATTAGGTTTCTGCTTTATCCAACCTCCCTTCTTCTCTCTCTTTTTATCTTGATCTCTCTATCTCTCTCTCTCTCTCCTTCTTACTCTCTTCAAAGTCGGCGGAGCGTTGTGTTAGGAGATTGGAGGTCCGGGTGGTGTGTATGCAGAGTCAGGGAGCCGCTGTGTACGTGAACTAACGGTGGCGTCATCGTGCCGTTATTACCTGCCGGCTGGGCTCACTCTCCCTGCCCGGCAACTAGCAAATAAACAAACAAATAAACAGGTGTTGGTGGTGCTGATTTGTTTACCCTCTTTCTCCCTCTGTCTTTCACCTCGGCATTTCTCTGCCGCCATGCCCATCTGCTTCTCATTTTTCTCATTCTTTCTTTCTTTTTCGTTCTTTCTTTCCTTCTTTCTTTCTTTCTTTCTTTCTTTCTTTCTACCCTCTAGGTTCATTCTGGCGGGAGCCGGCAGTGCAGGCTGGGGCAGAGACGTGAGGGAGGGAGAGTAGGAGAGGGGGGAGGTGGAAGTTGCCACCTGAGAGAGCCGCTATTGTTAAAAAGAACGCAGACCGTGAAATCACATTAGCAGTGCGGCGGTTGTTCTTCCTCACCCGCGTCACCCTCCCTGCTGCACACGCCGACACTCCTGGTGTGGGTGTGTGTGTGGGTGTGTGTGTGTGTGTGTGTGTGTGTGTGTGTGTGTGTGCACGTGTGTGTGTGTGTGTGTGTGCATCGAGACTCTTGTGAGAGCCGACCTGAGTGGCCCTCAGCCACCAATCTAACAGGTACAGACTCAGGAGAGCAGCCAAGTGTAGATGAATGCGTACACACACACACACACACACACACACACACAAACACACACACAAACATACTGCAGGAAAAAAACTGTGTACATAACAGGTGTTCCCACTCCTATCCTACGTGCTTTCGAGCGCAAAAAAATACAAATGCGCGCCATCACAGAGACAGCACACCCGGCCGGCGTACTATTTCAAGCCTTTGTGGGGATCTGCTCTGGTAATGAGGAAGCAAGCAGGCCACACAAGCAGGCAGGACAACGGCTGCCTGGCCGTGCTCTCCGTGCGCGTGTGCCTCCCCCGCAGTGGGAGCGCCAGGCAGGCAGGGCCACCGCCGTGCGTCCTGCAGATGGATCACTGGGATGGAACGGTGATGGATGAGCTGCTGAACTCTCTGTGATGGCCCTGCCAGCCACTATGATCCACACTGCGCCATCCACCACGGGATGCCTGCACACTCAGCCTCCACACTACACACTCTCCGTCTAGTGCAGCCGTGCTCGCGTCGTTTGGGACCTGCTCGTGGTCCATGTGCTCGCGGGGGTGAGGATGGCCTGTAGCCATGGATTGAGATGGCCATCCTGTATATTAAAGACGAATTGGAAAGAGGGCGTTCCGTGAATCTCACCGCGCGTGCGCACGAGTGGTCACACAAATACTACTTCGCTCACGTACGCCCACATGCACTCCCACACATAGAGAGGTAACAGAGTTTGACATATCAGTCTTAAAATGGGTCAATTTGCATAACGTCACCTAAAGGTTGTCTATGAGTAATCTAGTCATGAGCCAGAAAGCAGACTGCATGACAGGGCACTATAAAAACATAAAAAATGTATGACCATTAAGAAGTAAGGCAGAAAGAGAGAGATGGGAGTTACAGAGATAATGAGAGAGAGAGAGAGAGAGAGAGAGAGAGAGAGAGAGAGAGAGAGAGAGAAAGAGAGAGAAGAAAAAGTGAGTGTGTGTGTGTGTCAGAGAGAGAGAGAGAGAGAGAAAGAGTATGAGAATGAGTAATGAGAACATGTAGTGTGAAAATAAGCAAGACACAGAGCAATAAGAGAGAGAGAGCAAGGAAGGAGTAAACGGAGGAAGGGAGAGAGAGAGAGAGAGAGAGAGAGAGAGAGAGAGAGAGAGAAGGGCGAGAGGAAGGGAGAGAAAAGTCAAGGGAAAGCACAGTGTTTGCTGGGCTGCCAGACATGGCCAGAGATGGGGAAACAGTGAGTGAAACAATCTCGTGTGCCGGCTGCCCTGCGCCCTAATTCCAGAGCATGCTCGCTGCTTTTATTGCTTCTGTCAAAGCCAATGTTGTTTTGCCCGTGGAATGGATCCGTTTGGGCTGGTGCGTCCAAATCACTGGGCACCTGAACGAGGGTTGATAAATTGAAGGATCAGGCAGGTTTAGGACTCTGGCCGCCTGGCGGCTCCATCTTTACACATGTCCAGGGTGTGTGTGTGTCTGTGTGTGTGTGTGTGTGTGTGTGTGTGTGTGTGTGTGTGTGTGTGTGTGTGTGTGTGTGTGTGTGTGTGTGTGTGTGTGTGCGTGCGTGCTCGATTTTTGTGGGTCCCTGAGCAGAAATGCCAGCTGATGTTTAGTGCCGGGTCAGCTCCAGGGTGCAGGTGCCCAGAGGGGTCTGTGTGAGCAGGTGTGTGTGTGGCAGAGATAGATGATTTCCATGGTATTACGTTCCAAGGCTCCAGCAATGGGGAGGCTTAATGAAAAGCCAGTGTAATGAACCAGGGGTCTGAGGGACTGTAAATCACACGCTGTACTGTTAGGAGCCAAACTCTCTGAGCAATTTCCCAAGCAATTATAAACACAGGAAATGATTTTACTATTAAAGCAGTTTCCTACAAGAGGTGGTTTAGGCTGCCTCCATAGTTTGCTTGCTGTAATTATCTTCCCTAACCGTTGCAAAGAAGACATGCAGAATGCTCGTGGACACTGCATATCGCTGTGACTATACTCCAAGTATGGGCATCACTTCCTGATTTGGTGACGCACGTCCTTGTGCCGTAAAGCAGCTCGTCACGGTTACGCGGGAGATCACACCCCGCGGCAGACAACTTCAATATTGAGCATTGAGACTTAAAGAGGACTGATCTGAACGCCGATTTTTTTATTCTCCCATAGACATCACAATGTGCAAACTGTAGAAAGGTATTGATAATACGTTAGTACAAAAAAGTTGCTTGCCTATAGTGGCTTTAGGCATGGTCATAGACTGGAATTACAGTATTGAAATATAATTGTACAATTCTAGTTGTTCTCTGTTCTGAAGGAGGTCACAATGGAAGGCACTGTGTCCCTCTAACACACACACACTGTACAAACAAACACATTACCTCCACTCAGACACGCAAGCGCACACACACAAACAAGGTCTAATCATGTTACTTCCAATGAGCTGTGGGTCAGGCAGAGCAGTGTGTGTGTTCAATCTCGTACCGGCTCGGCAGGATGTCACTAGAGACCAGTGCTTGGCCCAACAAACAACCTGGAACAGATTCTACTGGGGTGGGGTGGTGAGCCAAACCCAGCCAAATCCATGACCTTCATCACAGACGCTGGATGGTCAGATCATCAGATCAGATGTTCAATGATCTGTGGTTATCACTGTGTATCCCTTGGTGTGTGTCTGATGCAGCCTGCTCACGATTTTATGAGCCTGTGTGTGTGTGTGTGTGTGTGTGTGTGTGTGTGTGTGTGTGTGTGTGTGTGTGTGTGTGTGTGTGTGTGTGTGTGTGTTATAGATAGGTGTGTGTTTAGCCACCACCCATTATCCTCTCACACCCTAAGCTGTTGTGTAAATCACCGCCGGTAGTGCTCCGTCTGCCAGCGCGTGACTCTCGATATGGAGAGCGCTGAGGCCTAATAGAATGGGGGCTGTTGACTGAGATCTGCACAGGCTGACAGTGAGAGTCACGGTCATTAACGGGCCGTGATAAACTACCTGCAGGCCCGGTGTGGAGAGATAACAGTGGGGTTGAGTGGGCTTCTCCGAGTCTCTTGTTCTCTTATGCTCTTCTCTTGTTTCGACATCTGGGTGTGTGTGTGTGTGTGTGTGCATTGCAGTCTGTGTGTGTGTACGTGTGTGTGTGTGTGTGTGTGTGTGTGTGTTTGTGTGTGTGTGTGTGCATTGCAGTGTGTGTGTGTGTGTGTGTGTGTGTGTGTGTGTGTGTGTGTGTGTGTGTGTGTGTGTGTGTGTGTGTGTGTGTGTGTGTGTGTGTGAGCCCGCGCTTGTGTGGGTGTGGGTCTGTTCCTCTCCCATGATAGGAAATTTCCCTGAGAGCAATCAAACACCATAATTACCCTCCTCTTCCTCCCCCGGCAGCGGTCACCATGGTGACCCCCCATAGCAGCACGTTCCAGCTGAGGCTGTTGATTGGTTTCCATGTTGATGATGCCTAGGTCACCACCCCCAGCATTTAGAATTAATAGAGTCTGACATAGCACTACAGGGCTCTCAACATCCCTACACACTGTCACACACACACACACGCACACGCACACACACACACACACACACACACACACACACACACACCCCCGATAGGGCCCTCTGCAGCCCACAGTCTGACAATCTCTAGTGACACTATAAGCAATTCACAGTTATTAGAAGTCACAGCCCCTTCAAATGATTATAGGTGATTATCAACACATATTAAATTATTAGCTGCCGAAAACACACGCACAACGTTGTCCTGACCCACACACCCACCCATTGACGCACACAGTTTTAATAGTAAGCTCATGGACCATAAATCAATCCTGTATAATGAACATAAAATACTTCTCCATAATATGGGACATGATCTGCTTGCAATTGGTAAGACCTTCCTACTAATATATTCAAACACAAACACACACATTAAGCCTATACCACAGCTCCCTCGACAGTCAGGTAGACGAGAGTTAGAGGCAGAGAGAGAGAGAGAGAAGGGGGGAGTTACCAAGGGAGTATAGAAACATCAGGCAGTAGAGAGAGGCATAGTGTGATCATGGCTGTCTACAGACCTTACACAAAGACACGGTCATTCCTCCCGTGTGGAAAACGGCTCTTCAGCCAATCACCAGGCGGGATGGAGGGAGTCAGACAACGGGAATAGACTGTCATAGATGCCAACTCTCCCGTTTTACCTGGGAGTCTCCAAATTGTGTTATTGCTTCCATGGAGTCTCCATATTTTACCCAATTTAAGTTTTCAATTTAAGTTGTCTCTCATGCAACTCTCGTGATTGTGTAGAAAGAATGGACTGAGAAAACACAAAATTGTCTATTGTCACATATTTGTCCAATAGCTCCCCAAATGAATGTATTCAATGTTTGGTTTCAAAACTCAACGTTGGCAGCTCTCACCGATTTGAACGGGGATTCATCGCTTCCCTCTGGCTCCAACATTAGGAGCCACGCATGCACATGGGGTCGCAGCCGCGCCCCAGACACAGAGCACGACACATCATTTCATCTCCACAGACCTGGGAGCACACTGAAGGCTTTTCCCTGAGAATAAGCTTCAATTCTCTTCGGAGCCTAGCAGCCATTATGGTACTTTACTTTGGTGTTAGAACGAACAGTGTCATTAACCAGTCTCCGGGGGCATAATTAGCATCATCCCTCTTCTGCTGGCCTACATTAGCCAAGCTCCTTTAACGCAGTCATATTTTAACTAAAGCGATTAACCCGCCATAAGCGTGTGCGCTGGGTTTGGTCTAAGGTACATGACCTGTCCTCCACCATAAGGACTGCCTCGATGGATGGCTACATCGTACGATAACCTGCTGCCCAAGCCATCCCCACATCTCTGAAGACTTTTAACTGGTTCAAATTATTCTAAGCATAGTTTTCATTTGGTAATTGCAGTCAAATAAACACACAGCGTTATTCCATGTTATTGCCATTGCTACTGGTTTGAGCACACTCATCAGTCCTCTGGCAAAGCAATTACCTTAATTAGACGATTAATTAAACACAATGGAAACAGTCTGCGGTAATCTTACCGATGATTCTGCATATCATTTGACAGAATATTGCATCAAGCAAGAGACAAATTGGATGTTTTCTTTTTTTATTCCCGAGGATTACATCCCTCACGGATGCTGTCCAGCAGCCAGTAAACAACAGCTCACATCCCACAACCTGATCCTCCATCACACCATTTTCTAGTTTATTGACTCCTTCATCCAACTAGGACGACAGCTTTCAGAAAGGATCATCTACCTATACTGCAACCCCTGCCCCCTTGACCTGCGCGCTTATTCAACCCCTGGCAACCCCTGACCCCTTGACCTGCGTGCTTAGTCATCATTGTCCACGTACAAACTGTGTTGTGGGGTCAGGCCTTACCTGTGCACTTCTTGGGGCTGCCAGGTCGCTTGCCATGCATCCCAAGCTTGCAGTTGAAGTTCTCCTCCCAGAACTCAGCAAACCACACGTTCCGTCTGTTGTTTGAGAGGGAGCGGCTCCGGAAGTATCTATCAAATGCTGCAAAAATGCATTCAGAAAAAATAAACAAAATTAGAGAGAACTCACAACATAATTCAAGGTTTGGTCCGTTGCATAAATTATTTTCCAATTTTGAACCCCTTCAACTCTGGCGCCTTGTATTACAGTCTTTGACTTGTTCACAGTAGTATATTATCACTGTTAGCACATCTCAGGCCGTTTCCCTACGGACATAATCATCTAATGGCTGTCTAATAGAGGGCACATTAAGATCATTTCATCATGTGCCTCACAGAGAGCTATTGTAGCTATTGTAAAAATGGAAGGATAAACACAGATTCAATCACTCACTAACTCAATCATACACACAGCCACACACACTGCCCCTCACTCACTCACTCACCATCAACAGAGGCTCGTTTGGGCAGGATAGTAATAGCACCCTCAGCCACCTTCTCCTGGCCAATCACAGGTGAGATCTTGGAGCCCCAGCTGTCAGACCCCACCCACAGAAAGTGTCCTGTCTGGTTGTTGCGTTTGGCTGCATCCAGGATACGCCTTGAAGAGGAACAAAAACATTGATTCCGATTAAAACTTATGTAGAGTATAAGTCATAAGAATTCCCCAGTTTGAGTCAAAATCTGAGTTTGGATCAAGTGTTTTACAATCAACATGGTGGCATGGAATGGCTAGCTACCTGACTCTGGCTTCTTTGTTAGTTAACTAAATGGTCACTTAACACAGCGCCCCCTTTGGCTAGCTGGGGAACTTATAATAGTGGTAACACGTTACGTTGAGAATTACAGACACAGCTCTGTCCTAAGTTTTGCTATGTAGAGTAAAGGGGACCACGGATTTAGTAGGAACACATTTGAAAGCAAACAGAAGGTAGGTTTAGACTTTAGAGCCTAGTGGTTATCGGCCGGAAGAGCCAGAGGACATTATGTTAGCTGCCTATAAAGAAGCACTCGAATATGGATTTATAGTTATGGAGGGGTAGTATTCATAGGGTACAATATACCGTATATCATCCTCATTGGCGAACATGATGACAGCTCTGGCATTGGAGGTCTCCATCAGACGGGAGATGATCTTATCAAACTCCCCCGGCTTGGGCTCTCTGGGGATCTTCTGAGACTGAGCGATGCACACCCCACCTGGAAGAGAGAAGAGGGGACGGGCAGGGGAAGGACGGATGGAAGGCAGGGGAGGGAGGGAGGGATAAAAGGAAAGGAGGGGGGATGGACAGGGGAGGAGGGAAAAAGTGGACAGATTCATGGCATTAGAATTTGATGCTGGAATCATCGTGTAACAGCATCGGCAGGACGCAGAGTGTGAAGGGAGTAATGCTTCCCCACCATTGTCAAAGCTGATAGGGAGGCAGCATCGGCGGGGTTATTGCTGTGGAGCTGGTGGTGTTAGCGTGGAGGATTTACACAAACCCAATGTGACAGGCCCTATTGAGCAGGGCCACACCATCCTTCACATTTAGTGTTGGTGTTAATAACTCAGCGTTCAGCTCCATTATGTCATAACGTAAGTGAGGTGTGAGTGTGTGCGTGTTCACCTGCTGGAATGTGTGTTTTCCATGTGTCGGTGTGTGTGCGTGTGTGTGAGCGTGCGTGCGTGCGCGCGTGTGTGTGTGTGTGTGTGTGTATGTGTGTGTGTGTGTTTGTGTATGTGAATTATGAAGCGTCCTCCACAGTCTGTTCCAGCCCATTTAATGAACATCTGTAGAGTCTGCGGCGGTCTATATTACTGTACTTAATCAGCAGGGGCCTCCTCACACATACCCTGTACCAAAGACAAACACTCATTAGCCCAAAATGAATACTCTGTCAAGGATAATCGCCACTCCGACATACCGACATGAAGCTTTTACTCTCTGTCCCCGACTGAGGTTGCAATATGTTATACCACAAGTTTAAAATGGCCTCATTAATTACCGTCCTGTTGGGTGAAGGGTGTTCCCGAATGGAGAGACAAAGTCACATTTTATACAGAGCAAGCGGCAGTGTCTCCGCCCTGACAATACTTAATCGGGTTGGCCGCGCTCACACAAAAATACGTGTTTTTATTCACAGCGTTTTCTGCTAGGTCAGTGGGTTCGGCGATTTGACTCGGAAACGTCTCTCGTCTCTCATCCTCTCTGAGGTAAACATCGACTGGGGATATCAGTGCTCTGATTACCGCTCAGAGTCCTATTGGACTCCAGTCACATCCTCTTCATCACTCTGTCAGTGGCTCTGCCAAAATGCGACGTGTCAAAGAAAAACACATTATCATTCATGTTTTCTGCTGCCTTAAAGCAACTTGCTAGTTTAGAGCAAAGTCAAATCTGCTTTTGCACAGGAAACACCCAAAAATTTTTGAAAACAGGCTTATCTTGTGGAACTTTTATTTGCAATCTTGTGCTATCAGTAAACACAAGCAATCCCTCACATTCCAAGACATCAGCATACAGAGTATATTTCAGAGAGAGAAAGAAAGAAAGACAGAAAGAAATAAAGAAAGAAAGAAAGAGAAAGTTCTGTGAGTATAGGGCCCCCTGGTGGCAGAAAACCCTCAATCACTGAAGCACATCTCTGCAGAGCCCGTTCGTCTATAACATCATCAGGACTACTGGGTTATTCCTAGGACCACTCCCCTCAGACCGTACCTAGATGGAGCTACAGAGAACGGCATAAATACCATCATCAGGACTACCGTGTGATTACTAAGACCACTCCCCTCAGGAGCTTGACTGTATCTAGATGGAGCTACAGAGAACGACTGAGAAACCACCGTATGGCGCTCTTCAGCGTGATGGCATCTCTGCAAAACGGGCTCTTATTTCTCCCTGTGGGAAATCAGTGTATATTGGGTTTTACATGAATGAAAGCTCAGGGGAGTTGGCCGCGCAGTGTGGATTCTTCTCTCCCACTCTCGTCATATTGTTATATGGGCCCCGGCACAGGTGAGTCACTGCGTCACAGAGGATATGTGGGTATCTCTGACACCTAGATCGTGGTGAGCTTCGATGTAGAAAGTCCACGCAATTCAATTGTAGTTCCTCTGTTCGGATTGCATTAGAAAAACAGTGTTGCGTGTTTCAATTATATTAATGGTTACTCCGGAATGAAGCAATTGAATCACAGACCCTGAGGCTCCAGTTGCAAACAGTATGGTCTCTGGTTAATCCTTAACAAGTTGATTATGGGTGCTTTATGAAATGTGACTGATCTCTAATGAAATCTAGACCCCCCGTGATCGGAAGAGGAGGCAGAGCGCGATGAGCATAATGCGCTTCCTATGGTCCTTTAAATGAAACATAAGCAATTATAGCTATTGCGAATCAAGGCGCCCTCCACCACGGAGTAATTGGCTTCCTCTCGCACAGCCGTTTCCTTCTGCTCCCTTTTCCCCGTGCCAGCCTTTCCATCTCGCTCCGTCGAAGCTCCGCTCTCCCTCTGCGCCTCGCCGTCTCAGTCCCCCGCCCGCCAACTCGTCCTGCTCCTCCCTGAACTCATCGCTCTCTCGCCTTCACATCCCCACGGTAACCTCAGTGACTTCCGGCCACGCGCGTCCCCCCCCCTCCCCCCCGTCCCCGTCCCACTTGG